>CM016619.1:82448442-83048442 GCA_005393395.2 Gossypium australe | reverse complement strand
AGTCTGTTTTTGTCCCGTTTTTAATGATTTCTATGTTTTTGAGATCGTTGCAGCTAGTACTAGATAGCCCAAGGACTAATTTGCAAAACTGTTAAAGATTTTGAATGATGCTATTGATGAATATGTATGAGTTTTGATGTTTGATGATAGATTATGAATATTTGTTATGAGATATATATATGTTTTGTTAAGTGATTTTGAGTGAAAAAGCAAATTAGGGATTGAATTGAGAAATGTTTAAAATTTATGGTTAAAATGTGAAATAAATGAGATAGATGGGATAATATGAATACTAGAGAAATTCGGCTAGCATGGGTTGTGATTATATTTCATGAATTTGTGATTTTATGGAAAAATGGCTAAATTGTAAAAATGTGAAAGTTTAGGGGTAAATGTGTAAAATAGCTCTAATGTGTGGTTTGCATTGAATTGAATGAAATGATGATTAAATAAGTAAAATTTAATATTATATAGATTTAGATAAACGAGATTTGGATCTAGAACGGGGGAAAACAAAGTATCAGATTAGTCGACCTAATTCGTCGTTATAATGAATGAGGTAAGTTCGTATGTAATAAGCATTATTACAATTATGCTTTAAATGCTTTATTATTGCATAAATTGTGTATATGAGATTATAGTCATGTTTGATGATGATTCGGATATATATATTGCACTTAGTGTGCGATTTGAAATAGCTTCCGCTATATATGGCACTTAGTATGCCAAATCGAGATAGCTTCGGCTATGTATGGCACTTGGTGTGCGATTTGAGATAGCTTCGACTATGTACGGCACTTAGTGTGCGAGATATCAAGTATTCAATGGGAAATGTTGACGAAACATGGTTACAAGTGATGGTACGACTCAGTTAAGGTACTCGTGATAGAAATCGACAAGTAAGTGTTAAAAGTGAATTTCATATGATGAGTAAGTGGAAAATTATGAGAATTCATATGGTTCAATTGAATATATATACATATAAATGTGATGGTTATTGAATTGAATATAGTTTATTTCTATTTGCTTATGCTTATGTAAATTTGAATGAATTGATAAGAAGTATTCAAGCCATATAAGCATGGAAATGAATAAACCTGTGAAATTCTTGGTTAACTATGTGAACGGATTCATGGCATAAAGGTGGAATTATACAAGTTATATTATAGTATTTATAATGGCTTAAAATGTGTTTATTTGATGAGATGAGTTATTATCATACGAGCTTACTAAGCTTTATAGCTTACTTTGTTTATTTTCCCGTGTTTTATAGTGATATTGAAGCTAGCTCAGATTCGTGGATCGTCGGAGATATCGTCACACTATCCAATCATCAATGTAGTACTTTTGAGCTAATGGTTTGGTCATATGGCATGTATAGGAATAGGGTCATTTTGATAAGTATTTTAGTAGTGACTTTTTCCATTTAAATTGGCATATGAATGTCTATATTTTGGTTTGTATATATAGCCATGTGAGTTGGCTATATTGATGATTTTGATGATGTATATAAGTGTGCAAATGACCTTTGTTTTCAGTTTGGTAATTGTCCTATAAATGCTAATTGTGTTGGGTAGATTTTGAATAAGTATTTGGAGTATGAAAGAGCCCATGTTTGATGAATGATATGTTAGTGATATTAGGTAAATAAATGCATGTTTGGATGTGTTCTTATTGATGAATTTAGATGGTGAATATTGGTATGTTTTGGAAGACATGTTGGGATATAGTATGTATTGTATTTGTTGGTATTGAAATGGTATGAAAGATGTTTGATTGCGGTTGTTTAAAATGCGTATAAGTGATATGTTTTGGCGACATTGAAATTGGTACAGGTGTGCATGAGTTTGGGTGGCAAATTGGCTTGGTAAATAGCCTATTTTTTTGTCCACACGAGCAGAGACACGAGAATGTGTCTCAGCCGTGTGTGACATACGGTTAAGTACACGGCCGTGTGTCCCCTAGTGTGGTTTTAGAAATCAAGTCAGTATGCTCCACACAGCCTCACACACAGGCGTGTGACTTGGTTATGTGGCATAAGTTAGTATACCCTATAGGTTTGACACGGCCTGGCACACGGGCGTGTATGGCCATTTTTAGGGCACACGGGCTAGTCACACGGGCTTGTGTTTTGGCCGTGTGACCCAAGTCAGTAAGCTCACTTGTTTTGACACAGGGTAGGACACGGCCATGTGCTCCCATTTTGAATGTCCACACAGCTTGTAACACGGGCGTGTCTGGTGGCCGTGTGAGACACACGGCCTGGCTACATGGGCGTGTGTCCCCTGTTTTGAGGAAAATTTTCTAAGTGATCCAAATGTTTTAAAAGTTATCGGTTTAGTCTCGAACCACTCCCAATGCATGTTTAGGGCCTCGTAGGCTCGTACTAGGGACATATTGAATTGAGATTAAATAATGAATGATTGAACTGACAAAATGTTTGGTAATGCTCCCAATGAATGTTTGGTAATTGTAACATCCCAAACCCGGCCCAAGCGTTATGACTGGATTTGACATGTCACATGAGAAAACGTGTTAAATCCTTTTGATTCGTACTAAAATAGGTATTAGTTTGTTATAATCAAGGGAAACAAGTTTGATTTGAAATATTTGATAAAATACAACTATTTTTGAGAGATTGTTTGATGAAACAAAAATCGAGGTAGTAAATTTTAAAACCGTGACTTTTGAAAATGTCGTTGATAATTTAAAAGAAAGTCCGAGTTAAATCATTTGTAAAAGTTTGTTATAAAAATCCATTTATTAATCAACTTTGGAAGAAACCGTTGTTTATGCTTTTAGAATGTAACACTCCAAACCCGGCCCAAACACTACAACCGGATCTGGTATGTCACTAAGGAATTCTTATAAAACATGTCGCACTTTCGAAAAATAATTATTAGGTTTCAACATTTGTACCGAAAAATTTAATAATTTAAGATTTCATATAAGATGTAAATTTTATAAAATGCCTTGGTCAATTAAGAAAAAAAATATATTTGTCATATGCCTTAACTTAATTAAAGGAAAAACTTAAACGTCAAATAATAATAAAAGCCCAAGATAAAACCGGAGTAAAAATAAAGCTAGTGGCCCATGGCCTTATTACAATGAAATCTAGAACCCACTAATTTAAGATATTAAAAATAAATCTTCTAAGTAAAGTCTTCTGCTGGATTAAATAAACCTTGCGCTCCTCTCCAGCCCGGTCCGATGCACTAAGTGCTACCTGAAAATGTTAAATAATAGGTTGAGTAACGAGACTCAGTGTGCAACCCTCGTGCACCATTAGATTTGGGCCTTAACCCCACAGAACAGAGTAACAGATTATCATGCAATAGATATGATGCAAAGCCCAACCCAATCCTAGGTTTCCATCCGCTACACACCACCCTTACCTGCCAGTCACACCATTGGGGATTTCTACAATCAACCCACTCCGCTACACACCATCGATGGTAGGCATGCTGCAGTTAGCTGCTCATCATCAAAACTGTGACATAGTCACCAGGTCATGGCATAAGCCACTACAACAGGTCATGGCATAAGCCACTACAACAGATCACTTCCCCTTCATAAATCACCCGACCCCGTGCAAACACAGAAATTGGCATACTCATAAATCATATCATTTTATCAGAAATATTCACTTAGAATGACAGAGATCACTAACCTGGTGATTCGCTTTTACCCTTCTCGGGTTTTCAACGGCCATGCCGATATTTCAGCATTTTACAGAATATTACAGATTTATAAACATATTTTAACAGGCAATCTAAATGGTGTGGAAGTGTTACACACCTGATATTCGCGTAGTACTACACTCTTAGTCAATATCCTTGCTATCCGGATCTACTACCCTCAGTTTATAACTTGGCTCAAAAATTGGAAGAACACGAAGATTAGGCCTCCCCTACATTCGGCCAAGAGTTGGTATATACCCGAATTTACACGTTAAAATCAACAGATCTCCTTACCTTGAAATCCCGAAAGTAACATGATTCGAGTGTTATTGAACTCTGACTTAGAGATCTAAGCGATTGACTCCCCTTCAAATCCCGGAATGCCGCAAATAAGAGAAAAACTAAAGGTTAGTTTCCTTATAGCCATTCGGCTAGAGTAGCTAAAAAGCCGGAAAGGATTGAAATCTTATGAATCAACACTTACCTTCAGTTTCCTTCGAGATTCGGCACAAGCAAACACCTTAGAGAGAATTTGGTGAACACAGGAGATGAGATCTAGGGATTTCGACTTTTATGAAAATCCCGGAAAAGATGAACTGTTGCGCTTTCAGCTTTTAGAAGATCTGAGTAGAGTGTTTCAGCTTTGGCTTAGAAAGAAAGTAAAAAGAAATCAAGAGAAGGCTTAGAGATTTCGTCTAAAGTATTTGAAAGAGATGAGAAAGAGATTGCAAGAAAGTTCGGCCAATAAGGGAAAAAGAAAAGAAAGAAAGTTGAGAGGGAGAATGGAGTGGAGATTTCGGCAGAGAAAAAAAAAGATGATGTGAACTTAGCAGTAATTTTCGGCACACCTCTCTGCCTATACAAAACCGATTCCTCCCCTCTCCTGAGTTTGATTTTCGGCCAACACTAGCTTCCACAAGATAGCTCCTATTCTTTTTCCCTTATCTTGATCTATTAACTCCTCAAATAGCCCTAATTAGCACCAAATCCTCCCTTCTTTATCTGCTTATTATCCTCATAATTAAAACATTAAAATCTCCTAAATAATAGCCTTGTGCGTGCCGAATTTGGCCCAGAAACATGGGCTCCAAGTGGCCGAAATTTGGGCCTCCTCCTTTGATATTGACGCCAACTCCCTTTCCTCCTAGTGGCGCCATTTCCTCTGGGCCACAAGCCCACTATGACAAATAAGCTACCAAAACTTTACTTTAAGCCCTAGAGTGTCTAAACAAAATATTTAATCAAAGCCCCAGCCCATTCTTGAGCCCAATCTGGACCCCTAATCCTTAATTTAACAAATTGAACTTACAACACACAAAATGCACAGGTCCATTAAATCAGGATGTTACAGTTCTACCCCCCTTAAAATAAATTTCGGCCTCGAAATTTACCTGATCAGAAAAGATAGGGATACTGCTGCAGCATAACATCCTCTGGCTCCCACGTCGCTTCCTCTGCGCCATGGTTCCGCCACAAAACCTTGACCAAAGGGACGGACTTCCTTCTCAACATTTTTACTTCTCGCTCCAAGATCTGCACTGGCTCCTCCTCAAAGGACAAATCTCGCCTTACTTCAATCTCCTCCACCAGTACAATGTGCAATGGATCAGAACGATATCATCTTAGCATCGAGACATGAAACACATCATGTATCTGCTCCAACTCTGAAGGTAACTCCAATCGATACGCTACTGGCCCCACACGTTCTAGTACCCGATAAGGTCCAATAAATCGAGGACTTAGCTTGCCCTTCTGACCAAACCTCATTACCTTCTTCCATGGTGATACTTTCAAAAAGACTTGATCTCCCACTGCAAATTCCATCTCCTTTCATTTTAAATCTGCATAAGATTTCTGTCGATCAGACGCTTCTTTCAACCGTGCCCTAATCAACTTAACCTTTTCTTCCATCTCCGAAACTAGTTCTGGCCCCAACACCTGACGTTCCCCCCAACTCTGTCCAACAAGTAGGAGTACGACATCTCCGTCCATATAACACTTCATAAGGTGCCATCTGAATACTGGATTGATAACTGTTATTGTATGCGAATTCTGCCAAAGGCAAATACTTCTCCCAACTACCCCTAAAATTGATGATGCAACCTCTTAACATATCCTCCAGGATTTGGATTACCCTCTCAGACTGACCATCAGTTTGTGGATGATGTAACATCCCGAAATTGGGCCTAGTAGGATTGGGCCGATTGGGCTTTGGGTTTAGGAGAGATTAAAACCTTTAAGAATCTGAGAATGATGTTTTTGCAAATTGGATTTATTAGTTAAATGGATTTGGAAGGTTACGAGGTTTCTATGAATTCTCGGGTATATTTGGGTGCTTAGTATAGTTTTGTGAAGGCTTGGAGTTATTAGCTAAGCTAGAATAATTTTTAGTTTGAAGAAATTAGTGAAGTGGATTAGGTGATCTTAACACTTAAGTTAATTTAAGTGTTAAATTAAGCACATGTGGAGTTAGTGGCAAGGTGGTTAGGATGCATGAAGAGTAGCTTGAGGATAGAGGTTCGAGTAGCATGATTAGCATTTTGAAGACTTTATTTTTTGTGTATCCTAGCATTAATGGACGGTCAAGCTTTACTTATGGTAGGTTGGACTTTAAATTATTTCTTTATGGCAAGTTGAATATTAGTTTAAGGTAAGTTTGATGTTTGGGAAAGAAATCAATGGTTTTAAGGCTAATGGGAGAGCATAAGGCATGATATAAGGTATTTGGTTTTGGAAAGTGTTGGGTGGATAGGTTTGACTTGGAAGTCCATGTATGTGGACGGCATGTGTGGCTAGGGGGAGAGTGGCCAAATTTTTTTGGTTTGGTTGGTAGCTAGTTAGTGCCAAATTTCTCTTTGGTTAGTAGTCATTTTCGGCTAGCTTGGTAGGCATTCAACCTTTGCTTTGTGTCAAAACCGAAACTCCTTTGAACCTTACCAATTCTTCTCTTTTGTGCACCATTTGGTATTTTATTTCTTTCCTCTCCAAAGCTATTCTCTTTAGCCGAATGTACCTTGATCTTTAGGTGCAATTTTGTACACTTTTCTTCTTTGGTAAAATAGGTGTTGGCCGAATCTCTTAATCCCTTTTTCTCTCTTTTCTTTCTTTTGAATATTGTTCAAAATCACAACATTTCTTTTACTTTCTTCTTGGCCGAATCTCTTTCTTCCCCGTTCCTCTTGATTTTTCTTTCATTGGTTGCTAAAGCCGAATCATCCTTCTTCTCTTTTCATTTTTCTTTGCCATACTAATTCTTCATCTCTTTCGAGCCGAATATCAATTGTTTTCTTTATTCTAAAACCATAGTCGAAACTTCTCATATCCTATTTGGGTTGCCTTGGCCGAATATCATCAAGGGTAGGAATTCTTTTGGTTTTCTTCAATCAATTTTGGAAGATAGGTATGTGTTATGGTCGTTTTTCCTTATTCTTTTTCTTGTTTCTATGTTGTTTCTCTTGAGGGCAAAGGCCGAATTTTGGGCACTTGTTGCAAGGTTCTAATCATTCTTAGAAACCGATTTCTTTTAGGCTCCTCGGGACTTTGGAAGCAATTGATCTAAGCCTTACTTCTCTAGCGATCAAAGGTTGGTAAGTCAAGGGGTAAGGATTCTTGTCGATTCATCTTTCTTTTGAAAAGACTAAAGATATTGGGATTAAGGTGTTATTAGCCGATTAGTGTTGCTTAAAGTTTTGTGTTTTGGCCGAATATAGGACAAGGTGATCTAGTGCGGTAGATCGGGTCTTCGGATTTTAGTACTTTCGGTAGTGACAGGTGTGTATCTTACACACTTTATAATTCCATTATATACATATATATATTGTCTAATCATGTTATTAAAGTGGGAATCTATGAGATTTTGACAAAATACCTTGATGGGTATGTGCAAGGATTCGGGTAAGTCCGTTGCAATATGATGTTAATATATGTTGATTGATATCATGATCTATTATTTAAATATATTATATGATCATATCAAGTATGATGGCATGATTGATACTCTTAATACATCGGTTTGGGAACATGAGTGGAGGGGGAAGGATTTGATATCCGTGTCTTTGGACACCAGAGGTTTGGCACCTCATAGCGACTCGTCCCTGTGGTTTAACACCACCGTGGGTTGGCCCCACTTTTGAGATATGGGATTGTCGCCAGTGATTTGGTATCACACGTGGGTTGGCCCCACAACTTGATGATTCGTGACTTTGGTCACCAGTGATTTGGTATCACATTTGTGTCTTTAGGACACCAGAGGTTTGGCACCTCATAGCGACTCGTCCCTGTGGTTTAACACCAACCGTGGGTTGGCCCCACTTTTGAGATATGGGATTGTCGCCAGTGATTTGGTATCACACGTGGGTTGGCCCCACAACTTGATTATTCGTGACTTTAGGTCACCAGTGATTTGGTATCACATTATTGGATATCGTGACTTTAGGTCACCAGTGGTTTGGCACCACCAGTGGTTTGGTACCACACGGGGTAGGAAAGGAGTTATGGATGGCTAGGTTGGGTGCATTATATGTATGTTGCCTGATTATAAATTGTGTAAGAATGTTGCATTAACCGGGGGAAGGATTTATGCACTGAGTCTTGGTGACTCACCTTCTCCCTTATATTTTCAGGTGATTCGTGAGATCGCGGATGAGGAGCCGGATGAACTCGAGGAGGCCATGCAATAAAATTTGATTTTACATGAACTTCGAATTGGGGTACTGTAAATTTATTTTAATTTGGTTTTTGTTTTATTTTGGGTTTGTAATAAGGCCTCTTTAATTATGTTTTGGATTATTTATATGCTTTGGATATGTTTTAAATATGGCTTATAAATTATTTGGTTAATTTAATAATTGAGCCCAAAGTTTTCTAAAATAATAAAAACGCAATGGTTTTAAAATCTTACCATCGGGTAATATAAATCGTTTGATAGTAAAATATAAATTAAGTGTTTTCTACAATTTTAATGATTTCCAAATATTAAGTTTCCACATTCAAATGCAAATGTTTTCAAATTAATAATTCGAGTTTTCTTAAATGATACAAATGTTTTCTAACCTATGATTTATCAACTAAGCTTTAAAGTTTTATTTATGAAATTTCAAAGTAAATTATCAGTTTAAACTTATTATACATCTGTTTTCTACAAATATAGAATTTTAAAAGAGTTTTTCACTAAAATTAAATTCTTAATTCGATTCTATTCAAAACGTTTTCCTCTGTGACATACCAGATTCGGTCGTGGCGTATTGACCGGGTTTGGGGTGTTACAGATGAAAAGCGGTACTAAAGTCTAACCTTGTTCCCATTGTCTGATGCAGAGCCTTCCAGAATCGTGACGTGAATCTTGGGTCTCTATCGGATATGATCAACACAGGTACACCATGCAGTCTCACCACCTCAGCCACATACAGCTTGGCCAACCTTTGCAGAGAATAATCCATACGAACCGGTATGAAGTGAGCAGACTTCGTCAACCGATCCATAATCACCCAAATTGAATCCTTTTTAGTGGGTGTAAGAGGTAACCCACTAACAAAATCCATCGTGATTCTTTCCCATTTCCACTGCGGAATCTTCACCGACTACAACAACCCCGAGGGCAACTGGTGTTCCGCCTTCACCTGCTGACACATCAAACATCTACCCACGAATTCTGTTACCTCTCGCTTCAAACCTGGCCACTAGAATTGCTCTTGCAAATCCCGATACATCTTAACCCCTCCAGGATGCATAGCGTATGGGCTACTATGCGCCTCCTGAAGAATCATCTGCCTTAACTCAACATCCTTTGGCATACAAATTCTCTTACGAAAACACAGAACCCCATTATCATCCAAACTATAGTCCTCTCCTTTACCACTTTATACTTGCCGGAGTAGAGCACTCAAGACATCATCTAAAAGCTGCTTCTCTTTGATCTGACTTGTCCATGTTGGTCTCACTTGGAGTTCAGCTACCAAACTGCCATCCTCATATAGACTGAGGTGAGCGAACATCGCCCTCAAATCCGCTATCGCCTTCCTACTCAGCGCATCTGCCACCACGTTAGCCTTACCCAGATGATATTCGATCGAACAGTCATAGTCCTTCAAGAGTTCAATCCACCTACGTTGCCTCATATTCAACTCCTTCTGGGTAAGGATATACTTCAGACTCTTATGGTTCATGTAAATAATCGACTTCTCCCCATACAGATAGTGCTCCAAATCTTTAGAGCAAACACTACCGTCGCCAATTCCAAATCGTGCGTAGGGTAGTTCAATTCATGTGGTCTTAACTGTCGGGACGCATACGCAACCACCTTTCCATCTTGCATCAACACACATCCTAAACCCGTGTGTGACGCATCACAATAGACGATAAATTCTTTTCCCGCCTCTGGCTGAATTAACACCGGTGCTTCTATCAAAATCTTCTTCAGCTTCTCAAAGCTCTCTTACTGTTTGTCAGACCAAACAAACGGTACTCCCTTCCTTAACAACTTAGTTAGAGGTGCCGCAATTGAAGAGAACCCCTCAACAAACCTCCTGTAATACCCTGCCAATCCCAAGAAACTTCGAATTTCTGCCACAGACTTCGGCGATTTCCAATCCAATACAGCTTCTATCTTCCGAGGGTCTACCCTAATTCCCTCTGCAGAAACTACATGCCCTAAGAAAGTTACTTCCTTCAGCCAGAACTCACACTTACTAAACTTTGCATACAGCTGCTTCTCCCTCAGAATTTGCAACACCACACGAAGATGTGCATCATGCTCCTCCTCAGACTTGGAGTAAACCAGAATATTGTCGATGAATATTACGACGAACCGATCAAGATAAGGTTGAAATACCAGGTTCATCATATCCATGAATGCTGCTGGCGCATTCATTAACCCGAACGGCATCACCAAGAACTCATAATGACCGTAGCGAGTTTGAAACGCCGTCTTATGAATGTCCCCTTCCTTCACCTTTAACTGATGATAACCCGACCTTAAATCAATCTTAGAGAAAACCGAAGCTCCCTTGAGCTGATCGAACAGGTCATCAATTCTTGGCAGTGGGTACTTGTTCTTAATCGTTAACTTATTTAGTTGACGATAGTCCACGCACATACGCATGGATCTGTCCTTCTTCTTGACAAATAGGACCGGCGCTCCTCACGGAGACACACTCGGTCGGATGAAACCACGATCCAGCAGTTCCTGGATCTGAGCTTTGAGCTCCACCAGCTCCTTTGGTGCCATTCGGTAAGGAGCAATGGACACCGGAGCTGTACCCAGAAATAGCTCTATTCCAAACTCCACTTCGCAATCCGGAGGTAATCCTGGCAGCTCCTCAGAAAAAACATCTACGAAATCCTTTACTGTTCTTACCTCGTCAACAGTCACCCCCTTAGCGTCCAAAGCACTAATAACAGTTAGAAATACATTGCATCATTTCTGAATCATCCTAACAGCCTTCAATGCAGATACCACATTGGACAAATAATTCCTTCCTTCTCCTAACACAACCACCTCCCCGCCTTTCGGGGTACTCAACACCATGCGCTTAGTCTCACAATCCAACTTAGCACGATGTTTAATCAACCAATCCATTCATAAGATAAGATCAAACTCTCCAAATGGTAATTCCATTAAGTCTGTCGGAAACACTACCCCTTGAGTCTCTAAAGGTACATCCTTAAATAGGTTGTCCACTACCCTAGATTGTCCTAGAGGACTAACCACAGTCATCTTCCTAGTAGTTGTTTCAGAGTCTATACTTAGGGTCTCAGATACCGAACATGCAACATAGGAGTGGGTTGACCCAATATCAATCAAGGCAAGAAAAGGGTTATCATCAATAAGAAACGTACCGGTTATAACGTCCGGTGCGTCACCATCCTCCCGACGGTGAGCTGCATAAACTAGACTCGGCTGCCTCGCGTCTACATTACCTGCACCTCTACCAGGTGCTCCACGTCCGCGACCAACCCCATTTCCCCCTCTGGCTGCGCCACGACCCCTCGGTACTAGCTCACCACCTCTCCTAACCTGATCAGAACTACGTTCAGCTGGTTGCACCTGATCCCTCTGTGGACAGTCCTTAATCATATGCTCCGTGGATCCACACCTGAAGCATCCACCGGTTTTCCTTCTGCACTCCCCATAATGCGCCTTCCCACACGAAGGACATGATCGATTCTGACCCGTCAGAGCACGAGCTGGTCCATCAGTCTTGGGCCTCTTCTGAAAATTTCTAGATGATCCTGATGGCCCAAAACTTCTCTTATTCTTACCCCGATCCTTATCCCTTTCTTGTCTTTCAGTCCGCTTCAGCTCCTCAGCTATCTTAACTTTCTCAACCAGAACAGCAAAATCTCTCTCTCGCTGCAGTGCTATCAAAACCCTTAACTCATTCCGCAGTCCATCCTCGAACCGCACATAACGTTCATATTCAATTGCTACCATTCCTCGAGCGTAGCGGCTCAAGTGCAGAAACTCCGCCTTACATTCAGCCACAAATTTACTTCCCTGCACCAAATTCAGAAATACCTTCCTCTGGCTATCCACATAGCTAGCCCCAACATACTTTCCTTGAAACGATTCCTTAAAGTAATCCAAGTCAATCCGGTCTATGGCAGTACCCTCTTTTACCGTGAGCCACCACTGATAAGCCTCGTCTCGAAGAAGAGACACGACCCCCTTCAACTTCTCTTCTACAGTGAAGTCAAGGTCATCCATTATACGCTCACTTGCCTCCAACCAATACTCAGCTGTGTTAGGGGCTACGCCAAAAACTCCCCTAAACACCTCCGCTCCGTTAGCTCGGAGTCGTTTAGATACAGATTTTCGGGCTCCTGAACCTGTGCCTACCCCAGCAACTCTTTTGAGGACCCGCAACATCACCTGAGATACCGCATCATCTCCGGCTCCCTGATCCTGTAACTCTCCCTCCACAGCTGGCGGATCCGGCATCTCGTTTCCTGATCCGTGGCCAGACCTTACTGGCTCAGACAAGGTCATCCTACCCCTACCGCGTCTACGCGGCAGACTTCCTCTACCCCTTGTACTCATTCTTTCGATTGGCATTTATTTGGTTAAGAATTTTATGAATCATTAATTCTTTCCACTGATTAACCACAAACAGTCTTATGAATAGTAATTTTAAGAGTAATTCTTTCGAATTCACAATTATATCTACAATTCAGTCTCAAGTTCACATCTTCTAGTTCTAGGAACTACATACATTCAACAATCAACATACAGACAACATCCATACACCCACATTCAATACACAGGGGTTTTTTCGTTATTCCACTACCCAGGGGTATTTTCGTAATTTTATCCTACAGGGGTATTTTCGTAATTTCCAAAATAGAGTTCCTTGTTGATTTCATGAAATAAGGGTATTTTGGTAATTTTTGCGATCCAAGGGTATTTCGGTAATTTTGAAATCCGGGGGTATTTCGGTAATTTTGAAATCAGGGGTACTTTGGTCATTTTACAAATTAGGGGCAATTTAGTAATTTTTACAAATCAGGGATATTTTGGGAATTTTTTTAACACAAGGGTACCTTGTAGAATTTGATTTCAAAGGAATAATAGTAGTGTTCAGGTGTTTGTGGGTTTTTGGTTGTTGTCGTGTGTTGTGTGTGTGTTTTTTTTTTAAGGAAAAAATTTCGGTGACCTTGTAAATCGGGGTATATTTGCAAATCATGGGTATCTTGGTTTTTTTTCAAAATAAGGGTATTTCAGTAATTTTGTAAAAGTAAGGTGGCTGGTCCCTTTCGGGTTTTAATTATAGATTTTGGCCCGTCAACAAATCCTCGTGGCTAGGGTGAACAGTCACTACGCACCAGATAGGATTCCGGCGAAGAGGAGGTGAGTCACTAGGACTGCTTAAGTACCAGGCTCTTCCGGATCCAATCCTAGACATGCGCATGCCTGTTGCCACACCCTAGTCTTGTGACTCGTTCACGGGTTTGTTTAGTGAAATTAAGTCTTATGAGATTTAAGGAGTTGTTTCAGCTAAGCCTAGAGTCCATCAAGTTCTAATCTAAATAGTCTACATCCCATCAAGCCCATCAAGCCCACATATATTTCACACAATGGTTTAGAATACTTACCTGGCGGACTTGGGCCGGAGACGCAGGTGCCATTCCGAGCTAACAGACCTGTATCATTTATAAATATGCATGTTTCGAAAACCCAACTTTAAAAAATGTTTTGAGCCCAAAAACCCCCAGAGCTGAGTTTTGAACCAGGCTCTGATACCAATTTGTAACACCCCAAACCCGGCCCAAACACTACAACAGGATCTGGTATGTCACTAAGGAAATCTTATAAAACATGTCGCACTTTGGAAAAATAATTATCAGGTTTAAACATTTGTATCGAAAAATTTAATAATTTAAGATTTCATATAAGATGTAAATTTTATAAAATGCCTTGGTGAATTAAGAAAAAAAATATATTTGTCATATGCCTTAACTTAATTAAAGGAAAAACTTAAACGTCAAATAATAATAAAAGCCCAAGATAAAACCGGAGTAAAAATAAAGCTGGTGGCCCATGGCCTTATTATAATGAAATTTAGAACCCACTAATTTAATATATTAAAAATAAATCTTCTAAGTAAAGTCTTCTGCTGGATTAAATTACTCTCTCGCATGGCCACCTTGCGCTCCTCTCCAGCCCGGTCCGTTGCACTAGGTGCTATCTGAAAATGTTAAATAATAGGTTGAGTCGCGAGACTCAGTGTGCAACCCTCGTGCACCATTAGATTTGGGCCTTAACCCCATAGAACAGAGTAACAGATTATCATGCAATAGATATGATGCAAAGCCCAACCCAATCCTAGGTTTCCATTCGCTACACACCACCCTTACCTGCCAGTCACACCATTGGGGATTTCTACAATCAACCCACTCCACTACACACCATCGATGGCAGGCATGCTGCAGTTAGCTGCTCATCGTCAAAACTGTGACATAGTCACCAGGTCATGGCATAAGCCACTACAACAGATCACTTCCCCTTTCATAAATCACCCAACCCCGTGCAAACACAGAAATTGGCATACTCATAAATCATATCATTTTATCAGAAACATTCACATAGAATGACAGAGATCACTAACCTGGTGATTCGCTTTTACCCTTCTCGGGTTTTCAACGGTCATGCCGATATTTCGGCATTTTACAGAATATTACAGATTTAAAAACATATTTTAACAGGCAATCTAAATGGTATGGAAGTGTTACACACCTGATATTCGCGTAGTACTACACTCTTAGTCAATATCCTTGCTATCCGGATCTACTGCCCTCAGTCTATAACTTGGCTCAAAAACTGGAAGAACACGAAGATTAGGCCTCCACTACATTCGGCCAAGAGTTAGTATATACCCGAATTTACACGTTAAAATCAACAGATCTCCTTACCTTGAAATCCTGAAAGTAACACGATTCGAGTGTTACCGAATTCTGACTTAGAGATCTAAGCGATTGACTCCCCTTCAAATCCCGGAATGCCGCAAATAAGAGAAAAACTTAAGGTTAGTTTCCTTATAGCCATTCGGCTAGAGTCCCTAAAAAGCCGGAAAAGATTGAAATCTTATGAATCAACACTTACCTTCAGTTTCCTTCGAGATTCGGGACAGGCAAACACCTTAGAGAGAATTCGGCAAACACAGGAGATGAGATCTAGGGATTTTAGCTTTTATGAAAATCCCGGAAAAGATGAACTGTTGCACTTTCGGCTTTTAGAAGATCTGAGTAGAGTGTTTCAGCTTTGGCTTAGAAAGAAAGTAAAAAGAAATCAAGAGAAGGCTTAGAGATTTCGGCTAAAGTATTTGAAAGAGATGAGAAAGAGATTGCCAGAGAGTTCGGCCAATAAGGGAAAAAGAAAAGAAAGAAAGTTGAGAGGGAGAATGGAGTGGGGATTTCGGCAGAGAAAGAAAAAGATGATGTGAACTTAGTAGTAATTTTTGGCACACCTCTCTGCCTATACAAAACCGATTCCTCCCCTCTCCTGAGTTTGATTTTCGGCCAACACTAGCTTCCATAAGATAGCTCCTATTCTTTTTCCCTTATCTTGATCTATTAACTCCTCAAAAATAGCCCTAATTAGCACCAACTCCTCCCTTCTTTATCTGCTTATTATCCTCATAATTAAAACATTAAAATCTCCTAAATAATAGCCTTGTACTGTCCCCCCTTAGTTCCTCCTTAAGTGCCGAATTTGGCCCAGAAACATGGGCTCCAAGTGGCCGAAATTTGGGCCTCCTCCTTTGCTATTGACGCCAACTCCCTTTCCTCCTAGTGGCGCCATTTCCTCTGGGCCACAAGCCCACTATGACAAATAAGCTACCAAAACTTTACTTTAAGCCCTAGAGTGTCTAAACAAAATATTTAATCAAAGCCTCAGCCCATTCTTGAGCCCAATCTGGACCCCTAATCCTTAATTTAACAAATTGAACTTACAACACACAAAATGCACAAGCCCATTAAATCAGGATGTTACATAGAAAATCCTCATTTAAAAATAATTCAAGCAAAATGATAAATACGTCCAAACATAAAGCAAATTAAAGTTTATCCCAAAGGCCTTATTACAACTTGAAAACCCGAAATAGTAAAGGTAACAAAATAATACGAAAAAGTAATTTACTAATGTTTGTAAACATCATTTATGAAGTATGGCCTCCACCGAGTCATCCATGGCCCCCAGTCATCATCACTGAGCGTTACCTACAGGGATTAAGAAAAGAAAGGGGGTGAGTTATAAGAACTCAGTGTATAATCTCCTTACCGTCATCCACTGGGTCTGAACCCATTGAGCAAAAACTTAGGCCTGAGCCCATAAAGCATAATCTTGGGCCGAAGACCATTTACATAATAGAATATACATATATGCAATGCATGCAACCCAAGCCATCCTAGTAATCCATCCGCTACACACCACCCGTACCATCCCATCACACCTGTGGGGATCAAGTCAACCCACCCCGGCAAACACACCAAAACGCAGGCTAAATGCCATTTAATATAATAATTCGTAGGCCAGTGGCCATTTATAAACGCAGGCAAGATGCCATTTATAATATTTGTGGCTGAGCCACCAGAGTCAGAATTATGCGTGGCATAGCCACTATACAGATTGTGGCAGAGCCACCAGATATCATTTACAATAATATAATTGGCACACAGCCTTGGGTAAATATGATCGACACAGAGTCGTTAGTTCATATGCTAGGCACATAGTCGTTATCAGAATTTGTGGCAGAGCCACTAGAATATGTAGTAGAGCCACCAGAATCAGAATGTGGCAGAGCCACCAGACTACACTTCTCTTCTTTAACATTTTTCCCATCCCATGCAAAATATGCAAATGCAACATAAATAATAAAACATAATATTCACATAAATAAACAACAATCATTAATCCAGTGATTAATTACGGTAAATCGGCCAATTATAGAACTTTGAATTTCGGCCCACTAAGGCATTATAGCAAATCAGCCCATAGGGGCATTTTAGTAAATCGACCCATAGGGGCATTTTTGTAAATCAGCACTTTTATCCACTAAGGGTAATTCGATAATCTCGCAACCCAGGGGTATTTCGATAATTTAACCTCCAAGGGTATTTTGGTAATTTCGTAACTCAAACTTAACTACTAATTTGGGGCATAAAAATTGAAACTGTCCATCTACGTCATACTGACTACACTGACTATAACTCGAGTTAGGAAACTCGAAATTTCAATCCGTAAATTTTCCTTAAAACTAGACTCATACATCTTCTTACTACAATATTTGCAAAATTTTTTCCATAGCCATTTAGTACAGTTTATTCATCAAAGTTTCCCTTGTTTCACTATCCAACAGTTCTGACCTCTCCTAACTTAAACTCAAATATCTCACTGTACAGTTTTCATATGTTGCTCCCACTTGTTTCTATTGAAAATAGACTCACTAAAGAATCTATACATATAAATTATAACCCATAATTCACTTTGTACAATTTTAAACAATTTTTCCAAGATAGAATAGGGAACCACGAAGTCAATCAGAACCAGTCTCACTAAAATTAAAATATCATAGAATATAAAATTTCTCTTCCTCCTCCTCTATTTCTTCCATATAAAAATAGAAAAAGTAGGATTTAATTCAATCTCTTATTCACTTTCTAATTCCCTTTCTCCTATTTTTTGTGATTTTTCAAAATCACGTCACTGCTGCCGACCAAACTGTTTCATTGCAAAATATGGTTACCGTTACGAACATACGCACACTCGAGTGGTCACGGATGCCGGTTTCTGGTTTTCTTTGGTATTTCAACCGAATCACAGAACATTTCATGCAAACATTCAGAGAGGTATGAGATTACACACCATTTCAGACATGTATACGGAATGGTACGGGATTGCACACCTTATTTGGATTTCCTAAAGAACCACTCTTCGTTGCCCCCACAATAGTGATCCTTCCTTACTAAGTTCACAAATCCGACCTTGCACCTTGGCTATTGCAACGAGTTCCTAAAGTAAATAAGTGATGTACCAAAGGGGTTAGCCTTCATCCAATATTCGGCCCTTCCACAAGAGCAGAAAGTTAATATCATCACCACAAAATAGAATCACATGAGCGGTGCAAATCATCAAAATAAAGAGTAACATCTTACCACAAATATTCGGCTTAATCACCCACTTACCAATCAACTTTCGAGACCAATGCTAGGAGAATGATACATAGCAGCAAAGGATGGCTTGATTTGGCCCTTTTCATAGAGAACAAGAGGAGTTTAAAAATAAGAACAAGTGGCTAAGTTTGGCTTAGCCAAGAGATGAAAGTTTCAGCAACAAGGGAAGAATGAACAAAGCTGGATTGAGGGTTACGGCACATCAAGGGAACAAGATGAACAATGGCTAGAGTGTTTAGGCCAAAACAAGAGAAAATAAGGTGAACAAAGGGCTTTAGAATTTCGGTCAGCCAAGAGAAAGAATTGGAAAAGAAACACTAAAAATGCTAAAAGAAACAAGCCTTACAAAAACCAAAATTTTGCCAAAAGACTATAGGAAATTCGGCTACCAAGTTTTTCCCCCTAACAAAACCATGTATCATCTTTACCAAAAGATGAGTGTTGACCCAAAATGCTTTCCAAAACATCCTCCACATAATAGGCCAACATGTTCCCTTCTCTTACCATTTTCCTTCATTTCTTTCCTTGAGCATATTCCTTACCCATCTTTCCAAAAATTAAAAAGTCTTTCTCACCATAATTAGTACCATGATTGACACTTGGAAAGAAAGCAAAAAAATAAATCCAAAATTGCAATAGATGGGATTCGAACCCTTTCCCTTCATGCTCTCCACTTGACACCACATCACTCCACCATGTGCTCAACTTATGCTAGCAAAATACACTCTTATTTCCTTAAGCCTTGATGCCACTTACCTTCTCTCCTTAAAGTGCTTAAACATAAAAATTTACTTATAGCCTGACTTGAACCCGGAACTTCCTAGAAACCTCGTAACCTTCCAAATTCACTTAACTAATAAGTCCAATTTGCAACAATGCCATTCTCATATTCTCGAAAATTTTAAACATTCCTACGCCCAAGGCCCATTGGGCCCAATTCTTCTAGGCCCAATTTCGGGATGTTACAGTAATGATCCCTAACCCTGTTTCGGTGTTGAATATGGGTGAGGGGTGTTACAAAAGTGATCATTTAGAGCATGTTTTGATATGGAATTTAGTCAAGTATGTTTGGTTGAATTATAACCATTTGGACATAAATTTAGGTATGTTGGATTGTGGTGATTGAGGTGCCTTTTTGGCATATTGGTTGTATGCATAAATGGAGTATTTATTTGGTCATTTTTATGCATGTTTTGGTAGGTTATGATGCTTTGTTCATGTGTACATATAACTTGTTAGTTCAAGGATAAAAGGGTGAAAGAAATGGCTTGATTTTGGTCATTTTCTTGTCCACATGACCTAAGACACGAGTGTGTGTCTCAGCCGTGTGTGACTCACAGCCATGTGACAAGGCCGTGTGTCCCCTATAGGTTTTAAAGGTTGCATTTTGAAGGTTACACGACTTGGCACACGGGCGTGTGGCTTAGCCGTGTGGTCCAAGTTAGTGAGTTACACGAGCTTGGACACGAGTTGGGACATGATCGTGTGTCCCTATTTCAAATTGAATAGAATGATAATTTTTCCATAATGTGATTTTTTGGGCTAAATTGAATTGAATGATAATTGAATAAGTTAAATTTGATATTATATAGATCAAGAAAAATGAACTTCAGATCTAGATCGGGGTAAAAAAAAGTATTGGCTAATCAATCCATTTCGTCGTTTTTGTGATCGAGGTAAGTTTGTATGTTAATAAGCATAAATTTAATTGTGTTTTAAATGCTTTATTATTGAATTTGTTGTGAATACGACCTTATGGATACGTTCAACAAAGATTCAGCAATGTGAAATCCCGGTTGAACCTTAGGAATAGATTAGGATACGAATGACATGTCATTAGGGGTTATGTGATTTGGGTGCTGGTCCGTACGTCCTACCGGTGGCTAAGTTATCCGACATGTATTGCGGATTCTCATCAGCTTGTGTGAGCAGCACCATGTAGCTACGTCATGACCATTAGCTTGTGTATTGGATATAATCACCACAATCAAACATACCTAAATTTATGTCCATTGATAGCTCGAGAGTGAGCATTATATGAGATATGAGATTGAGATAGCTTCGGCTATGTATTGGCACTTAGGGTGTGAGATTCCCGAGTATCCGATATTATTCCAAATGTGTCAATGGGTATATAAAAAATATGGATGAATATGATATTGATACGAGTTGATATAGGTATGTACATGAACCGTACAAGCATTGAATCAAAAAAACTTGTGAATTTCATATCTAACCTTGTGAATAAATATGTGATAGGTTTGTGGAGCAATATGAATTATATTATTATATGTTTAGTTGCTTAAAATTGTGTATGTATGGTAAGTTGAGTTTATTAACTATACGAGCTTACTAAGCTTTATAGCTTACTCTATTTACTTTTTCGTGTTTTATAGTGATTATCGAAGCTAGCTCGGATCGGGAGTTGTCGGAGATCTCATCACACTATCAAGCTATCACTTTGGTACTTTTGAATTTATGTATTTGGTTATATGGCATGTATAGGAGTTATGGTCATTTTGGTATATATGTTAATAATGGATTTAGCCATAATGGATTTAGCCATTTGGTTTGGCTTGTAAATGATAAGTGCTTGGTTATGTGTATAGCCATGTAATTTGGCTTATTTTGGTATGCTTGGTGATGTATATATATGTGCAAATGGCTTTTTGATACGTTGTGTATAATTGCTATATAGATGCTCGATGTGAATTAGTGTTTGGAGTTCCAAATAGTTGAAATTTGAGATTGGTATGCTTGTAGTTTTAGGAAAAATGATGCATAATTGAAAGTGATCATATAGGTGATTTGTGATTGTGAAATTGGTATGAAATTATATGGTTAATTGTGATGCATATATGTCTTGTGGTTGATAGTATGGAAATAGCGTGAATTAGACTTGATTGAGATTGGTTGGAATGCCTATTTATGCCATGCTATAAGACATTTGGTTTGTGTAAGTAAATGAAAGTTTGGGTGAGAAAGATGCCTTGGTAAATAGCCTATTTATGTCTACACGGGCGTGTGTCTCAGCCATGTGTGGCACACGGTCAAGTGACACGGCCATGTGTTCCTTGGTGTTTAATTAAAAATCAAGTCAGTATGCTCCACACGGCCCAGCACACGGGCGTGTGACTTGGCCGTGTGGCATAAGTTAGTATACCCTACAGTTTTGGCACGACCTAGCACACGGGCGTGTGTGGCCATTACGAAGGGCACATGGGCTAGTCACACGGGCATGTGTGGTGGCCATGTAACCCAAGTCAGAGAGTTAAACGGGGTCGGACAGGGGCTGGACACGGCCATGTAATCTCATTCCGAATGTCCATACGGCCTATGACACGGGTGTGCCTTTGGCTGTGTGAGACACACGACCGGGCTACACGGGCGTGTGTCCCCTGTATTTTGAAAAATTTTCTAATTTTTCCAAAAATTTCCCGAGTGATCGGTTTAGTCCCGAACCACTTCTAATGCATGATTTGGCCTCGTAGGCTCGTATTAGGGACAATTTAATTGATTATGAATTATATTTATTTAGAATTGGAAAATGTATGTGAAATGTATGTATATTTGTGTAATAAGTTTGATAATGCTCCGTAACCCTATTCCGGCGATGAATACGAGTTAGAGGTGTTACAAACAGATTAACCGAAATTTCTTCTAAATTTATTTCCTTAGTGGAACAGGATAATGTGGGGGCCTCGATGACTTTAGTAGTCAGTGGGATAGTTTTGGAACTGGAAATATGCTTGAATACAGCTGTTATGGACAAGTATCTTACAACGATCACTTCTGGGTATTCTATATGTTATTTTATCCTCAGAGGCATATGTAATTTTTCATCTTCATATATGAATCTTATCACATGGGAATGCTAGCTAACCATAACGCTAGACGGAAGTATTGTTAGTCTGTTTTATTAATGATCGACATTGCTTAATTTTTCTTTGGCATTCTATTCTATTATGTTCGGTAGAAGATTCAACGATAAGACTCATATGATGTTATTTTATTTCTTCTACTGATTGATGCTTTAATTTATATATATACAATTTATATTGTCTCTATCACAACTAGTTCCAGTGCGTATGAGCAATATACTTCTTCTGGATTTTTCATTGGGGTATCATTGATCTTTTTATCATTTATTATGGGTTGTATTCTCGGAGACTTAGTAGAGTTTTAAATCTTGCATTTCATTATCTCGGTTTTCTTACCATTCTTATGATCTATTCTATCAAATGTGGTTCATCTATAAAGGATATATATTGACTTGAGATAAATATATCTATTACAGATATAATTCCTGATTAAATCTTGTGAGCATGGTGATATAGATCTCAAATTTATAGAGTTGTATTATTACACAGGTTGTTATTGGAACTACATCTAGTTTTCCTCTTTTGTTTCGAAGTACATTATTGATGGTTGAGGTATTGTTCTATCTATATGGTTGTAACATCGGTCTTATTAAAGCACTATGGTTTTAAATTCATCCGATGGTTGTGGCTTTGGTATGATTCAAAGCTTCGATGTTAATAATTAAAATAGTTTTATTATATATTCTCTTTCTAGCTATCATGAAAGGGATAGGTAAAGGCAAAAGTATAGACGGTGGAAGATCGAACTTAAACTTGCATATTGGTTCTCATTCTCAGGTAATCTTGATTTATATCAACGAGTCAAGGTGGGATGTCATATTTTGAGTGAGTTAATGCAGTTTGTATTGATCTTTGGTCGGTATTCTGAGGAAAGTATGGTAGACGATATATCTCGATTATCTTGTCAACAAAAGGAAAGAATTATTCTAAAATGTTATTATTTGATTGATAAGATCAAGTTAAATATATTTGAGTTCACGGGTAAATTGACGGACAGTCAGAATAAGGGATTCATATTCTAGAAAACATATAGAAACATATCTATCAGATCAGTTATAATCGAGAAATGTTATTATGGGTTAAAGTCATATTGATAATTACAGCTATCACATTTATATTTAAGTGATATTGTTTGAAGCTTTTCATGAAATGGAATGTTTACCAGTTGAAAGTTATAGATGCAGATGTTTTAGAAAATCAGTTAGAGTCTGTTATGAAAATTACGAATTTTAGCTAAACGCTATGAATTGTCTAATGTGCCTGGAATCTGATAATCTGGGTTTTCTTTCGGTTTTATTTCGACAAATGATTGTTGGCCATTTCTCGGTAGATGTGTTACTAATGATAAAGTTATGACAGGAGAACATCATAGTTGTTCAGTTAAGTCCAGATTTAGCATCAAGTTCTAATATAAGTTCTGCATCGAGACGAGTTATGATTGATTGATTTATGCACTACCATTGAAAAGATGGAAGAAAGACTCGACTTGATGGCTATTATCAGGTGAGAAATTTCGAGGACGAAATTTTCCTAAAGGGGGAGAGTTGTAACAACTCGTTTTTCAGTGGTGTCGGAAACAGTGGCTTCGGGACCACCAAATCCAACGAGTACATTCGTAAATATTATTATTTAATATTTATGAGTAATATATGGTTTTAAAAAGGTTTTTTATTTGATAATTTATGTTACATAAACGATTTATTAAGTTCAAGTGGTAAGACCCTAAAGTCCAGTAGCTTTAGAAAATGAGGTATCAGGACCTCGTTTCTATAAATCGAGTCGTAAATTTTTTTATAAATATTTATAGAGTGTTATTAAGGTTGTATTAAAGTTTCGTTAAGAAATTTTAATGTTTTGATAGTTAATTAATTAAAAAGAACTAAATTGTAAATGATGTAAAATTTGATCAGAATTTGATTTGAGTGATTAAATGGCTTATTGAATAAAGGAAAAGGGACTTAGATGGTAATTAGACCATTATTATAAATAATGGACAAAGGTGGACATTAAATAGGTGAATTTTGATATTATAACAAAGGTTAAATTTGTAATTTAGTAATTAAAAGAAAATTAAATCAAACAAAAGATGGCATCATCTTCTTTAACTCTTTTTTTTTCACTGAAATTTGTTGAGGAAGGAAGCCATAGCTAGGGCTTCATATTCAGCCAACTTTGGCTTGGTGATTAGGTAAGCAAACTTTGCTCATGTTTAGGAATGTTTATTTTTTTGAGATCGTTGCAACTAGATTTAGCTAATCCGTACCTTCGATTTTGAAATTGTTAAAGATTACGAATGATGCCATTGATGAATCATTGTGATTTTAGTTGTTAAATGATGAATTGGAAATGTTAGTTGGTATTTATAAGCATTTTGTTAAGTAATTTTGATGAATTTTCTGATTAGGGACTAAATTATTGAAATCGTAAAAATACAAGAATTTGTTGTGAAATTGTTGCAAAAATGGGCTGTATTGGATGCCATGAATATTCGGTTAGCATGGGTTGGCATTAAAAATGGTTAATTTGCATGTTTTAGGCTTAAGGACTAAATTGAATGAAAGTAAAATGTTAGGAAAATTTTGTAAAAATGTAAAAAAGACTAATTTGCATAAAATAAATTGTTTTACTGTCTAAATTAATAAATTTAATGAAATTATTAATAAATTAATAAATTGTTGGAAAATCGAGGAGAATGGAAAATTACCAAAAAGCCCCTCTATTTTGTCATTTCTGCAATTTAGCCAGGTAAGTTTGTATAAACTACAATCACTTAAATGTTGATTAAATTGAATGTTTAATGTGTGATTCTATTGTAAATAAGTCAATATATATATGTTATTATACAATTTATCAAGTAAAGAAACAATGGAATTCAATGACGTTTCGACGATTATTGAGCCCTTATGAACCTTAGGAATATATAGGATACAAATGACATGTCATTAGGGTTACCATGTTTCAGGTGTTGGTCCTGAATGTCCTACCAATGGCTCAGTTCCGGCTTTTGTTGTAGATACTCGTCAGCTTGTATGAATGGCATCGTGTAGCTACATTCCGACCGTCAGCTTGTGTGAGGAAACCTATGTTACCATGTTTCGGGTGCTAGTCCTGAATGCCCGATCGATGGCTGAGGTTTGGCATTTGTTGCAGATACTCGTCAGCTTGTGTGAGTGGCATCGTGTAGCTACATTTCGACCATCAGCTTGTGTGAGCAGACCTAGGTTACCATGTTTTGGGTGCTGGTTCTGATGCCCTACCGATGGCTGAGGGCCAGCATTTGTTGCGGATACTCGTCAGCTTGTGTGAGTGGCATCGTGTAGCTACATTCCGACCGTCAGCTTGTGTGAGTAGCATCATGTAGGTTACATTCTGACCGTCAACTTATGTGAGCAAGCCCATTTTACAGCTCATGTGAGCTACGACTATATGTTTAGCACACTTTGTGTGAGCTTTCCCATGTATCTGATGTTATTCTAAGTGGTTCAACGGGGACAAAAAGGGAAGGAACAGTAAGTATTCAAATGACTTATGTCATGAATTTATGAAATGGAATGAAAAGGTAATGTTCAATGAAAGTATGTTTATGCTCATGAAATTGAAGATTTCAAATAATGTTGTTCATGTATATGACTTACCTTATGTTATTTCAAGTGATTTATGAGTTGATGCTCTAACATGTGTTGTGCATGATGCTTAGGCTTATGCCAAGCTTATGATTGGATTATATCATGCTTAGTCTTAATGAAAATATGCTTGTATACATTAAATGGTGGTATAAATTAAAGTATGTAATTTCTTATGAAATGGTTTATCATGTAGTCGATTCCAAACGAGCTATGTTTAAATGCACTAGCTTGTTGTCATGGTTGATGTTATGCTTATATCTTGTGTGTTATGCATATGGAACGAGTGAGGAAAGGTAATGAAATGGTAAGTTCATAGTTGAAATGAAATATGATGAAATAAAAGGGAATGATAAGTTGAAAGGTGTACTTGTATATGAGAAATTTGCGTATGTTATGGGTGAATATACCTAGTTCATGAAAAATTATGCTAATTAATGAATTGATGTTTCTATTTAAGCTATAGTAAGTAAATGCAATGGAAAGTAAGTAAATGGAAGGGTTCAAAGTCTTATGCAATCCTACTATGCGAGAAATGATAAGTATATGTGGTGTTGATAGACTTATTCCAATGTGAGTTGATGATTATGGGTTGATAAATCTTGAGGCATTGGTATAGCTTTCTATTTAACCTATAATGTCCATTATTGAAATGGAATGCTATGTTTAAAGTTTATACGAGCTTAATAAGAATTCATTGCTTATGTGGTTATCTTTCTCTTACTTTACAAATTATCGAAAGCTCGATCGGGTTTGAAGCTAGTCGGATATCCATCACACTATCCATCGATTTTACCGGTAAATTTTGATGCTTTGGTCATGGTTATAATGGCATGTATTGGTGGACTTATGTCTAATGTTTAGTTAATGATACCGGTAAATTTATGTTATTTTGATGCCTTGATGGTTAGTGTGCTTCTGGCGCTTTGATGCTTAATGGTTGGTGTTTATATGATCAAATTGATGCATGGTTTTATGGCCAAAGTAGTAAGTGTTGGCATGTTTGCAAAGTGATCATTTAGATCATGTTTTGATATGGAATTTTGTCAAGTACGTTTGGTTGAATTATGACCATTTGGACATAAATTTAGGTATGTTTGATTGTGGTGATTGAGCTGCCTTATTGACATATTGGTTGTATGGATAAATGGGGTATTGATTTGGTCATTTTTATGCATGTTTTGGTAGGTTATGATGCTTTATTCATGTGTGCAAATAACTTGTAAGTTCAAGGATGAAAGGGTGAAAGAAATGGCTTGATTTTGGTCATTTTCTTATCCGCACGGCCTAAGACACGGGCGTGTGTCTCATCCGTGTGCGACACACGGTCGTGTCCCTGTAGGTTTTAAAGGTTTCATTTCGAAGGTTACACGGCCTGGAACATGGGCGTATGGCTTGGCCATGTGGCCCAAGTCAATGAGTTACACGAGCTTGAACACAGGTTGGGACACGACTGTGTGTCCCTATTTTGAGTGTGACATGGGCATGTGTCTCATCCGTGTGAGTCACACGACTTGGCCACATGGCCGTATGACCCCTGTAGTGTTAAAATTTCTATCTTTTTCTATGAAGTTCTAATTATTTCCAATTTAGTCCCGAATTGTTTCTAAAGTGTTTCTAAGGCCTCGAGGGCTCGAATAAGGGACGATATGCATGTGATTGAATGAATTATGCTATGAATTATATAAAGTTCAAAAGTGAATGTTTTATGTCATGATTTTATTGTAATGCTCCATAACCCTATTCTAGCGATGGATATGGGTTAGAGGTGTTATAGTCCTTAACCCTAGGTCAACTATCGTCCTCGTGCTTAATGTTTGATTGTGCGGACCAAAATGTCCTTAGTTCATATTTATTTCTTGAACAGAGATGATGGAGTGACACACCAGGTCCTATGTGGCGACATCGAGGGCAGTATGCTTCATTTTCAAAATGTCTGCAGGGATGTGTCATGACATCCTCAGGCTATGTTGCGACACCGAAGGCAGTCCTGAAATTCTTCTATTCTACTCCCTATGTTGCGACACCCAACTCTCTATGTTGCAACACAACGACCAGTATCGAGTTAGCATAGTTTCTAATGGTCTCTTGCACGCTCCCAAAGTATATTTGCTCACCCTTAGGCCTCATCCGGCGCCTAAGTCAACAAAAGACTCAAATTACACATTTTATTAAATGTAACTAAAATTGAGAAAGCATAATTAAAACTTAACCAAAATTCTCGTGTTTAAGCTGCTAAAGTGCGAAAACTAGTTTAATATGCTACACCGAATTACAACAGATCAACTACCCACCTTTCTGGCTACCTTTTTAGTGAACAACAATTAGATTTTCAACCATGATAATCCATGTTGTGAAATGTACCATATTATAGTAAACATGTAACTATTTTCTATGTATTTGAACGATGAATAAATGAAGTTAATTTCACATTTTACTATTATGTCTTTTTTATTTCTATCTTTCATGTTTTGCATGCATAGTGAAATTGTGACAAGCAAATATTAACTCATTGTTTGTCTGAGTTCAAACTGATGATAAATGGCACCGTAAGAACGTTTACATTGCGAGAAAGACAACTTACTTTATTAGATAATCTAAACAATTCTGTAATCCCGAAATAAAATCAAAGTGAGCATTTTATTCAAATACTTAAAAGGATAATAATGTCGTCTACAATTCCAATTGGAGAGATGGCTAGTCTTGTAACACCCCAAAGCCGGCCTAGAAGTTAGGCCCGAATCTGGCATGTCACATTGAAGTTTTTTTCGAAAACCATGTTTTCATTGAAAACCCTCCTTAATATTTAAAAACTAAAGTATCAGTTTGTGTTCGTTCAATTTCAAAACGTGGTTCATTGAAAAGTTAATCACTTTTAAAAACATTATTAACTTCGTTAAAAATCTCTTTTAGTTGCGGAAGCTAATTTAGGGTAAAGAAGTTTAAAACATAAGTTTTTAAAAACAGTAATTGGGTTAAAAACTCATCTACGTCTAACAGATATAAAACGTAACAAAATCCCAAATTTAGAATTAAATCCAGAGAGGCCTTATTACAGAAATTAAAACCCAAAACGGAATTTAAAACATATATAAAGTCAAAGCATAACAGTCGCAGTAGTGTGGTCACCTCCGAGTCCCTCGCAGCACCGATCCTTCTAACGCTGGGGATTACCTGTACAGTTAAAAACGGGGTGAGTTTACGAAAATACAGTGTGTAATTCCCTTACTAGAGTAATAGTTAGTATACAGAAATAGAAACCAAAACAGTCTGGGCCAAAGCCCTTTAACAGTAACAGTACAGTCCAGTTCAGAGCATATGTGGGCCAACGCCCACTACAATATCATTTGGGTCACAGCCCATAACAAAATCAATTGTGTAACACCCCCAAACCCGGCCCAGACGTTATGGCCGAATCTGATGATGTCACATCAAAGGGATTATTCCAAAACGACGTTGTTTATTCAAATTGTTGTTCAGAAGGAAAATTGCATAGTTGAAAACTTAAGTTTAAGATTCAGAAACCCAAAATCTAAGCAACTTGTTAAGTTATGACGAAAGCACATGTTTTAAGAAAACGTCCATATGTTATAGTTACTTCGAAAACCATGTTTAAACTTTAGAAATTTATTCAAGTTTAACAATTAAGCAGTTGAAACAATAAGGAAACCCAAATGTAAAGTCAAATTGGAGACACAAGGCCTTATTACATCTCAATGAAAATAAAATAATTAAAATAAAATCATTCGAAACAAATAAAAAAAACTTTTAAGTAGCTTGCAGTGTGGCCATCTCTGAGTCCTCTCCCACGTCGAGCCGTCTACTGAAGTTCACCTGAAACATTAAATAAAATGGTGTGAGTCTCGAAACTCAGCGTGTACGACCCTTGGTAAAACATGCAATTATCATATTGGGCCTAAGCCCTATCAAAATCGGTGGTCCTGGGCCTTAGCCCACAATGACCTCAAATCACATCAGTATCACATGTATGCAATGCTCCCATCCCAAATCCGACCCTCCACTCCATTTCCCTTCCAACCCTATACTCCTGTGGGGATATAAATATCAACCCACCCATCCCTACACTCCGAAGGTAGCACCAACAGCGGCACTACTCAAATGTTGCAGCAAGGCTGCTAAGCATATAATGGGCTTAAAGCCATTAGTGGATCCACGGTCGTCAAGCTACTATGCGATCCTCACATATCTTCCTCCGTACCATCAAACCCACCCAAGTACAACATATATATCATGAATGCAACATACACATTTTCACACATTAAGCACCTAGGGGTATTTTAGTCACTTCGCTACCCAGGGGTATTTTCATAATTCTACCCTACAGGGGTATTTCCGTAATTCTACCCTACAGGTGTATTTTCGTAATTTCTTTCATCTTGGGTTTTAGTTATGAACTTTGGCCAATCAACAAGTCCTTGCGGCTAAAGTGAACAGACACTATGCACCAGGTAGGATCCTAGAGAAGAGGAGGTGGGTCACTAGGACCGCTTAAGTACCAAGCTCTCCTTAGATCCAATCCTAGACATGCATATGTCCATTGCCACACTCTAACCTAGCGACTTGTCCACAGACATGTTTGATTATTAAGTTCAGTTTTATGCTATTTAAGAATTTATCAAAACTAGGCCTAGAGTCCATTAAAACCATAGCATGCATTTCTAAAATCCCATAAGGCCCACTGAGCCCAATCATGTCCATATAGCCCATTAAGCCCAATCATGTTTATGTAGCCCATTAGGCCCGATCATAATCAAATCATACAACCATCCATATCAATCCATCATTCACTTACACATATCAACTATTGCTGACTTGGGCCCACGAGCTGAACAGGCCTATTTAGCCCAGTCTGGCCCAATCGGCCAAATAGTGGACCGAGACCATGAGATCGCTCTCTTGGCCCCGGTAATCATATCGGTGTTCCCACACGAATTTTCTCACACTCATGTAGTTGCCGGCGCCAACCTTTCGGCTTTTTAGCTTTTCGGCATTTTGGGTTTTTCGGGATTTCGGCTTTTGCCAATTTGTCGTACGTTAAGTGTATGTACACACCTAGTTAATGCGACGTGCTACACTATCCTCAGCCGTGAACCTACAACCAATACCAATCTCCAATCAATTACACACTTAACCACAGTATTTAAGCAAAAACCGAAGCTTTACCATAACCTTATCGTGTGCCACCAGTTCTAGTAACCCTTTCTTAGCTACTATTTACGAATATCCCCTAGATCTGCACCCACACATATACTATCAAAACTCAACTCAAGTGACTCATATTCCACACAAGTCACCTCTATAAGCCATACTTACATTTGGCCACTCACTAATCCACAACTGAGACGAGTACACTAACCACTTGCTAACGATCCTTACCACGCTTGCGATCTTTGAACCCTACCCTTGTTAATACAAGGTTAACGAAAAGAAAGAGTTAGATAGCCCTCCGACTTTTACCAAAACACACTAAAAGAGGTTGACTAAGTACTTACCAAATCAAACCTTTGATCCTGCGGCCTAGATAGCTACTGAACAAGATTCGACTTTCAAAACTTGATTAAGAGTAGATAAAAGCAACCGATTTGTGATGGAAAAACAACAAAGAATTGGCACAAATAGGGATTTCGGTAAAAAGGGATGATGGTAATTCAGTAATGGAAGAAACAGATTGAGGGAGAGAAAAGGAAAAAAATAATGGAAACCCAAGGAACCTTTCAAAGGAATTCGGCACCCCCATTTTATAGCCAAAGCCGAAACTACCTTCCCCCAAAGTCTTCGGCTCCAACACATCCACACCTCAATCCCCTATCTTTTCTCCCTTATCTTTACCTTAAATTTCACTCCTGAACACTCCCTTCTAGAGTCCACTCTAGTGCCACTACCTTCCTTCCATGCGCAAAAATAAAGCCCCTCAATTCACCACTCTTAAGCCTCGAACCTTGGACCTCTTCACCCAATAGTAACGCCACCTTATAGTTCCCCATCTGACGCCACCTTGCCACTGAACCACAGGCCCAACTATGTCATATTTTCCCCTTAATCTATTTCAAAGGCCTAATACCTGAGACTAGGGTCCCACTAATGCAAAAATTAAAATTTTCCCTATGGTTTTCACTATCCCTAAGACTTCAAATAACCCTGGTAATACCTTAAAATTAATATTCTAAGTGCTACTTATACATACCAACTTCAATGCACAAAATTTAGAGTTTTGGGATTTTGGGGCGTTACAATTCTACCCCTCTAAAAAATTTCGGCCTCGAAATTTACCTGATTGAAACAAGTGAGGGTATTGTCGTCGCATTGCCTCCTCAGGTTCCCAAGTAGCCTCCTCGGCGTTATGGTTACGCCAAAGCACTTTGACCAAAGGGACAGACTTCCTTCTTAGCACCTTAACATCTTGATCAATTACTCGAACTAGCTCCTCTTCAAAAGTTAGGTCTGGTCTAACCTCAATCTCCTGAAATGACACGATGTGAGAAAGGTCTGAGTGATAACGCCTTACCATTGATACATGGAACACATCGTGTATTTGGCTCAGTTCAAAAGGCAATTCCAGCTGATAGGGAACTGGCCCAATCCGTTTCCACACCTGATATGGCCCAATGAATCTAGGGCTTAACTTGCCCTTCCGACCAAACCTTAACACCTTCTTCCAAGGGAAAACCTTGAGAAAAACCAAGTCCCCCACCGCATACTCAATCTCTCTCCATTTGAGGTCACGACTTCTTCCTATCCGCCGCCTCATTCAACCGATCCCGAATCAACTTTACCTTATCTTTGGTGTCTGCTACCAACTCGGAACCCAATACTCGTTCTCCCCCAACTCGGTCCAACAAGTCAGAGTATGACATCTTCGCCCATACAGTGCTTCATATGATGCCATCCCAATACTTGCCTGATAACTACTGTTATATGCAATTCAGCTAACGGTAAGTAATCCTCCCAACTACCTCGGAACTCAATTACACACCCCCTCAGCATATCCTCCAAAACTTGAATTACCCTCTCCTACTGACCATCAGTCTGAGGGTGAAATGTTGTACTAAAATCCAACCTCGTACCCAGTGCTTCATGCAACTTCTTCCAAAAGCGAGACGTAAAATGAGGGTCTCTATAAAATACAATAGAGACCAGAAACCCATGCAATCTCACAATCTCCGCTACATACAATCTTGCCAACTTTTGTAATGAGTAGTCGGTGCGGACCGGTATAAAATGGGCAGACTTAGTTAACCGATCCACAATAACCCGCAGAGAGTCCTTCTTAGCAGGCGTCAGGGGTAGCCCACTAACAAAATCCATAGTAACCCGCTCCCACTTCCATAATGGGATCTTAATCGGCTAGAGTAACCCTGATGGTAGTTGATGTTCCGCTTTCACTTGCTGACATACCAAGCATTTCCCCACAAACTCCGTAACCTCGCGTTTCAATCCCGGCCACCAATAAAGCTCTCGTAAGTCCCGATACATCTTGTTACCTCCGGGGTGCATAGCATAGGAACTACTATGTGCTTCCCGAAGTATAGACTTCCTTAGCTCTTCTTCCTTTGCAACATAAATTCTACCACAGAAACACAACAACCGGTCACTATTTAACCCAAAATCCATCGTTTCCCCATTCTCAATTTGCTTGAACTGAGAATCTAGAGTTCCATCCAATGACTATTTAACTTTAATCTGCTCAACCCAGAGTGGCTTTACTTGCAACTCGACTAACAAACCCCCATCGTCAAACAAACTCAACCGAGCAAACATCACCCTCAAATCCAACATAGCACTACGGCTTAGCGCATCAGCCACCACATTTGCTTTGCCCGGGTGATATTCGATCGAGCAATCATAATTCTTTAACAGCTCAATCCATCTGCGCTGCCTCAAGTTCAACTCCTTCTGAGTTAAGAGGTACTTCAGACTCTTGTGATCCGTATAGATGGTCCACTTCTCTCCATACAAATGATGCCTCCAAATCTTAAGTGTGAATACCACTGCTGCCAACTCCAAATCGTGGGTTGGGTAATTTCTTTCATGAGTCTTAAGCTGGCGTGACGCATATGCAACCGCCTTTCCTTCCTGCATCAAAACACAGCCCAAGCCCACGTGTGACGCATCGCTATAAACCGTAAACTCCTTCCCAGGATCCGGCTGAATCAAAACAGGGGCCTCCGTTAAAACCTTCTTAAGCTTCTCAAAGCTTTCTTGCTATTTATCAGTCCACACAAATGACACCCCCTTCCGTAGTAGCTTGGTCAAGGGTGCAGCAATTAGGGAGAACCTTCGACAAATCGCCTATAGTACCCTGCCAGGCCTAGAAAACTCCGAATTTCTGACACCGTCTTAGGTCGTTTCCAATCCAACACTGCTTCCACCTTTCGAGGATCAACTCTAATCCCTTCAGCTGAGACCACATGCCCTAAGAAAGTGACTTCCCTTAGCCAGAATTTGCACTTGCTAAACTTAGCATAAAGTTGCTTCTCCCTTAGAATCTGCAACACCATCCTTAAGTGTGCATCATGATCATCCTCTGTTCTCGAGTATACTAAGATGTCATTTATGAAAACTACTACGAACTGGTCTAGATACGATTGAAAAACTCGGTTCATAAGATCCATAAAAGCAGCAAGTGCGTTCGTTAGCCCAAAAGGCATAACCAAAAACTCGTAATGTCCATAACGAGTTCTAAAAGTTGTCTTATACACATCTGCTTCCTTAAACCTCAGTTGATGGTACCCTGAACGCAAGTCAATCTTCAAGAAAATTGAGGCTCCCCTAAGTTGATCGAAAAGGTCATCTATCCTAGGCAAAGGGTACTTATTCTTAATGGTTAACTTGTTTAACTGCAAATAATCGATGCACATCCTCATGGACCCATCCTTCTTCTTCACGAATAATACTGGTGCTCCCCATGCAGACACACTTGGTCTAATAAATCTGCTGTCTAATAACTATTGAATCTGGGCCTTCAACTCCACTAGCTCCTTCGGTGCCATCCCATAAGGTGCGATGGACATTGGAACCGTACCAGGTAACAATTTTATTCCAAACTCCACCTCTCTGTTGGGAGGTAACCCAGGCAATTCCTCTGGAAAAACATTAGGAAATTCTTTTACTGTTCTCAAATACTTAACAGTAGAACTCTTAGATTCCAAATCACTAATATAGGCTAAGTAAGCTTCACAGCCCTTCGTCACCAACTTTTCTGCCCTTAAAGCCGAAATCACGTTCAACAAGTAATCAAGTCGTTCCCTGATTACTACTACTTCATCGCCTTCCACAGTTCTTAACACCATCCGCTTCGCAGCACAATCTAAAGTTGCCTGGTGCCTCGTCAACCAACCCATGCCTAAGATAAGGTCGAACTCACCAAATGGTAATTCCATCAAGTCTGCTAAGAAAGTAACTCCTTGAACTACCAATGGTACATTCCTAAACAACTTACTTTCACCGACTGCCCTAAAGGACTTAACACAGTCATTTCATTCGCGCTGGTTTCAAACTTATCCCCTACAGTTTCAGCCTTGTTGCATGCAATGTACGAATGTGTTGACCCCACATCTATTAGGGCAATATAAGGTAGCTCACAAATAAGTAACGTACCCATTATCACATCTGGTGCATCTCCTTCCTCTCTGCGATGAGCAGCATAGACTGAAGCTAGCGGTCTCACCTTTGCCTGTTCTGTAACTCTGCCCGGAGCTTCACGTCCTCGTCCTGCGCCATTGCTGCCTCTGGCATGTCCACGGCCCCTTGGTGGTTGTTGACCACCCCTCTGCGGCTGAATATTACCTCTGCCATCGGCTCACACTTGATCTGGACTTCTCGGGCACTCTCTAATCCTATGTTCCATAGATTCGCAGCTCAAACAAGCTTCTATTCTCCTCCAACATTCGCCCATATGCCCTTTTCCACACAAAGCACAAGGTGGTATCCTAATATTAGCAACAACAACAGGGGCCTCAGCTCTAACCGGCCCATTCACTCTGGCCCTCCTAGTAGGCCTTTGTCCAGCCCCCATAGCTTTCACGTTCCGTTTGTTCTTGCCCTTCTCCTTCTCTCAGTTGAGGTGCTCCGTGCGCTTTACTTCCTCCGCTATCCTTACTTTCTCCACCAAGACTGCAAAGTCCCGCTCCCTCTGTAGAGCTATAAGTACCCTAAGCTTATCTCTTAACCCATCCTCAAACTGTACGCATCTCTCATGCTCTGTTACGACTATTCCTTTGGCATATCGACTAAGGTGCAGAAACTCAGCCTCATACTCTGCTACCGACTTATCTCCCTGAGTTAGACTCAAAAAATCCTCCCTTCGGGCATCCACATAGCCCGCTCCAATGTACTTCCCCTGGAATGCCAATTTGAAAAATTGCCAGGTGATCTGCCCCGGTTGGCTGCCCTCCTTTACGGTCAACCACCACTGATAAGCTTCCTCCCTAAGTAATGATATCGCCCCTTTCAACTTTTGTTCCGCCGTGCAGTCCAAGTCATCCATTATTCTTTCCGTAGCTTCCAACCAGTACTCCGCCACATTCGGGGACGCCCCAGCTACTCCTTTGAAAATCTCTACCCCATTAGCTCGGAGTCACTCCGCGATCGACCCACGACTTCCCGTACCATTATTGGGCCCAGCGACCCTTTCTAAAATCTTTAACATGGCCTGCGATACTGTATCTTCTGTAGCGGCAGCCCGTTCATATGGTCTCATTTCAGCTACTGGTGAGGCCGGAGCTTCCTCTACTCCAACATTGGGTATATGGCCCGACGCCGACGACCCAGCCCTAACACTTCCACGGCCTCTTGCACCTCTTCTAGCGCTTATCGTTGTGTACGTATTTCTGGATTTAAAGTTTTTATGAAATTAGTTCATAGTTCTACTGTTTAAAGCACATGTCTTATGCAAGTAACAATTTAGAAGCTGTTTCGCAGTCGTAAATCCACTACAGACATAAGATTCCTACAGGCTTTAGTCTCTAAGAACCTATTGTTTAAAGTAGCCCAATATCTAAATACAGTTCAGTAATTTAAACAAGTGTAATAACAGAAGAACTTACTTGGCTCGACGTCGAGGGCTCGGTGAACTACACTGCAAGAATCCTGTAAAAACTTTTTAATCTACTTGTTTTAAAAACCTAAAATCTAAGGCCCATTTCACAGCCTGAGCTTTGTAACCTGGCTCTGATACCACTAAATGTAACACCCCCAAACCCAGCCCAGACGTTATGGCTGAATCCGGTGATGTCACATCAAAGGGATTATTCCAAAATGACTTTGTTTATTCAAATTGTAGTTCAGAAAAAAATTTGCATAGTTGAAAACTTAAGTTTAAGATTTAGAAACCCAAAATCTAAGCAAATTGTTAAGTTATGATGAAAGCCCATGTTTTAAGAAAACGTCCATATGTTATAGTTACTTCGAAAACCAAGTTTAAACTTTAGAAATTTATTAAAGTTTAACAATTAGGAAGTTGAAACAATAAGGAAACCCAAATGTAAAGTCAAATTGGAGACACAAGGCCTTATTACATCCCAATGAAAATAAAATAATTAAAATAAAATCATTCGAAACAAATAAAAAAAACTTCTAAGTAGCTTGCAGTGTGGCCATCTCCGAGTCCTCTCCCACGTCGAGCCGTCTACTGAGGGTCACCTGAAACATTAAATAAAAGGGTGTGAGTTTCGAAACTCAGCGTGTACAACCCTTGGTAAAACATGCGATTATCACATTGGGCCTAAGCCCTATCAAAATCAGTGGTCCTCGGCCTTAGCCCATAATAACCTCATATCACATCAGTATCACATGTATTCAATGCTCCCATCCCAAATCTGACCATGCCCTCCATTTCCCTTCCAACCCTAAACTCCTAGGGGATATAAATATCAACCCACTCATCCTTACACTCCAAAGGTAGCACCAACAGCGGCACTACTCAAACGTTGCAGCAAGGCTGCTAAGCATATAATGGGATTACAGCCACCGGTGGATCCACGGTCGTCAAGCTACAATGCGATCCTCACATATCTTCCACCGTACAATCAAACCCACCCAAGAGCAACAAATATATCATGAATGCAACATACACATTTTCACACATTAAGCACCTAGGGGTATTTTAGCCACTTCGCTACCTAGGGATATTTTCATAATTCTACCCTACAGGTGTATTTTCGTAATTTCTTTCATCTCGGGTTTTAGTTATGAACTTTGGCCCATCAACAAGTCCTTGCGACTAAAGTGAACAGACACTATGCACCAGGTAGGATCCCAGAGAAGAGAATGTGGGTCACTAGGACCGCTTAAGTACCAAGCTCTCCCTAGATCCAATCCTAGACATGCATATGTCCATTGCCACACCCTAACCTAGTGACTTGTCCACAGACATGTTTGATTATTAAGTTCAGTTTTATGCTATTTAAGGATTTATCAGAACTAGGCCTAGAGTCCATTAAAACCTTAGCATGCATTCCTAAAATCCCATAAGGCCCACTGAGCCCAATCATGTCCATATAGCCCATTAAGCCCAATCATGTTTATGTAGCCCATTAGGCCCGATCATAATCAAATCATACAACCATCCATGTCAATCCATCATTCACTTACACATATCAACTCTTGTTGACTTAGGCTCACGAGCTCGGCAGGCCTATTTAGCCCCGTTTGGCCCGGTCGGACAAATAGTAAACCGATACCGTGAGATCGCTCTCTTGGCCCCGGTAATCGTATCGGTGTTCCCACACGAATGTTCACACACTCGTGTGGTTTCCGGCGCCAACTTTTCGGCTTTTCAGCTTTTCGACATTTTGGGTTTCTCGGGATTTCAGCTTTTGGCGATTTGTCATACATGAAGTGTATGTACACACTTGATTAATGTGACGTGCTACACTATCCTCAGTCTTGAACCTACAACCAATACCAATCTCCAATCAATTACACACTTAACCACAGTATTTACGCAAAAACCGAAGCCTTACCATAACCTTACCGTGTGCCACCAGTTCTAGTAGCCCTTCCTTAGCTACTATTTACGAATATCCTCTAGATCTGCACCCACACATATACTATCAAAAATCAAGTGACTCATATTCCACACAAGTCACCTCTATAAGCCATACTTATATTCGGCCACTCACTAATCCACAACTGAGACGAGTACACTTACCACTTGCTAACGATCCTTACCACGCTTGCGATCTTTGAACCCTACCCTTGTTAATACAAGGTTAACAAAAAGAAAGAGTTAGATAGCCCTCCGAATTTTACCAAAACAGACTAAATGAGGTTGACTAAGTGCTTACCGAATCCAACCTTTGATCCTGTGACCTAGATAGCTACTGAACAAGATTCGGCTTTTAAAACTTGATTAAGAGTAGATAACAGCAACCGATTTGTAATGGAAAAACAACAAGGATTCGGCACAAATAGGGATTTCGGTAAAAAGGGATGATGGTAATTCAGTAATGGAAGAAACAGATTGAGGGGGAGAAAAGGAAAAAAATAATGGAAACCCATGGAACCTTTCAAAGGAATTCGACACCCCCCTTTTATAGCCAAAGCCGAAACTACCTTCCCCCAAAGTCCCATTCAGCACCAACACAACCACACCTCAATCCCCTATCTTTTCTCCCTTATCGTTACCTTAAATTTCTCTCCTGAACACTCCCTTCCAAAGTCCACTCTAGCGCCACTACCTTCCTTCCATGCGCAAAAATAAAGCCCCTCAATTCACCACTCTTAAGCCTCGAACCTTGGACCTCTTCACCTGATAGTAACGCCACCTTGTCGCTCCCCAAGTAACGCCCCCTTGCCACTAAACCACTGGCCCAATTGTGTCATATTTTCCCCTTAATCTATTTCAGAGGCCTAATACCTGATACTAGGGTCCCACTAATGCAAAAATTAAATTTTTCCCTATGGTCTTCACTATCCCTAAGACTTCAAATAACCCTGATAATACCTTAAAATTAATATTCTAAGTGCTACTTATACATACCAACTTCAGTGCACAGAATTTAGAGTTTGGGGATTTTGGGGCGTTACAATTCTACCCCTCTAAAACAATTTCGACATCAAAATTTACCTAATTGAAACAAGTGAGGGTATTGTTGTCGCATTGCCTCCTAAGGTTCCCAATTAGCCTCCTCCGTATTATGGTTACGCCAAAGCACTTTGACCAAAGGGACAGACTTCCTTCTTAGCACCTTAACATCTTGAACAATTACTCGAACTAGCTCCTCTTCAAAAGTTAGGTCTGGTCTAACCTCAATCTCCTCAACTGACACGATGTGAGAAGGGTCTGAGCGATAACGCCTTAGCATTGATACATGGAACACATCATGTATTTGGCTTAATTCAGAAGGCAATTCCAGCTAATAGGCAACTGGCCCAATCCGCTTCAACACCCTGTATGGCCCAATGAATCTAGGGCTTAACTTGCCCTTCCGACCAAACCTTAACACCTTCTTCCCCTCTAAAACAATTTCGACATCAAAATTTACCTGATTGAAACAAGTGAGGGTATTGTCGTCGCATTGCCTCCTCAGGTTCCCAAGTAGCCTCCTCGGCGTTATGGTTACGCCAAAGCACTTTGACCAAAGGGACAGACTTCCTTCTTAGCACCTTAACATCTTGATCAATTACTCGAACTAGCTCCTCTTCAAAAGTTAGGCCTGGTCTAACTTCAATCTCCTGAACTGACACGATGTGAGAAAGGTCTGAGTGATAACGCCTTAGCATTGATACATAGAACACATCGTGTATTTGGCTCAGTTCAAAAGGCAATTCCAGCTGATAGGCAACTGGCCCAATCCGTTTCCACACCTGATATGGGCCAATGAATCTAGGGCTTAACTTGCCCTTCCGACCAAACCTTAACACCTTCTTCCAAGGGAAAACCTTGAGAAAAACCAAGTCCCCCACCGCATACTCAATCTCTCTCCATTTGAGGTCACGACTTCTTCCTATCCGCTGCCTCATTCAACCGATCCCGAATCAACTTTACCTTATCTTTGGTGTCTGCTACCAACTCGAAACCCAATACTCGTTGCTCCCCCAACTCGGTCCAACAAGTCAGAGTATGACATCTTCGCCCATACAGTGCTTCATATGATGCCATCCCAATACTTGCCTGATAACCACTGTTATATGCAATTCAGCTAACGATAAGTAATCCTCCCAACTACCTCGGAACTCAATTACACACCCCCTCAGCATATCCTCCAAAACTTGAATTACCCTCTCCTACTGACCATCAGTCTGAGGGTGAAATGTTGTACTAAAATCCAACCTCGTACCCAGTGCTTCATGCAACTTCTTCCAAAAGCGAAACATAAAATGAGGGTCTCTATAAAATACAATAAAGACCAGAAACCCATGCAATCTCACAATCTCCGCTACATACAATCTTGCCAACTTTTGTAATGAGTAGTCGGTGCGGACCGGTATAAAATGGGCAGACTTAGTTAACCGATCCACAATAACCCGCAGAGAGTCCTTCTTAGCAGGCGTCAGGGGTAGCCCACTAACAAAATCCATAGCAACCCGCTCCCACTTCCATAATGGGATCTTAATCGGCTGGAGTAACCCTGATGGTAGTTGATGTTCCGCTTTCACTTGCTGACATACCAAGCATTTGCCCACAAACTCCGTAACCTCGCGTTTCAATCCCGGCCACCAATAAAGCTCTCGTAAGTCCTGATACATCTTGCTACCTCTGGGGTGCATAGCATAGGAACTACTATGCGCTTCCCGCAGTATAGACTTCCTTAGCTCTTCGTCCCTTGCAACACAAATTCTACCACGGAAACACAATAACTCGTCACTATTTAACCCAAAATCCGTCGTTTCCCCATTCTCAATTTGCTTTAATTGAGAATCCAGAGTTCCATCCAATGACTGTTTAACTTTAATCTGCTCAACCCACTGTGGCTTTACTTGCAACTCGGCTAACAAACCCCCATCGTTATACAAACTCAACCGAGCAAACATCGCCCTCAAATCCAACATAGCCCTACGGCTTAGCGCATCAGCCACCACATTTGCCTTGCCCGGGTGATATTCGTTCGAGAAATAATAATCCTTTAACATCTCAATCCATCTGTGCTGCCTCAAGTTCAACTCCTTCTGAGTTAAGAGGTACTTCAAACTCTTGTGATTCGTATAGATGGTGCACTTCTCTCCATACAAATGATGCATCCAAATCTTAAGTGCGAATACCACTACTACCAACTCCAAATCGTGGGTTGGGTAATTTCTTTCATGAGTCTTAAGCTGGCGTGGTGCATATGCAACCGCCTTTCCTTCCTGCATCAAAACATAGCCCAAGCCCACGTGTGACGCATTGCTATAAACCGTAAACTCCTTCCTAGGATCCGGCTGAATCAAAATAGGGGCCTCTGTTAAAACCTTCTTAAGCTTCTCAAAGCTTTCTTGCTGTTTATCAATCCATACAAATGACACCACCTTCCGTAGCAGCTCGGTCAAGGGTGCAGCGATTAGGGAGAACCCTTCAACAAACCGCCTATAGTACCCTGCGAGGCCTAGAAAACTCCGAATTTCTAACACCATCTTAGGTCATTTCCAATCCAACACTGCTTCCACCTTCTGAGGATCAACTCTAATCCCCTCAGCTGAGACCACATGCCCTAGTAAAATGACTTCCCTTAGCCAGAATTCGCACTTGCTAAACTTAGCATAAAGTTGCTTCTCCCTTAGAATCTGCAGCACCATCCTTAAGTGTGTATCATGATCATCCTCCGTTCTCGAGTATACTAAGATGTCATTTATGAATACTACTACGAACTGGTTTAGATACGGTTGAAAATCTTAGTTCATAAGGTCCATAAAAGCAGCAGGTGCATTTGTTAGCCCAAAAGGCATAACCAAAAACTCGTAATGTCCATAACGAGTTCTGAAAGTTGTCTTATACACATCTGCTTCATTAACCCTCAGTTGATGGTACCCTAAACGCAAGTCAATCTTCGAGAAAACTGAGGCTCCCCTCAGTTGATAGAAAAGGTCATCTATCCTAGCGAAAGGGTACTTATTCTTAATGGTTAACTTGTTTAACTCCCGATAATCAATGCACATCCTCACGGACCCATCTTTCTTCTTTACAAATAATACCGGTGCTCCCCATGGAGACACACTTGGTCTAATAAATCTGCGGTCCAATAACTCCTAAATCTGGTCTTTCAACTCCACCAGCTCCTTCGATGCCATCCCATAAGGTGCGATGGACACTGGAGCCGTACCAGGTAACAATATTATTCCAAGCTCCATGTAACACCCCAAACCCAGCCCATACGTCACGATCGGGTCTAGTATGTCACAGGGAAAGGTTGTTTAAAAGAACTTTTGGACTTTAAAGAGATATCGCAGTTTTGAAAACTTTTTGGTTAGTACTTCCATTTTAAGGGATAGTTAAAAATATTGTTTGAGAATATCTTACCACTTCTTATTAAAACAACTAGGAGTTGAAAACGGGCTTATTTTGTAAAACCGAACCTAGAAAATTTCTATAAGGTGACAATTGAAACCAATGTTGAGGACGTGACCTTTGAAAATAATATTTTGTAGTGCTAAGAAAATCCCAAGTTTAGTTATTTATTGTTTGTGGTCCGTACGTTAATATTTTGGAAAACCGTTAGTTACGTTTTTAAGAAAATCTCATTTCCGACAGTTTATAACACATATACAAAATCAACACTAAATAAAAACCCCAAAAATAAGGTTAAAGCGGCCTTATTACAAATTAAAATCCCGAATTTAAATAAGTTCAAAATAAAGTACGAAGTTTACGAAAGAAACAGTAATGCATGGCCACCTCGAGTCTGCCCCGGCTCCAACCCACAATCTAGTGATTACCTGCAAAATTCAGCAGAGGGGTGAGTCACCAAGACTCAGTGTGCAAATCCCCTGATAATGCATATGGACCTTAAGCCCACGATGCACATTGGGCCTTAGCCCACTCAACATAGCATATATCACATGTATGCAATGCAGCCCAGCCCAACCTAGTTTTCCATCCTCTACACACCAGAATCATCCAAACACCCTTGGCATTATGCCACTGTGGTTCTTGACCACCGTGGTCCTAGACCACTCGTGACAAAGTCACTAAAATACATAATCGTGGGGCCAACCCACCGTGGTCTCAGACCACTCGTGACAAAGTCACTAAAATATATAATCGTGGGGCCAACCCACTGTGGTCTTAGACCACCGTGACGATCTCTAATAAATAACATATACGTGGGGCCAACCCACTGTGGTACTTGACCACCGAGATAAGTCACTGATTAGAATATTCGTAGTTTCAACCACCGTGGTACTTAGACCACTCGTGACCGTAGTCACTCGTGACAATAGTCACTGATTCTCCCTCCTCCTTTCATTCAATCCCGAGCCCATGCTCTTTACATCGTGCACAATGTGTATGCAACAAATACTACAGTGTATAACAGATCATATCTCGAACATGCATAACATCAGAATATACATACATGCACATTATCAACAATATCAATATCGAGAAACTTACCCGGCGTCTCCAACCTTACCCATAAGGGTATTTTGCTTATCACATTACCCATTGCGGCTTTTAGCTTTTAAAATTAATAACACAACATTGAAGAAGGCGTGTGAGTAATACACACAATCATGCTAATCAACTCCTAAGGGCATAACATTAATTTTACCCATCAAGGGTATTTCGGTAATTTACCCTTCCAAGGGTATTTCTGTAATTCTGCATCTAATGACCTTTCCGAAGGTCTAATGTCGCCCCGAGCGACTCGGCTATCATTTTCGGTCGTTATTGGACTATTGGGCCTAAAACCCGATTTCGGCCCATTCGGGCCCACACGCCCGTGTGGCCCACCTAGCACAAATCTAGCCACGTATATGAGATTCACCTAGTCTAATCCAATATATACTACACAATCACACAATTTACCCATATGGGCCCACGGGCCCATTGGGCCCACTTCGACCCATCGTGGCCCAAGCAGCCACAACCCACAAGAATACTACTGATGGCCTCAACTATCGCGTCGAAGCCCCCACACATGCACTCGCACGCTAGTGTGGCTACCATTGCCGTGTGACCGGCATTTCGGCATTTGCCGCTCTACAGCTAGAGTAGAGAAGTACACACCTGATAGGAGTCTAAAGCTAATCCGCGCTCCGTTCGCTCCTATGCCCAAACGCCCACCAAGGTATATTCATTCTCCTCATAGAATGTTCTATATATAGCTAGCTTCTCACCTTCCTTCTTTGTATCTTTCCGATGTGGGATCCCTCCGTTAGCAGAGTTTAAATCCAACTCAAACTCTGGCCATCCAATCCGCAAAATAAATACTCCCTTGCTTTTCATGAGATTCGAACCCAGGCTCCCTTGCAACATAATCCACGCCGCTAGCCACTAAGTCACAAGCTCCTCTTGTGTCTTAAAACATGCCCAACTAAAGATAAGTCTATGGCCAAAGTCTAAATCCATTTTAAAAAAATAATCTAAAAGAAATGCAAGTGCTACAACTTGAACCTTGGACCTCCTTCCTTCCTTGTGGCGTCACTCCCTTGTCTCTAATGTTGCCTCACTTTGCCAATACACCACACACTCCACTTGTGTCATTTTTCTCCACATTTTATTCTTAAAGCCTACCTACTAACTCCCACGGTTTTTTCACGTAAAACCAAAATTTTTCCTAAGCCCAAGTTTGATCCCGAGACTTCATAGAAGCCCTTTAACCTTCCAAAATCACTCACCTAATAGGCCCAACTTGAATTAATGTCATTCTCATATTCTTAAAATTTTCAAAATGCTCCTACACTCAAGGCCCAATTCTACTAGGCCCAATTTCGGGATGTTACACTCCACCTCTCTGTTGGGAGGTAACCCGGGCAATTCCTCCGAAAAAACATCAAGGAATTCTTTTACTGTTCTCAAATCCTTAAAAGTAGAACTCTTAGATTACAAATCACTAATATAGGCTAAGTAAGCTTCACAGCCCTTCCTCACCAACTTCTCTGCCCTTAAAGCCGAAATCACGTTCGACAAGTAATCACGTCGTTCCCCGATCACTACTACTTCATCACCTTCCACAGTTCTTAACACCATCTGCTTCGCAGCACAATCTAAAGTTGCCTGGTGCCTCGTCAACTGATCCATGCCTAAGATAAGGTCGAACTCACCAAATGGTAATTCCATCAAGTCCGCTAAGAAAATAGCTCCTTGAACTACCAATGGTACATTCCTAAACAACTTACTAACTTTCACCGACTGCCCTAAAGAACTTAACACGGAAATTTCATTCACACTGGTTTCAAACTCATCCCCTACAGTTTCAGCCTTATTGTATGCAATGTACGAATGTGTTGACCCTACATCAATTAGCGCAATATAAGGTAGCTCACGAATAAGTAACGTACCCATTATCACATCTGGTGCATCTCTTTCCTCTCTGCGACGAGCAGCATAGACTAAAGCTAGCTATCTCGCCTCTGCCTGTTCTGCACCTCTGCCCGGTGCTCCACGTCCTTGTCCTGTGCCATTGCCGCCTCTGGCTTGTCCACGGCCCCTTGGTGGTTGTTGACCACCCATCTGCGGCTAAAAATTACCTCTGCCATCGGCTCGCACCAGATCTGGCCTTCTCGGGCACTCTCTAATCCTATGATCCATAGATCCGCAGCTCAAACGCCCGTATGCACTTTTCCACACACAGCACAAGATGGTATCCCAATATTAGCAACAACAGGGGCCCCAGCTCCAACCGGCCCATTCACTCTGGCCCTCCTAGTAGGCCTTTGTCCAGCCCCCATAGCTTCCACGTTCTGTTTGTTCTTGCCCTTCTCCTTCTCTCGGTTGAGGCACTCCGTGCGCTTTACTTCCTCCGCTATCTTTGCTTTCTTCACCAAGACTGCAAAGTCCCGCTCCCTCTGTAGAGTTATAAGTACCCTAAGGTTATATCTTAACCCATCCTCGAACCGTACGCATCTCTCATGCTCTGTTGCAACTATTCCTTTGGCATATCGACTAAGGCACAGAAACTCGGCCTCATACTCTGCTACTGATTTATCTCCCTGAGTTAGACTCAAAAACTCCTCCCTTCAGGCATCCACATAGCCCGTTCCAATGTACTTCCCCTGGAATGTCGATTTGAAGAACTGCCAGGTGATCTGCTCCGGTTGGTTGCCCTCCTTTACGGTCAACCACCACTGATAAGCTTCCTCCCTAAATAAGGATATCGCCCCTTTCAACTTTTGTTTCGTCGTGCAGTCCAGGTCATCCATTATTCTTTCCGTTGCTTCCAACCAGTACTCTGCCACAATCGCGGACACCCTAGCTACTCCTTTAAAAATCTCTGCCCCATTAGATCAGAGTCACTCCGCAATCGACCCACGGCTTCCTGTACCATTATTGGGCCCAGCGACCCTTTCTAAAATCCTTAACATGGCATGCGATACTGCATCTTTTGTAGCGGCACCCCGTTCATATGGTCCTATTACAGCTACTAGTGATGCTGGAGCCTCCTCTACTCCAACGTTGGGTATATGGCCCAACGCCGACGACCCAGCCCTACACTTCCACGGCCTCTGCCGCGGCCTCTTGCACCTCTTCTAGCGCTCATTGTTGTGTGCATATTTCTGGATTTAGAATTTTTATGAAACTAGTTCATAGTTCAACTGTTTAAAGCACATGTCTTATGCAAGTAACAATTCAGAAGTTGTTTCGCAGTCGTAAATCCACTACAGGCTTAAGATTCCTACGGGCTTTAGTCTCTAAGAACCTATTGTTTAAAGTAACCTAATATCTAAATACAGTTCAACAATATAAACAAGTGTAATAACAGAAGAACTTACTTGGCTCGACGTCGAGGGCTCGGTGAACTACACTTCAAGAATCCTGTAAAAACTTTTTAATCTACTTGTTTTAAAAACCCAAAATTTAAAACCCATTTCACAGCCCGAGCTTTTTAACCTGGCTCTGATACCACTAAATGTAACACCCCCAAACCCGGCCCAGACGTTATGGCTGAATCTGATGATGTCACATCAAAGGGATTATTCTAAAATGACTTTGTTTTTTCAAATTGTTGTTCAGAAACAAATTTGCATAGTTGAAAACTTAAGTTTAAGATTTAGAAACCCAAAATCTAAGCAACTTGTTAAGTTATGATGAAAGCCCATGTTTTAAGAAAATGTCTATATGTTACGGTTACTTCGAAAACCATGTTTAAACTTTAGAAATTTATTCAAGTTTAACAATTAGAAAGTAGAAACAATAAGGAAACCCAAATGTAAAGTCAAATTAGAGACACGATGCCTTATTACATCCCAGTGAAAATAAAATCATTCGAAACAAATAAAAAAACTTCTAAGTAGCTTGCAGTGTAGCCATCTCCGAGTCCTCTCCCACGTCGAGCCGTCTACTGAGGGTCACCTGAAACATTAAACAAAAGGGTGTGAGTTTCGAAACTTAGCGTGTATGACCCTTAGTATAACATGCGATCATCACATTGGGCTTAAGCCCTATCAAAATCGGTGGTCCTGGGCCTTAGCCCATAATGACCTCATATCACATCAGTATCACATGTATGCAATGCTCCCATCCCAAATCTGACCCGCACTCTATTTCCCTTCCAACCCTACACTCCTGTGGGGATATAAATATCAACCCACCCATCCCTACACTCCAAAGGTAGCACTAACAGCGGCACTACTCAAACGTTGCAGCAAGGCTGCTAAGCATATAATGGGCTTAAAGCCACCGGTGGATCCACGGTTGTCAAGCTACTATACAATCCTCACATATCTTCCTCCGTACCATCAAACCCACCCAAGTGCAACATATATACCATGAAAGCAACATACACATTTTCACACATTAAGCACCTAGGGGTATTTTAGCCACTTCGCTACCCGGGGGTATTTTCATAATTCTACCCTATAAAGGTATTTTCGTAATTCTACCCTACAGGGGTATTTTTGTAATTTCCTTCATCTCGAGTTTTAGTTATGAACTTTGGCCCATCAACAAGTCCTTGCGGCTAAAGTGAACAGACACTATGCACCAGGTAGGATCCCAGAGAAGAGGAGGTGGGTCACTAGGACCGCTTAAGTACCATGCTCTCCCTAGATCCAATCCTAGACATGCATCTGTCCATTGCCACACTCTAACCTAGCGATTTGTCCACAGACATGTTTGATTATTAAGTTCAGTTTTATGCTATTTAACAATTTATCAGAACTAGGCCTAGAGTCCATTAAAACCCTGGCATGCATTTCTAAAATCACATAAGGTCCAATGAGCCCAATCATGTCCATATAGCCCATTAAGCCCAATCATGTTTATGTAGCCCATTAGGCCCGATCATAATCAAATCATACAACCATCCATATCAATCCATCATTCACTTACACATATCAACTATTGCTGACTTGGGCCCATGAGCTCGGTAGGCCCATTTAGCCTCGTCTGGCCCGGTCAGCCAAATAGTGGCCCGAGACCATGAGATCTCTTTCTTGGCCCCGTAATCATATCGGTGTTCCCATAGGAGTGCTCGCACAGTCGTGTGGTTGCCGACGCCAACCTTTTGGCTTTTCGGCTTTTCGGCATCTTAGGTCTTATACATACCAACTTCAGTGCATAGAATTTAGAGTTTCGGGATTTTGGGGCGTTACAAATTGAGCCTAGCCTAAACTAATAACAGAACAAGTGGCCTAAGCCCAGTACAGTGACATATCTCATAAACAGATATGCAATAGTATGCGGATGCATCCCACCTCAATCCAGCCAACACACCACCCGTACCAACCCTACACTTACGTGGGGATAAAATCGACCCACCCAGCCAACACACCAAGCTTAGCACCGGTTGCGGCACTTAGTCAATAGAACGGCTCGACGTCGTGGACAAAACATCTAGAATCCATAAATATCGTAGCAACGCTGCCAGTTAACAGAACGGCTAAAAGCCATAAACAAAATGGTTATAAACCATAATAAAGATGGCATAAAGCTATCGGTAACTATAATACGTTTGGCACATAGCCATCAGCGGCGGTAATATATTCGGCACACAGCCACGGGTAATTATGATCGACACATAGTCATCAATATATATGTTAGGCACATAGCCACGGGTAAATACGATTGGCGCAAAGCCATAATCAAGATGGCACAGAGCCATATCTAGGTTGACACAGAGCCATAATCAGATTACGAGGCTTTAAGCCATCTGTCGGTCCACAGTCGTCTCATGCGACCCGTGCGACCTTAATAGATCAATACTGGATCCACAGTAGTCTCATGCGACCCGTGTGACCCTATCAGAACTTCCTCCGTATCAATGTCCCAACCCTATGCAATATGTCATGTGTGTCATGCTCAATCATTACACGTGTATGCAAAATGGTCATGCTCAGTAACAGTCATTTAGACATATATTAAAAGCATATCAGTCATACAACCATCGTCAAGTCAGTTAAAACACAGTCATACAATCCCAGTCAAATCATAGCACAAGTCAGCATTTACCCACAAGGGCAAAACAGTCATTTACCCTCCAAGGGCATTTAGGTAAATTTTGCAAACTGGGGTATTTTAGTAATTTCACAAATCGGGGGTATTTCGGTAATTTCATAAATCAGTGGTATATCGGTAATTTCACAATCTGAGGGTATTTTGGTAATTTTACAAATCGGGGGTATTTTGGTAATTTCACAAGTTAAAATCAGAGGTATTTCGATAATTTCACAAATTAGGGGTATTTTGGTAATTTTACAAATCGAGGGTATTTCGATAATTTCACAATCCGAGGGTATTTCGGTAATTTTACAAATCAAGGTCTCAGCAACCCAACAGAAGGTCCACCATCACCTCGAACGACTTAAGTAACCTAAACGGACACAATGGTGTAAATGGGCCTAAGGCCCATTATTTGGCCCAAGTGGGCCCACACACTCGTGTGGCTCATTTAGCCCAGAAACAGCCACAGTTATACAAACGTCACGGTCCAAAAAACACTTACCACATCACATACATCTTATCCGTGTGGCATCATACGCTATATTTCTGGCTTTTCGGCATTTTACCGATCTACAGTCATAGTAGTGTAAACAACACATACTTTCGGCTTTTCAACCGATCATCGAATACCGTATACAAATACAGACACTCTATCGGCTTTCCCGCCGACTATCGAATACAGGGTACTGTTACACACCTGATCACGTAGAGTACTAAAAATTCATGATCACCATAACCTATATTCAAACATAACATTCAGTTAATCACTTATCAAATTGTGTTAGAAAAACTCTTAACAACCACTTAACCGAGAGGTCAATTACCACTTGCCTTGACTAGATCGGTCGACTGTGATTAGCCGACTCGAACCAGAGTTTAGTGCAACCACCCTTCCGCATCCTGGCAGAAAGTCCCGAATAGCCGACACCACACGCCACTTAAACTTGGGAGTAGAAGCTACACGCTCAACCTCATCCGGTACCTTTGCAATCGCTTTATTACTAGAATCCTCTTTACCCATCGAGAGTTCTTGATTGAATAACAAAAGAGTTTTAATCGCTTCTGAAATGCTCACATCCCGTCACTTCTTGTAGAAATCTAAAAACCCAATGATCAACTTAGGAAACTAACATTCGGTAATCAAAGAATAAGATGGAGGAGTATTCGGCTTTTAGAAAAAGTAGAAGAAACAGATTTGAACACATATTGCAATAACAGAGAAACAACATAGAGAACTTATGAATACCTATCGATTCCTTAGAACCCTTACAAGGCCGAAACAACACCAATGGCAGAGCACTGAAACAGTCGGCCAATAATAGGGAGAAAAGTAGAATATTCAGCCAAAAGTGCAATAAGCAGAGGGGAATATTGAAAGAGAAAAGAGAAAAGATGAAGAAGAGGCAATCGACTAGAGGAGAATAACCAAAAAGAAAGAATGAAACTGAGGGGAAAAGGGAAAACATATTCGGCTAGACAAAATGTAAAACAGAAGAGGTGAAAGAAAAAGAGCAACACAAACCAGTTTTTTCCAAGGCAACAGTGACCGAAACCAAACCGAAAATGAGAGAAAACTATCCTAGCCGAATTTCCTATTCTTCCCCTTACCAATTAGGCACAACACTCCCACACACTTCAAACTCCTTGTTTTTCTCCATAAATCACTCCTTTTATCCCTCCACGAAATCCTCATTGATTCACTCAATGACCAATTCAAACCTTACCTTATAGAGTTCTAGTCCACCTTTACTTCTCTACTGGCCACAGCAGCAAAATAAATACCTCTTTGCTCCAGGCGTAACTCGAACACCAACCCCCTTATGAAGCTTTATCACGCCACTTACCAATAAGCCACAAGTTCAATCGTTTCCTAACTTATCCTCAATATTTTATAACACATTCATGCTAATATCCAGGTTTATTCAATGAACAACCAAAAATTTTGCACACACCATGACTTAAACCTCAGACCACATGCATACTCCTAACGCCTCATTGCCACTAGACCACAAGCTTCCTTGTATCACATTTTATCCTCAAATATTCTTAAAGCCTACCCACTAACATCAAGACTCCTTTAAGAGAAAACATAAATTTTTGCTGAAGCCCAGGTTTGAACCCAAGACTTCTCAAACACTCCCAAACACTGCTAAATCACTTAACCATTAAAGCAACAACCAATTTGTGGTATTTCTTGCACACATAAACTTTTATGTGTAGTCTCCTTGCGGCTCCCACACACAAGGTCCAATCCTACTAGGCCCAAATTCAGGGCATTACAAGTCTTAGCTATGGGAGCAGTTGACTCCACGAGTAGAGACATAGATGTATTATTGGAATAATGATACATTAGACTAGACCCAAGATGAATTAATTTTAAATTCGTTTATGGATTAATTCACTTGTGACTTTCATGGTGTGATTTACCTAAATATTGAGTTAGTCACTGATATGTATATGTAACTCATGTGCTTTGATATAAGTGGAGGCTTATGCTCTAAAGATGATCGAGCCCATAGCTGGTATGTTGGGTACATGACTTGTGTATGGCATGGTTTTACTAGCAACAATGAAATTCATAGCTTGATTAAAGAAATATGGAACGTGACCACAAGTTGCTTGTTCTCGAACAAGCAATTTATCACAGTCATTTGTTGACAATGATCATATTAGTCATTAAGAAGACACAATAATGACAATGAGATAAAAATAGGATTATATTGAGTGAATTGATTTAACTCAAAAGAATTAAGGATATCATATAAGAGTAACACGCACATGACGAGGTCATTGGATAAAACAGTTGAATGAATTGCTTTCATAAAGAGTATACAATAAGAAGTTTTCAATCATGATACTACTTGTGGACTGACTCCATGATTAACTAATTGTGAATTATCGGAATGATGATTCTGGATATAATTGCAATCACTTGAGCCTAATTATATATGTCCAATTGGTCCCTTCACTAGCTCAACAAAAGCTCAAACGGAAAGCTCGATCGGACTGCATTTGAATAAAAAAAATTCTACAACTTCAGAAATAATTTAATTGAGTCATTTTATTTTATGTGAAATTAAATTAGGCAATCATGAGAATTGTTTAACTAGAGAATTTAATTAAAGAATTTGCTTGAAAATTTAATTTTGGAAAATCTCAATGATTTTTTAGAAAATTAATTTTGATCAAGTACAATTATATTAATCAAATGAATTAAAATAAATATGATATTTTTGGAAATTAAATTTCAAGTTAGACAATTGGCCCAATGGGTAATTGAACTTGAAATTTGGACCTGCGATCGAAAATGGAACCTGAGAACCCAAAACTGATATCGGGACCCAAAAACTAGTCAAATTGATCTTGGTATGTGAAACGGGGCCGACGGTCCAACCAGTGGTTGGACTAGACCGATCAAGGTGCCACTAGGCCTGGACCGAACCGGCTTAGGGTGTCGTGAGGGTGTCGCACCTATGATGGCACCACCAAACACGACAGTGCGAATGACGGCATTACGATGGCCGACTCAGCAGTTGAGCAGTGGAGGAATCACACTTCTACTAGGACTCTATCGGATGATTTGATTTTAGATTAACTATTCCAAAAATAATATTATTTTAATAATTTTAATATTAAATTTAATTTAATACTTATCTTGATAGTATTTTATTAATTTTGCAACGCCCCGAATTTGGGCCTAGTAGAATTGGGCCTATTAGGCTTTGGGTCTCAAAAAATTTTTAAGTGAGCAAGAAAATGACAAATGACATGACAGCTTTAAAGGTTTAATGAATTTGGAGTGTCTAGGTGTGTTGGAGAAGCTCTGGGTTCGAGTTTTGTGGTGGAGGATTCTTAATTTAATTAATTAAGGAATCAGGGTTGTGAGTAGTGGGCTTTTAAATAAATAAGTGAAAAATGGCACAAAGAAGCCTGTGGTGAAGTGGCTAAGTGACGCCACTAAGGTGTAGAGAGGTGGCGACATATGCATGCAGGGAGGTCTGAGGTTCGAGTGCTAGCTTAGTTTTATTTTGGAGTTTAATTTTAGGCTTCTAGAAGGCTGGAAGTGGCGTGCAGAGGGACTCTAAGGAGAAGTGATCAGTAGAGAGAATTTAGGAGAAGGATAAGGGAGATATCATGGAGAAAAATTAGGAGATGAGCAGTGGATGAAGTGGTGCCGAATTGGACTTTAGGGGTGGCTAAGTTTCGACTATAGGCTATATAAATGTGTGTGTGCTGAATCTGGAGTCCTAGGTAATGCCGTATTTTCCATTATTTTTCTTTTCCTTGCCGAAACCTTATTTTTCCACAACCAAAAATACCTTGCCTTGTTGCCGAAATCTCCTATAGTCGAATCCCTTTTTGCCGAATTCTCTCATAACCAAACTCTTTTATTGCTGAAGTATCACCATCTTTTCTTGCCGAAATCCCTATTAGTGCCAAGTCTTTGTTGTTTTCCCTCCATCACAAATCGATTGTTATCAACTATCAGTCAATGTTAAAAGCCAAATCTCGTTGAGTAGCTATCTAGGCCGTAGGATCAAGAGTGGATTCGGTAAGTATTCAGTTAACCCCTTAATGTGTTTTGTTAAAAGCCGAAGGGCTATCTAACTTCTCATTGTCGTTAATCTTGTATTAACAAGGGTAAGGTTCAGAGATCGCAAGCGTGGTAAGGATCGTTAGCAAAGTGTAAGTGTACTCAACTCGATTATGGTTTAAGTAAATGGCCGAATGTCAGTATGATCTATAGGGGTGACTTGTGTGGATTATGAGTCACTCGAAGTTTGATGGTGTATGTGTGAGTGCAGATCTAGGGGATACTCGTGATTAGTAGCTAAGGAAGGGCTATTAGAACCCGGTGGCACACGGTAAGGTTACGGTAAGGCTTCGGCTTTTGGTAAATATTTTGATTAAGTATGGGTGATTGATTGAAGGTTGGTTGGTTGTAGGTTCAAGACCAAGGATAGTATAGCACGTCGTAGTAACCAGGTGTGTACAAACACTACACACACATGATATCGGCAATGCCGAAAAGCCAAAAGTGACTAAATGGGCCCAGTGGGCCCTAAGGCGAAGTTTGATGAAATTGATTGATTTGGTTATATAAATTGAGTTAGTCATGCTGGTTACATGATCTGGAATTGTTTTGGGCCTAATAGGCCATATGAATGAGATCTGGGCCTAATGGGTCATAAGGATGTGATTTGGGCATAATGGGCTATATGAACGTGAAATGGTCTTGATGGGCTTTATGGGGACGTAGACAAGTATGCTAGGGTTTAATGGACTTTAGGCCTAGTTCTGAACAACTCTTAAACCGCATAAGACTTAATCTAATAATTAAACATGTCTGTGGACAAGCTGCTGGGTTAGAGTGTGGCAACGAACATATGCATGTCTAGGATTGGATCTAGGGAGAGCTTGGTACTTAAGCGGTCCTAGTGGCGCACCTCCTCTTCTTTGGAATCCTACCTGGTGCATAGTGACTGTTCACTTTAGCCACAAGGACTTGTTAATGGGCCAAAGTTCATAACGAAAACTCGAGAGGGACCAAATACCCCTGATTTGAAAATTACCAAAATACCCTTAGTTTGAAAATTACCAAAATACCCTTAGTTTGAAAATTTCCAAAATATCCTTAGATTTGTAAAATTACTAAAATACCCCTAATTTGTAAAATTACCAGAATATGCTTGATTTGCAGAATTACCAAAATATCCCTGATTTACAAAATTTCCAAAATACCCCTGTTTTGCAAAATTACCTAAATACCCCTGTAGAGTAGATTTACGAAAATACCCCTAGGTAGTGAAATTAGCCCTAGGTGCTGAATGTGTGGAAATGTGTATGTTGCATTCATGAAATATATGTTGCACTTGGGTGGGTTTTGATGATACGGAGGAAGATTTGAGGATCGCATAGTCGCTTGACGATCGTAGATCCACCGGTGGCTTTAAGCCCATTATAGCAACTTTGCTGCAACGTTTGAGTAGTGCCGCTGCTGGTGCTACCTTTGGAGTGTAGGGATGGGTGGGTTGATATTTATATCCCCACAAGAGTGTAGGGTTGGAAGGGAAATGGAGTGCAGGGTTGGATTTGGGATGGGTGCATTGCATTCATGTGATACTGATGTGATGTGAGGTCATTGCGTGTTAAGGCCCAAGACCACCGAATTTGATAGGGCTTAGGCCCAATGTGATATTTGCATGTTGATTGGTTATCAAGGGTCGTACACACTGAGTTTCGAAACTCACGCCCTTTTATTAAATGTTTCAAGGGACCCTCAGTAGACGGCTCGACATGGGAGAGGACTTGGAGATGGCCACACTACAAGATACTTAGGAATTTTGTTTATTTGTTTCAAAGGACATGATTTTAATTGCTTTATTTTTGCTGGTTGTAATAAGGCCTTGTACTCCGATTTGACTTTAGATTTTGTGTTTTGTTATCATTGTTCAGCTGTTTACTTAATTATTAAACTTAAATAAATTTTCTTAAACATGGTTTTCGAAATACCTAAAAATATAGGCTTTTATCATTACTTAACAAGATTCAAGGATTTTGGGCTTTTAGGCCTTAAATTTTAACTTAGCAAAATCGTTTTGAATTATGCCTTTGATGTGACATTCCCAGATTCGGCCATAACGTCTGGGCCGGGTCTGGGGGTGTTACAAATTTAATATTAAAGTTATTATCTTAATATTAAATTTAATTTAATGTTTGTCTTTTTGATAAATATTCCATTAATTTTATAATATTTAATATTAAATTTAATCTAATATTTATCTTGATAAGTTTTATATTAATTTAATATTAAAGTGATTAACTTTAATCATAATTGAACTCTTTAAACTCTCCCTATATAAAGAGAGCCATGGGTCATTATTTTTCACACACTTAAATTCAATAGAAAGTTATAGAAAGAAAATTCTCTAAAGAAATTATTTCAGAAAATTTCTAAATATATTTTTCTTATTTACAACTTGGCCAAAAGTTTAGAGAAATTGTAAAATTACCCCATAGGTAATTTTGTGGAAAATTTTCTTATTTGAAGCAAGCCCACACTCGACAGATGTGAGCTTGAGGATATTAGAGAAGACTACTCGATTGAATCGTTCATCCTAGATGAACCAAAAAGTATAGTTTTGATTAAGTTTTTACTACTTTAGATAACACAACCAAGTTCTTGTTTTGGAATTTTCTTTAAACCTCTTGTTTTCCCCAAAACATATTTTTGGTTGCTTATTCAAAACCCGGTTTTCTAACAATTGGTATCAAATCTAGGTTGTGCTCAATCTATAGGTATAAACAGATAATCAAAATAGATTTCTCTTCTTTTTGAATGATTCAATTACATAGAAAGTGACATCCTTTAGATCTTATGCATGTTTTGAGTTATATATAGGAATGGATGCGATATTATACATTTGTTGTACAATTTTTTTTTGCCAAGGTTATGGCTCTTAAGAAATAGACCAAAGACTATCATCTCCACGTAGGACTATTTTTCTAAATTAAAAGAATTATTGTGAGCCGAAAACGGATATAGAACTTACATGTAATTTATTTCAAAAGGATTCCATGACAAGGAGAAAATGGAGCGATAAGGTTGAAAACCCAAGGAATGCCTCATGGTGAAAAACTGTGTAATTTTTGTTTTTCATTTATTTTCTAGAGATAAAACCATGGAAACATTGGTTGACAATTTTATTATAATTATTCATCTCCTTATATATCTATTTTATAGTTGTTTATAATATTTATATTACAATTTTTATATATATTTATGAGATGATTCACAGTTGATCAATTAAAAAGAAAGAAGTGTGGTAATGAGAAAATACATCTCTTGTATTGTTCCATTCACTTCTTTAGGTTATTTGATTGTTGGGAGAAATGTGGTAATGAGAAGGTGCGTGTCTAGGATTGACTCTGGCAAGGAAAGACTTGGTTTTTAAGTGGTCAAATATGACTCACCCCTTTCCTAGGACCTTACCTAGTGCACAATTCACATTCATTTATTCTATTTTTCCCTTAAAAGAAAAATTGTGGAGAATAAAAAATTGTTTTTTGTATGATTGAATGATTCTTATGAATAAATGAATGTGAATATTATAAATTTGTCATAGCATGCCATGCATATATTGGAAGCATGTCATATAAATTAGGTAAGAATGCCACTAGGACTATTGTATGATGATTCTTGAAATCTGGGATAAAAACCTTGCATGTTTTTAAAATATTGAGTAGGAAAAGGTCCTTGAATAAGAATTACGACCTCCATTGATGGTCCCTAAGTGATAGCATGATAAAGTTTCAAGTCAGTTCCTACCCTAGTGCACCCCCAATGTGAACTTTATCATGTGGGTTCACTGTATGGGATTTCCTTTTAAAGGCAACTAGTCATGCATGACTCTCAATGAGATTGTCCTAAGATGACTGATAAACCGTAATTATAACATATTTTAATCCCACATTTAGCTTGTTTTTGGATGACTTATCCCCAATTTATGTAAAAAGGTGCTCTTAATCCTTTCTTTTCATGTTTTATACTCAGGAAAGCACCCAAGGATGAAAAGAACAAGAAACGGGCTTAAAACGGACCAAATTGGGCCAAGAGAGAAATCGACACGACCTGGCCCAAAGCTAACACGGCCGTGCCTCATTAAAAGTCCAAGTACGGCCTGGCCACGATCCACACGGGCGTGTGCCATGGCCGTGTCCCTGTCACTGGAAAGAGCAATTTCATTCGGGAAAAGATACTTGGAGGCAAAGAAACACATTCCAAAGCCTATTCAAACACCCTATTAGGAATTCTACTTAAACTAGGATACTTAGGGGCCAAGTAAGGTATCACAAAGTCTATATAAACACCCAAGGGGGCAACTTGAGAGGGGAGTTCCCCAGAAGCCGAAAGCGTCAAAGCTAGGCCAAGGAGCCAAGCCAAGAAGGTCAGAGTTAAGGGAATCACTCGAAGATAGCCAGTTGATCCATCCCAAGAAGTCGGAGCTATACTCAAGACGGCGGAATTCTCCTTCAATTCCTTCAGGGGGTTTTAGGGTTTTCTTATGTTTTGTTTTATCTTTTCTCTTGAGATGTTCTTTTTATTCATTATGAACTAAACCCCTCAAATACCTGAAGGGGATGAAACCTAGATGAATTTTGTTATTTGATTTCTGAGTTATATGATAAATACTTAGTTTGTTCTTAATTATGTTGCTTAATCCAAATCTGATGTGCGAAGTTGATCGAACGCCTAGAGATAGGGTTACGAGATTTTGCCGGATTAGGGTGAAACCTAATATGGGAGTCCATTGATAGATTTACTGCTATTCTAGGGGGTTATTATAAGCGAACGAGAGTTCCACTAATTAACCTAGGGTTAGACGTTATTCGCCTTGAGAGAGGGTTTAATATAGGTTAGGGAGTCTTACGGATCAAGCTAAGTAAAGAAATCGTATAATTCAGGGTTAGGTAACAAGTGAAGTCTAGGTGGATTCTTCCTGAGGGTATCGTCGTGATCAATTGAGTTTTTCTTCAAGTTATTTTCCAAATCGTTCTTTTTGTCTTGTGTCCTTGGCTTAGTCGTCGTCAATTTAGTCTAAAGCAACTTCACTTAATTTTTAAGGCTAAATAATAAAAAGAAAGTTAGTATTAGTACTTTTAGTTCCTTTGGGTTCGATAATTCGGTCTTGCCTAAGCTATACTACTGTTCGATAGGTACACTTGCCTTTAATCGTTGTCAGAGTTAGTCTCCAGGTTCGGTCATTCTTTTATAAATTTTAAAGCTCTGATTTCAGCGATCAAGTTTTTGGCGCCGTTGCCGGGGACTAAAATACTAAGAAAGCTCTATTTTTATTACTTTAGCAATTATTTTTTACTTTCCGCAATTTACTTTTATTTTTGCAAAAAAAAATTATTATTATTATATTTTTTTACTTTGCTAATTCTTCCTCTATTTGCTTTGACAGGTAATTTTAGTCTATAGAGGAGATGGCACTAAATAACTATCAATGGCAAGTTATGAGGACAATGCCGACAAAAGCCGCCAGTGTTTTCAACCTCAACATGGTCACCAGGTTATCTAACCAGCTAGAAATGATGAATAAAAAGTTTGATGGTTTGAATATTCTCTCGCAGGTACACCCAGTAATGCAATATGACTCGAATCTAGGAGTCGTGGCGAATCCTGAGTACCCACCCTACGGATATGGCATGGAGAACGAACAAGCTCACTATACGGGTAACTATTCTAGACCACAAAATAATTTTTATAATGACACTTATAACGCAGGTTGGAGTTACCATCCCAATTTCTCGTGGGATGATCAAAATAGCCAAAGACCGGAACTTCCTCCAAACTTTCAACAACCACCTTACCAACAGAAAGAGGAGTCGCACCTTGAGGAGATGCTGACAAAACTCGTGGCAGCCACAGAAAACCGCTTCCAAGAGTATGAGAAAACAATCAAAAGCAACAGAACCGAGTCGGGGAACTTACTAAGTCAGTCAAGGAAGTCACTAATGCAGTCGAACAACTCGCAAAGCTAATATCAGAACTACCACAAGAAAGCTTGCCAAGCAATAATGAAACTAACCCGAGAGAGCAAAATCAAACCCAAGGGGAAAACCTGTGGTAAGTGAAGGTAAAGTTGAGGTGTGCCATGATATACCAAAACCAGCAATTACAGAGTACCAACCTCGTGTGCCATATCCTGATGCAATAAAGAAAGACCACACAGAGGAAGAATTCGGTGAACTCACACTTTTTGTAGATGACGAAACAATCACTCTTCAAGCTCTTGACTCAGCTAGGACATCGAGTAATAAAGGTACGAACATTAATTCTATTGAAAATCATTTGGTTCAACCTTCTTTACAGGAAGCATCACGAAATCACCTAGTTGAGCTAGATCTTAGACCTCGTGCCAACAAAGAAGAATTGTATGAGGAACGAAGCCTTAGGGTCGTCAAATTAGAAGAATGGAAAACAAAACTTAAAGAAGAACTGGAACCAGACGAAGTGAAACCAAAGGAGCCTCCAGACGAGCTGATAGGAACAATGAATCACTTCAAAGTGGGAGATCAGGTATTGTTGAATAAGGAAGACCCTCGAATCACCAATTCAGACCTCAAGACAAACGAAGAAATCACTTTTGAGGTACTTAATGTCTTCCTATACGGCACAGTCGAGGTAAGCAATCCTAAATTCGACACTTTTGAGGTAAACGGTACTCGACTTAAACTATATATCCATAACCGAAGTGATCGCATGAGAAATGATTTTCACCTCCTCAAACCACCATAACCATACGAATGAGAGGTAAAGTCTAGCTTAAGACTATAAATGAGCGCTTTTCGGGGAGGCAACCCGAGCACTAACCCCATTTTTACATTTTTTTATTTTTTTTTCTTTTAGCACCTAACCATAAACTAACAAAAGAGCAGATTTCTAGGCCACACGGCCCTACACAAGGGCGTGCCCGTGGCCGTGTGGAAGCCAGGGGATGAAGCATGGGCGTGCAGTAGCCGTGCACGATATAGAAAAATTTCTTTTCCCAACACGGGTGGCGATAATAGTCCACGCCCGTGCCGACGCCCCGTGCGAGGTTACTGACTTGTTAAGCACAGGCTAAACACGGCCGTGCCTTCCAACCGTGCCAACATTCTGACTTATCAAATACGGGAGGAGCACGCTAGTATTAAATGACTGTGTGAAGAAAGACACGGACGTGCCACTACACCCACGGCCGTGCCTGAACACCCTGAACGGGCCCAAAATTCAAAATCCCAAAACACGAGCTACATCTTTATTTAAACCTCATTCTCCCTTTTTCTAGTTGTCTTTCATTTTCCATTATTTATTTTTATTTTTATTTTATTTTCATTTCATTATTTTTTTTACTTTATTTTATTTTATTTCCTTCTTCTTATTCTTTATGATATTTAGATTTAGCTTAGGATACAATAAAATCAGACCGGCTACTTCGAGGATTCAATTTCAAATGGTTCAATACGCTTCCCCACGTTCACCTCCAATCCTATCCAATCTCTTTTCATTGACTTCATCCGAAATTCAGGAAGTTTCACTTCTCTCCCCATCTTATGATTTTTATGATTATTTTGCTTTTATCTATCTTTGTACATTGAGGGCAATGTACATCTTAAGTGTCGGGGGGTTAACTATAGTATTAATTGAAAATCCCTGAATTATGCCTTGTTCAAAAGTAAAGTCTCTCATATTATGATTAGAATGAAATTTCCTATAATTTATGATCTTTGTTGATATGTTTTGGAGTAAGTCATTGATAATTGTGCACTGATGATTAAATTTAAAGGATACTAGAGAATCAAGCATGAGAAGTCTATGTTCAGAATTAATTTTTTTTAGGATGTCTACCTGAATCTGAATGTTACCTTGAAGTTTGAAATTTACAAGGTTGACATCAAAAACACCCATAAATTTTGTGAGATTTTGAGCCTTATAGAGCATATATTCTTTTTCGTGCTCACTTTATTGATTATGAGTGTGTCAACTATGAACTGTTATTCTAGAACTTGCCTCGTTTATACATGTTGAGACCACATTTATGATTTGATATACAGAGATGATAAAGGCACCTAGGTTTTAACCCACTCACTCCACTAAAAAGCCTACCTTCACAAATTAACCCCTAGTGAACCCCGTTGATCCTAACAACCCTTTTTATTGACTCACCTACTAATAACCCAAAACCCTTTGTATTTATTATCACCCTTCTGTTTGACTACCCTTTAATCGAGATTTGATTTGATTAGTCACCTAATTATATTATGAGTGGAATTCATCCATTATTATTGATAATTTTATTCTTCAAAAAAAAATTCAAAGTACATTCAGTATTAGTAAGTGAGCTTATACAGTTAAAAGTTTATTCTCCAAAAGAAAAGCTCGTGTTAGTAGGATCATTACTTTTCAGTTGATGTAATTATTATTTTGGTAATTTTTAGGAAGGTACTTGTCAATTCAATCTTAATACTAACCTTCTAATCCAGCCTTTATCCTCACCTTTAACCCTAGCCCCGTTACAACCCTAACACAGACCTTTTGATCTGTTTATCATCTCATTTTACAGTGGTGGAGATTTGATTTTCAGGCAAGCCTATGGGATTAACTTTTCAGGTTTGACTTATGAGTGCTTTTTCTTGAACCTTAAACACTTCGAGTGATTTGAGTGAATCTTTAGTGAGGATGTCAATTCTTGTCGATTTCGAATCAGAGGTAATTATTCAGGTAAAGGGAAACACCTGTGTTCTCACACTATAAAAACTATGACTTTGATTGTTTGAATCTTTAGGACTCTTTGAGTTGAATTATCCATGTATGAATTATCTCTGAATTATGATGAAACATTATTGATGAATATTATGAATCAAAGAAGTTTGTTTTAATTATGAGTTGAGAATTTTGCTTGAGGACAAGCAAAAGCTTAAGTGTGGGGGTATTTGATAAACCGTAATTATAACATATTTTAATCCCACATTTAGCTTATTTTTGGAAGACTTATCCCCAATTTATGTAAAAAGGTGCTCTTAATCCTTTCTTTTCATGTTTTATACTCAGGAAAGCACCCAAGGATGAAAAGAACGAGAAATGGGCTTAAAACGGACCAAATTGGGCCAAGAGAGAAATTGACACGGCCTGGCCCAAAGCTAACACGGTCGTGCCTCATTAAAAGTCCGAGCACGGCCTGGCCATGATCCACACGGGCGTGTTCCATGGCCGTGTCCCTGTCGCTGGAAAGAGCAATTTCATTCGGGAAAGGATACTTGGAGGCAAAGAAACACATTCCAAAGCCTATTCAAACACCCTATTAGGATTTCTACTTAAACTAGGATACTTAGGGGCCAAGTAAGGCATCACAAAGTCTATATAAACACCCAAGGGGGCAACTTGAGAGGGGAGTTCGGCAGAAGCCGAAAGCGTCAAAGCTAGGCCAAGGAGCCAAGACGAGAAGGTCAGAGTTAAGGGAATCACTCGAAAATAGCCAGTTGATCCATCCCAAGAAGCCGGAGCTATACTCAAGACGGCGAAATTCTCCTTCAATTCCTTCAGGGGGTTTTAGGGTTTTTTTATGTTTTGTTTTATCTTTTCTCTTGAGATGTTCTTTTTATTCATTATGAACTAAACCCCTCAGATACCTAAAGGGGATGAAACCTAGATGAATTTCGTTATTTGATTTCTGAGTTATATGATAAATACTTAGTTTGTTCTTAATTATGTTGCTTAATCCAAATCTGATGTGCTTAGGTGGAGGAGGAATAGACCCTGCTTAAGAGTAGATCTAACATAATTAAGCGAAGTTGATCGCACGCCTAGAGATAGGGCTACGAGATTTTGCCGGATTAGGGTGAAACCTAATATGGGAGTCCATTGATCGATTTACTGCTATTCTAGGGGGTTATTATAAGCGAATGAGAGTTCCACTAATTAACCTAGGGTTAGACGTTATTTGCCTTGAGAGAGGGTTTAATATAGGTTAGGGAGTCTTACGGATCAAGCTAAGTAACGAAATCGTATAATTCAGGGTTAGGTAACAAGTGAAGTCTAGGTGGATTCTTCCTGAGGGTATCGTCGTGATCAATTGAGTTTTTCTTCAAGTTATTTTCCAAATCATTCTTTTTGTCTTGTGTCCTTGGCTTAGTCGTCGTCAATTTAGTCTAAAGCAACTTCACTTAATTTTTAAGGCTAAATAATAAAAAGAAAGTTAGTATTAGAACTTTTAGTTCCTTTGGGTTCGATAATTCGGTCTTGCCTAAGCTATACTACTGTTCGATAGGTACACTTGCCTTTAATCGTTGTCAGAGTTAGTCTCTAGGTTCGATCATTCTTTTATAAATTTTAAAGCTCTGATTTCAGCGATCAATGACTCACAAATGAAAGCATGTTCATGATTGTTGTTGAGTCAATGGTTACACACTCATGATCATCTCTTATTAATAGTTTCCCAAGAAACAATATTTAAGCTAGAAATGATGGTCAAACGTTAAATGGTCATTGGTTTATATGGAGTGTTTAGAATCAAGATTCACGAACTGATTGGATGTAATCCACATTCTTGCTAGCTAATCATGGGACCCCAAGGTGATATGATTGATGGGTGTGAGAATGACCGTAGCAACAGAAAAATGTTTTTCAAGGTTTTAATATAAGACGCATGCATCATACTGCAATCTGATATGTTGTTGAAATGGAAATATTTGCTTAATACAATGATAGTAATTAGTGACTCTTTATTGTTTTTCTGTTAAAAAAAATCTTCTACTCTTTTATTAGCATTCTTACTGAGAATAAATTGAATGGTGATAACTTTCGAGAATGGAAATAGAACTTGTTGATAGTTCTCAGCTATGAGAAACACAAATTCATCATTAAAAAACTGTGCCCACCTAAAACACAGCCCAAACCGAGAAATCCCTAGAGAGATTCTGACTCAATTTCCCGATGTTATATGTGAGTGAGCATGAGTTGTGTGCTGCAAAAGCAACATGAAAATTTGCGTACTACTAAAGAGATCATGACAAATTTGGAGAATTTGCTCGGAGGCCAAGTTGCATTGGCTCGATAATCCACTATTACAAATTAGATGAACTTTCAGCAGAAACTCGACACTCCTGTCAAGGAACATATGCTTAAGTTTATGGGATTCTTTGCGGAAATAGAGGACAATATGGTTGAACTAGACGTGAACACTCAGATTAAAATAGTGTTCAAATCCTTGACCAAGGAGTTTGCTAGATTTAGGGCCTCTTACAACTTAGGGAACAAGGCAGTTACCTTGACTCAACTCATGAAGGAATTACATCCTATGAGTTGATGCTGAATGGTGGTAAATTAGTTCGGGAGAAACCTAATGCAAACTTAGCTATGGGCTCCTCGTCCTCTAGAGGGAAGTAAAAAGCTAAGGAAAAGAAGAAATCAACTAAGTCTTTAATTCCACCTAGTGTGGAGAAGAAGGCTAAGAAGTCAAAAGTTCCTAAAAAGATCAAATGTTTCTTCTGCAACAAGAAAGGGCACTTCAAATCAAACGGCAATGAATATTTGGATTATCTAGCTGGAAAGGGCAAAGGTATGCAACTCTTTGTGGTTGAAGCTTGCTTTGTGGAAGAATCAGGTGACAACTGGGTTATTGATTTTGGAGCCACTAACCATGTGTGTGTTTCTTTACAAGAGTTCAGTGAAAAGAGAAGTCTATGTGACAAGAGCCTCTCATTGCAAACCGAAGATGGGAGTTATGTTCCAGTCAAAGTAGTGGGAGAAGTTATTTTACATTTTGATAATTTTAGAAAGATTGTTTTAAAGGATGTATTTTATGTACCTCATTTTAAGAGGAATTTAATTTCTGTAACATGTTTATTTTATGACGGTTATTCTATGACATTCAATAAAGGGATTGTTATTCATAGAAATCTTTCTTTAATCTGTAGGGGATAGATGGAAAACAATCTCTACTTTATCAAATCAAATAACTATTTGATGCTTCAAACAGAAATGGTGAATAAGAAGCTTAAAACTACTCACTCTAATAAGGGGTACCTATGGCACTTAAGACTTGGTCATATTAACCAAGAAAGAACCACTAGGCCAATGAAAGATTACCGCTAATAGTTTACCGCTAATAGTGCTAATAATTTTGCAACTCAACCACCAAGTCCGTTTGAAGTAGTTTCCTGTGTGTAATGTGGAGAAGGTCATTCTTTTGAGAATTATCCATCAAATCCCGAGTAAGTGTACTATATGGGGAACCAATATCAAAATAGGAGTGGACAAGGACCCCAGTCCAACTTCTTCAATCCTTCATGGCATAATCATCCTAACTTTTCTTGGAACAACCAAGGAAATGGACCGAATAACAACTTATTGCAGCAAAGACCCAACCAATCCCAAGGGTTTAATCAACAAGCTCCAAAACCACCTCAAGCTGAGGCATTAAACAGTAGAGAACTTATTGAAATGTACATGACAAAGAATGATGCTTTGATCCAAAGCCAAGCAGCAACACTGAAAAATTTGGAAAACCGAATGGGTCAGTTAGCTACGAAGCTTCGTAATAAACCACAAGGAACCTTACTGAGTGATACTGAGAATCCAAGAAATTTGGGTAAAGAACATATCAAGGCAGTGGCATTGCGAAGTGGTAAAATTTTGGAACCCTGATTGATTGATGTCAAAGATAAGCCCGTTGAGAAGAACCAACCAGCTGTTGAAATTCGTACTCCAAAGGAATTGGAATCTGCAAAGTCTGACAAGGTAAACCCTGACTTAGTGAATTCAGATATTTTAACATCTTCTTTGGATGCAGATTTACCTACTCAGAAAAGTTGTCCGGTTCAACTGAAAGTTCCATCACCTCTATATCCGCAAAGATTGCATCAACACAAGCAGAAACAGGAGGAGCAACTCAAGAAGTTTTTTGATTTTCTGAAGCAGTTACACATCAATATTCCGTTGGTGGAGGCTTTAGAACAAATGCCAAATTATGTGAAGTTTATGAAGGATATACTATCCAAGAAGAAAAGACTTATTGAGTATGAGACTGTTGCCTTGACGAAGGAGTGCAGTGCGTTCCTGTAGAACAAACTAGCACCGAAATTGAAAGACCTAGGAAGCTTTACTATACCCTGTAACATTGGTGAATCTTACTGTGGTAAAGCTTTGTGTGACTTAGGAGCGAGTATCAACTTGATGCCTAAATCTATTTTCAAGATGCTAGGGATAGGTGAAGTAAAACCTACAACTGTGACGCTTCAGTTAACGGATCGATCTTTAGCATATCCCGAAGGAAAGACCGAGGACGTTTCGGTAAGAGTCCATAAATTTATTTTTCCTGTTGATTTCATTGTCTTAGATTTTGAAGCAGACAAGGAAGTGCCGATCATCCATGGGAGACCTTTCTTAGCCATGGGAAGAGCGTTAATGGACACATAATGTGCGTAGGTTTGCATACTTAGGATAATTTGCATTAGGGTTCATTGCATTTAGTTTAATATATTTTAATCACCACTTCTCAACTATATTGTGTTTTTATTTACCAAATTGTTAATATAATGTTACAAATTAAGTGACTTAGCACAAATACAATCCCTGTGGAGACGATAACTCGATACTTACTTATTACTTGATAACGACTGTGTACACTTGCACAAACCTATGCGTTACAATATATCATGCCTTTGCAATTAGACAGACTTCGCAATCATAAGGAACATGCATGCACGGGTTATTGTATTTCAATAGGGTTCGCATATAGTAAAATAATCATAACAATGATATGCATATAATTGTTGTTTGCATAACTTACACAGGTTCACTAAGTTAGGGGAACGCATGTAAATATGGCACGCAACATACAGGGTTTGCAAAATCTTAAACATAAATCTATCTTTCATGTAAATAAAACATAACATGCTCATGCATGGATAACATCAACTATATGTATGAAATAACAAGTACTTTAAACATTGTTCGCAAATCAATGTACTGAGAAATTAAACGTAACTAAAATAATATTATCATATTCATAAAGTCATAAATATAACATATAATTCTAAACTCATAACAATAATCCCATCGCCTTTAACCCTGGTTCGGCAACATTTGCTCAGAAGTGCACCTAGCCACATCATTCACCTCGCCAATGCTAATATGCGACCAACTTACATGAAAAGAAGTAAGAGAGGAGTAGGTGAGTTCATTGTGAACTCATTGAATAGTCAAAAACTAATAGAATATGCTTTTAAGTACTGAGTTTTAAAATAAAAATAGAAAGAAACTTTAATCTTTTGAAAGCGTTTTGCGTCCTGGGTTCGCGGGTGAGGTTGCGAGACCTAGTTCGCACAACATGTTAAAAAAGGTAAATTTGGAAAACAATTCAAAAACTTTATTATTCTTATAAAAAAAATACTTAGCAAGGCTCACCTTAAAATCGTGAGGCCCGATTAGTTTAATAAAAACATTTAAAACTTGAGTCTGGGTTCACATTAAGTTGTGAAACCAGCTTGCCCATATTTTTCAAAACACCTTTCTTTGAACAAGGTCTACCTTAGATTGGAAGAGCGATTCACACTTTCACACAGAGTCTACCTTAAGTCACAAGACTGGTTTATCAAACTTAAACACGAACAAAGTTTGCCTTAGGTCGCAAGATTGGTTCGGTTTGCAGAAGACTTTGACTCATTGAATATGTTTACATCCAACCTAGCTCGCAAGGAGCACACAGAATGAGACTAGTCACGAAAAGCTCATATACAGAGCTAAGCTCACTGAGGAGCAGCACTTTGTCTTGTTGGTTATGTATATAAGCAACCTAGCTCGCAAGGTTGCACATAGAATGAGACATACAGAAAGCTTGAATAGAGCTAGGCTAATATACAACTTCTTATCACAGAGAGCTCACATCAAGAGCTTGACTGATACAAAACTTAATAAATCTGTTTCTAAAAACATTCCTTTAAAAAAAACATTAGCTCTCTTAGGAGCTTGCACAAACTGAACTTAAATTCATATTTTGAAAATAGAGTCTCGTAGCTTAAAACAACATTTTTAAGAAGACTTTCTTTGCAAATTGGTTTCAAAAATGGAGTTATTTAAAAAGTAATACCAATAACTTGAAATCATGGCAGTTGACATACTTATATCAAAACCTGATCACTCACCGAAAAAATGGAGAAACTTAAACAAGCTTAGCTTTATCTTTGTTCTTACTGGTAGACAGTTTGGTTGGTTCGCAACAAATGCACATATTACTTAAACAGAACAAACATACAGAATTCAAGCAATGCGAACCTGGACAATCATACCTAACAAGACAGAAGCTTACCCTGATTACTACGAACTGAACTTAGAATAGAGATTTTGATGGCAAAATATTCAGTGAAGAATATCATAGAATTAAAGGTCGAATTTATAAACCTAGAAGTCTTGATAATCTTTAGATACCCTAACTGACTTAGAAAAGACATTACTTGCATGTAAAGTATTCATCGATACACTAGATCTCTTTTCCTAATTTGATTTTGACCGTATCTTTGACTGGTGAACCCTAGTTCTGTAACAACCCATTTTCAGTGGTGTCCGAAATAGTGGCGAGGCCACCAAATCTGACGAGTAAGTTCGTAAATATTATTATTTAATATTTACTAGTCAAACATGGTTTTAAAAAGGTTTTTAATACAGTGATTTTTGTTATATAAGCGATTTATTAAGTTTAAGTAGTAAGACCCTATGGTCAAGTGGTTTTAGAATTTAAGGTATCGGGACATTGTTTCTATAAAATGAGTCGTAAATATTTTTATAAATATTTACAGAGTGTCATTAAGGTGGTATTAAAGTTTCGTTAAAAATTCTAATGTTTCGATAGTTAATTAATTAAAAAGGAATAAAGCGTAAAAGATGTAAAATTTGATCACTATTTGATTTGAGTGATTAAATGGTTATTTGAATAAAGCAAAAGGGACTTAAATGGTAATTATACCATTTAAGGTGTTAATGGACAATAATGGACGTGAATATGATGTTTTATTTAATTATTAACTAATGTTAATTTGGTAATTTGATAATTATATTAAAATAAAATAAAACCAAAATGTTTTATCATCATCTTAATGTCTTCTTCATCGATTTTGAATGGAGAAAAACTCCATGGAAGACCTTAAAGCTTCAGCTTACCTTGTGAAGATGCATGTAAATCCATTTTAGCCATGTTTTCAATAATTTTTATGTTTTTGAGATCGTTGCAACTAGGTCCAGCTAGCCCGTACCTTTGATTTTGAAACTATTAAAGATTTTGAATGTTTCCATTGACGAAACTTGTGATTTTAGATGTTAAAAGATGAATTTGAAATGTTGGTTGATATTTAAAAGTATTTTATTAAGTAATTTTTGATGAATTTTATCATTAGGGACTAAATTGTTAAAATAGTAAAAGTACAAGGATTTAATGTGAAATTGTATCAAATATGGCTGATATGGGTGCCATGAATATTTGGTTGTTATAAATTGGCATTAAAAATGGTTAATTTGCATGCTTTGGGATCATGGACGGTTTGTCACCCATGATCTATGGGCTCGGTTTAACCACACAAGCGATCGCACGCTCGTGAGGCCCCAAATGCCAAAATTTCAGCTTTTTGGCTTTTCGACTTTTGCCGATTCACAGTAACACAGGGGTGTGAATACACACCTCTTATGATTTTCTGACAGTAACGATTTACGGTATACAGTCACACACACACCTGTTATGGGTTGTAGTTGAAGTGCTTCCAACATTAAACACCTATGATAACAACAACCCCATCAATTAGTCTCAAACCCTTGTTAATCCATCACCATAATATTGAAAATGCTTTAATCAAACAAACGCTACTTACCAATCAACAACTGCAATCACATCTAGTTCCAAAACCACGTATTCTTTTCAATGCTATCACCTTCACAAGAACCGTTAACCGATTCATAAGAATCTACAATCCCATAAGAATATATATATACTATGCTTAAAGCACTTACCACGAATCAAAAGATCCCTTGCAGGGGAAAAGTAATCGGCCTACGCCTTGGTTAAGGAAAACGAGTCCCTAACAACATTCGAACGAAAAAGAAGGTGTTAGATAAACTTATCTCCATGGCAAACAAGGAGGAAACAGCCTTTCGGCCCAAGAGATACAAAATCGAGCATGGAGAAAGAAGCCAACCAAGATTCGGCTAGAGTAACCACTTACCAATATATCGAAGAGATTAAGAAACGATTAGGAACGAAGAAAAGAAGGTGCTTAAGCCTTAACAGATTCGGTCAACACAAGAAGAGCAAAGGTTTTGAGAGAGAAGTATTCGGCTATCTTGAAAAGAAAAGAAACAATGAGAAGGAAAAGAAGAAGTTGAGTTCGGCTAGAAGAAAGAAAAAGGCAACAGATATTCGACTATGAGTGATTTGGCAGCTTTTGAAACAAGGAAGAGAGAAAAAGTTTGAGAAGAAACGACACAAGACTTTCGGTATTTTGGCACTTACGATTCGGCACAAAAGACTTGTGCTAAAATCCCAAAGAAACACAAGTGATTACCAAAGAAATCGGCACTAAAGAGAAGGAGCCAAAAACGTAAAAACCCCAAAATGGCTAAGAGGAAATTCGGCACCTACTCAAAACACCATTTGCCGAAAATGCACATCCCAAACCCCTTAGCTGGATTTTGCACCCACCAGTTACCCATTTCGGCTACAACTCTTCCTCCAATCCAACTCCTAGAAAATCTCCATAATACTCTCCCCTTATCCCTCCTTGATATCCTCCACAACTATCTCACAAGACCAATTCAAACTCTCCAATGCTAGAGTTCAAATCCAACACAAACTCTTGCCGCCCCCAGTTAGCAAAATAAACACTCCCTGCTTGACATGGGATTCGAACCCTTGCCCTCTCCTATGCTCCATACGCTACATGTGTAAGAGTATGCCCAAAGATCAATCATGAGATGGTTGTAATAACATACTTAATTTACCATGTTTATTAATATAAAGCGTTGTCATTATTATTTCAGTTTTTCTTTCTGTGTGTATAGATAAACTGTTTTATAATGATGTCCTGAGAATAATATGATTATTCTTAAAAGATCCTTAGTCGAGTATTATTGTTGACTAGGACAATAATAATGCATTAAGACTAACATGTAGTTGATTGATGATAAAGAGTTGTCATTGATATGGAGTGTCAAAATCAATGCATGAATATGTGTGTTAGAGAACAACATATTGGATTGACCCGCTATGAGTATGTTTCTTGGATTATTATGTAATTGTCACAACATTACTCATAGTGATTAATATGTATATGATCCTCAGACTTGAGATCATTATTATCCCAGCATCGTGAGTTGTATATTTTGATACAGTCAAACGTACACCGTAACAGGTTGTTCTATAAAGGCTGATGTTGGATATACCACAATCTATGTAGAGGGATATGGTTGATCAATAAAGGATAAGTCCCTCCTACATAATAGGAGTAATATCTTAGGCCACTTGATTGAGTGAGACTAGAAATGCATGGCCATGCTCAAATAAGTTGATATGAGATGTCATACTAATTTGTATATCATAGTCTACTCAAGATATCAAGAAACATGGGATGGATTATGCAAGTGTGACTATCCCATGACTTGTATCCGTTCCAGAGATAAAGGACTTAAGGATTAATGCATGAAAGGTTAATCACGAAAGGTTATGTCGAATCATGACTTCTTGTAACTTAGGTAGCAATGATGCATTGCTAGATGCCACTCATTGTCTGTGACAATAGAATCGTTCTAGTATTTCTGCTAACGTTGCAAGAACCTACAGGGTCACACCCTATGGTTGAAATGAACGGAATAAAATATAGTTGGTATTGTGCTTGGTTGTCACATAAATTAAATTAATTAAAGAATTAATTTAATTGGGCAATCAAATATTGAACATATTATATGTACAAGGATGTTGTACACATAATGATAACATAATTTTATTAATATATGAATTTGATTCATATATAAATTTAAATAAATATAGTTTACCGGAATCCTTATTATAATTAATGTAATTATAATTTTCAGATATAATTAATGTAATTATAATTTTCGGTTAAAAACTTTATTGTATTTATTTAATCTTGTAATACATTCAAGACATACCAATTATAAAAGGCCCAATTAAGAGGATACCTATTATAAAAGGCCCAATGAGAAAGGCACCCATTATAAAAGGTATTAAAAGGAGACAAAACAAAAGATGAAAACCCTAAGTGATTGTTTGTTAGGTCTAGCAGCCGTCAAGCAAATAAGCCTCCAAAACAGTTTTGGAGATTTCTTCCGTTCATAGTCAAGCCGGGTAGATTACGTAGAGGCCGACATAGGAAAAGGTTGAGGCTTGATTCGACAGTAGATCAAAACTCTTGTTGCCAAGGCGTCGCTGTCTACTCAGATTGAAGTTTTGGTAATTTCGAAACCTTTATTTCACCCCGATTCGTTCCTCACACATGGATCCATGATTTGGATCGCCGGATCTAATTTTATTCTGCTGCGCCATGGGGTACCGGCGTTCCATCAACATGCCACCACAACACAAGCTCCTTTTGTGACTTAAAACAAGCACCATACTTAATAAGACCCATGTGTTAATCTCCAGATACCTTTAATGGCAAAAACTAAAATTTTTCCAAGGCCATAACCAAAACCCAGGCTTCCTAAAAACCCCCAAACACACCCCAAATCATCTAGCCAACCCACCATACATGCAATTTATCAAATCATACAAAAATTTACAGACCCTATATTTTTGGAGCGTTACACTAAGCCCTTTTTCAGTATCACTATCAGTCCAGTTTGGGCCTGAGTCCATTTCAGTAATAGTATGCATCAGGGGCTTAGCTCATCACAGTACAGTAATAGTAACAGTAACAGATATGCAATCAGAAAATCCTACCCAACCAGCCTCTACACTCCATCTCCATCCAACCCTACACTCCATGTGGGGATACCACCCATCCATACACTCCAAATAGTATCGAATGCGGCACTAGATAGTAATTTGCAACTGTGCTGCTAGTAAATTAGGCTCGAAGCCTTTCAATACACTTCCTCCAATCAATATCAACCCATCCCCTTTACAATGCATCATACGATTATGCCATGCCCAATCATGGTATTTCACATATATACAGTACAGTACAATCAGCATGCTCAATATACAGTTATACATATATACATATCAAGTATGGATATAACAGTCATTCAGTTAGGGGTCTAGGTAATCTTACCGACCCTACAGTAGGTTCACAGTCGTCTCGGGCTACCCGTGCAACCTTAGAAATAAATCAATGAAAATAGGCTCACACGCCCATGTTGTCTGCCCGTGTGGCCCCCACAGCCCAATTTGGCCTTGGCCGTGTGGATCACACGGCTTGGCCCAACATCCCACACGCCCGTGTGGCCCACACGGCCCAATTGGTTGAGCCCGTGTCTCGTACATGGCCTCACCGGCCTTCACTCGATCGTGCCATGTGCCTGTGTCATGCGCGCATGGCCTGTTTCGTCGATCACACGGCCATGTCCCCTTACATGGCCTACCACACGGGCTACTACACGCCCGTGTGGCGTTGACAGTATGCTTTTTTGGCTTTTTGCCGAGTCGCATTTTCAGTGTTTCGGGTACACACCTGTAGTGTTTTCGATACCTAAGCCCTCTTGAGCACTTCAATACTGCAAGGTTTCCAATCAACTTGCTAAGAAATAGTACGAAGGGAGCCTCAATCCACACGATATGCCCTTACCGCACAAGTAATTTGCAGCTGTGCTGCCAGTAAATTAGGCTCGAAGCCTTTCAGTACACTTCTTCCAATCAATATCAACCCATCCCCATGCAATGCATCATACGATTCTGCCATGCCCAATCATGGTTATAACACCCTTTACCCATGTTCGAAACCGGAACTGGATTTGAGGCATTACCTAACTTAACTAGCTTAAACATATCACATTGGGCTATAAAATTTCTTTTTACCATAAAGAGTTTCCATATAAACCCATATACCGCTCATTCTCGGCCTTCGAGGCCCTAAACATACTTTCGAGAGGTTTCAAAATTAAATCGGGAACTTTTACGAACTTAGAAAATTCTTCATCAAAATAGGGGCCACACGCCCGTGTTGTCCTAGGGACATGCCCGTGTGCCCTTAAGACATGCCCGTGTCTTTCACCCGTGGTCGACACTGACTTATTTCACACGGCCGAACACACGCCCGTGTCCCTGGCCCGTGTCTCCCACACGGCCTCGACACGTCCGTGTCTTAGCCCGTGTGCCAAAACCTTGGCATTCTGTTTATGACATCATCATCTCACTATGGTCACACGGCCAAGGCACACGCCCATGTCCTTAGATAATGTGTCGAATTAAATTCCACATTTAAAGTGCAGACTTTACACGGCCTGGGCACACACCCATATCCAAGGCCGTGCCTCCCACACGGCTGAGACACACGGCTGTGTCTCTGCCCGTGTGTTTACTACTGAGCATACTGACTTGCAAGCCTAGCATGCAAGGGGACACATGGCCGATCAACACGCCCATGGGGCTGACTGTGTGTCTCACATGGCCTCGACACACGCCGGTGTGTCTACCCGTGTGGACATTAAAAAGGCTATATTCCAAACCAAATGCCACCCTACATTGCAAAAATGCTTACTCCAACTCATATCAACACAACTCATAACCCAAAGGCACATCCAAGAACTCAATTCAAAACATTCATACAAGCATAAACTTCATAATTTCATCCTCATAGAATTTATATATACTTATCAAGTATTGGCCAAATTCCAATAACCATTTACAAAATGACTTCAATAACATACATAGCCAACACTTTGGCTAACAATTACGACCTAACAAACTACCCAAGTTCTATACATGTGATAAACTGTGATATATACATATTTCAATCCCACATTTAGCATACTTTTGGATGATTTATCCCCCGAATTGTGGAATTTGGTGCTCCTAATCCTTTAATTTCATGTTTTATACTTAGGAGAGCACCGAAGGATAAAAGAACGAGAAATAGGCCAAAAACAGAGAAAATGGGCCAAAGTACAAAATTCACACGGCCAGGGACCAAGCCACACGGCCGTGCCTCCTTAGCAGACCCAAAACACGGCCTGCACTTGACTTACACGAGCGTGCCACATGGGCGTGTCCCAGACGTGACCTGTTTGAATTCCACTCGGATTAGGATACTTAGGGGCAAAGAAAGACATTCTGAAAGCCTATATAAACACCCTAAGTGTGACCTAAAAGGGGGGGTTCAGGTAGGCCGAGGAGCCAAGCCAGAGAGGCCGAATTGTGGGATTTACTCGAAGACAGCCAGTTGATGCATCTCAAGAAGCCGGAATCATACTCAAGACGAAAGATCTTCTTTTCAATTTCCTTTAGGGGGTTTTAGGGTTTTTCTTATGTTTTGTTTTATACTTTCTTCTGAGATGTATTCTTTTATAATTATGAACTAAACCCCTCAAATACCTGAAGGGGATGAAACTTAAGATAGATCCTGTTATTATTTTCTGAACTATATGGTAAATACTTGATTTGTTCTTAACTCTGTGTTCTTAATTCTTGTTTTGATATTTCAGGATATTGATTCAAGTATTGATATGCTTAAACAGTGGAGGAATATTCCCTGTTTAAGAGTAGATCCAGCATAGTTAAGCGGAGTTGATCGCAACCCTAGAGATAGGATGACGAAAAACTACCAGATTAGGGTCAAACCTAATATGGGAGTCCACAGATCGAGTTAATGCAATTTTAGGGGTTTTAATTAGAAAGAGATTTCAATTAATCAACCCAGGGTTGGATGTTAGTAGCCTCGAGAGAGGTATTAGTATAAATTAGGGAATCCTACGGATCAATTCAAGTGAATAAATCGTCTGGTTCAAAGTTAAATAACAAGTGAAGTCTAGGTGGATTCTTCCTCGGGTATTGTCTTTTTCCCCAAAAGTATTTTCCCCAATTCCTTCTCTGTGTCTTAGCATCTTTAGCTTAGTAGTTAGTTAATTTTAGGTTAAAATTCTCTTCATTCTTAGGCTAAATAATAAAAAGAAAGTCAGTATTAGTACTTTTGGTACCCTTGGGTTCGACATCCCGGTCTTGCCACTAAACTATACTACTGTTCAATAGGTGCGCTTGCCTCAATCGTTGTCATAAGTTAGTTTCTAGGCTCGATCATTCATTATTTAAATATTAAGACTTTCAGACACGATCAAGTTTTTGGCGCCGTTGCCGGGGACTAAGATATTAGGAACACTTGATTTTTATTAATTTAGCCATTATTTTTATTTATTTTTATTTTTCTAATTTTTCTTTTCTTTTCTTTGCTTCTGATAGGTTCTTCTAGTTTATGACTAGAAGGAACCCGTCAGGACCCTTGATTTTTGACAGCGATATAGAAGGTACCGCTCGCAGAAACAGAAGAGAAATAAGGCGAAGCTTACAATACATAGAAGAAGAGCAAGAGGACGACACCAATACTACCGAAGAGATGGCTGACAACAATCCGCTACCTCCTATAGTTGCCGTAAACCCGATGGATTTAGAAACACTTTACGATGCATAGGAGAGATACAAGGATCTATTGAGAAGGTGCCCACACCATGGGTTACCCTTGTGGCTATAGGTCCAGACCTTTTATAATGGTGTGAACCCCTCAACCAGGCAGTTGATGGATTCAGCTGCCGGTGGAACCCTGAATAACAAAACATCTGAGGCTGCCTATGAATTAATTGAAGAGATGTCACTGAATAACTATCAGTGGCAAGTCACGAGGACAAGGCCAACAAAAGCCGCCAATGTTTTCAACCTCAACGCAGTTAGCATGCTGTCAAACCAGGTAGAACTGTTAAATAAAAAGATTGATAGTTTATGTGATTCTTCGCAAGTACATCCAGTTATGCAGTGCGATACGAATGGAGGAGGGATGAGCAATACAGAATATCCACCTTACAATCCGAGCGCTGAAAACGAGCAAGTTCACTATATGGGTAATAATTCTAGACCTCAAAATAACCCTTATAGTAATACTTACAATCCAGGTTGGAGGAACCACCCCACCTTCTCATGGGGTGATCAAGGAAACCAAAGACAACAACCCCTCCCAAGTTTTCAACAACAGCCCTACCCACAGGAAAAGAAGCCGAACCTTGAAGAGACGCTGACAAAATTCATCGCGGTATCAGAAACTCGTTTCCAAAACACTGAGACAACACTTAAAAATCAACAAGCATCAATTCAAGGGATCGAGAACCAGTTAGGACAACTTGCCAAGATCATATCAGAACGACCACAAGGCAGCTTGCCAAGCAACACTGAAACAAACCCAAAGGAGCAACTTCAAGCCATAACAGCTCATATTAGTGAAGGTTTAGATGAGCCCAAATTAAGGCAAGAGAATGTGGTAGAGAAAGGTAAGGTTGAGGTAAGCCATGACAAACCAAAACCGGTAATTAAAGAGTATCAACCTCGTGTACCATACCCTAATGCGATGAAGAACGACAACATAGATGAACAATTCAGTAAATTTCTTAAACTTTTAAAGAAATTACATATTAACTTACCGTTTCTTGAAGTTCTTTCGTAGATGCTAGATTCAAGGAAATTTTTAAAAAAGCTCTTGACAAATAAACGAAAGTTAGACGAGGAGTCGCATGTGGAACTAAACGCAGTGTGCTCAGCAATTTTGCAAAATAAAATACCACGAAAATTAAAAGATCCAAGGAGTTTTACAATTCCATGCTTAGTTGGTAGTTTATCTGTTGATAATGCTTTAGCTGATTTAGGGGCAAGCATCAATGTTATGCCTTATAAAATGTTTAAACAGCTAGGTCTAGGGAAACCCAAACAAACTAGGATGAGCATTCAATTAGTTGATAAAACTATTAGAATTCCTAGGGGTATAATCGAGGATGTACTAGTCAAAATTGATAAATTCGTATTCCCAGTAGACTTTGTCGTTTTAGATATGGATGAGGACAACAATGTTCCTTTAATTTAGGAAGACCCTTTTAAGCAACTGCCGGAACTAAAATTGATGTTGGTACAGGTGAACTCATACTTCATATAGGTGACGAAACAATCACTCTTCAGGCTCTTGACTCGGCTAGGACATCGAGTAATCAATGTAAGAAAATAAATTCTATTACTAACCATTCGGTTAAACCTCCTTTTCAGGAAGCACCACGGAACTACACAATTAAGCCAGATCCTAGACCTCATGCCAACAAAGAAATAACTCACGAGGAACGACGGCTTCAGATCGATGAACTAGACGAGTGGAAGACACATTTCAAGGAGAAATTAAGAATACACAAAGCAGAACCAACGCCATTCCATGGGATAAAAAAATTTAAAATCGGAGATCAGGTATTGTTAAATAAGAAAGACCCTCGAATATCTCCTCCTGACCTTCATACAAACGAAGAAATCCCTTTTAAGGTACTCAGTGTTTTCCCATACGGAACAGTTGAGGTAAATAATCCTATATTCAGCACTTTTAAAGTAAACACTACTCGACTCGAACTATATACTGATAATAGAACTGATAGCATGAGAAAGGATTTTCAACTCCTCAAACCACCATGAATGTGTGAATGAGAGGTAAGTCTAGCTTAAGACTATAAACGAGCGCTTCTCGGGAGGCAACCCGAGCACTAACCCCATTAATTTGCATATTTTTATTTTATTTTATTGTTTTATTTTCTTTCCATTTTTACTTTCAGCATCGAACTACAAACTAACCACACAGATTTCCATTCCACACGACCTTGCACACAGTCGTGGCCGTGGCCATATAGACACCACAGATTTCCGTACCGATGTGGCAGAGATAGTACAAAACAGGAAAAAAATATCTTCAAGCCACGGGCTCCAACTAAACACCACAGCCGTGCGATACAGCCGTGGTCGACACTGTTTTATCAACATGGGCGTGGCGACCTGCACATAGGCGTAGGAGAAACGAAGTGTGATACGGTCATGTGACTCAACACGCCCAAGGTACACGGGCGTGGGGATGTACCAGATCTAAGATTTCTATTTAAAACACCCCTCTCCCCTTCTCACCTACTCCCCATTTCCCTTCTTCCATACCCTTTATACTCCTCTCCTTGTTCATTTTCACCCTTCTTCATTCTCCGAACTCGTGATCCACACCTTATCTTTATCTATGTTGAAGAAGCGAAAGGTGCCTAGCAAAGTCTCACCATACGAGATCGATCTACATAAGTTCATGCCGACCGCTTCATTAACTCGACAGGACACGGACCTTTGAGTCCATTTAATTTTTTCTTTTCTTTTCTCTTCCCCTTTATTTTCCTTCCCTTTATCTTTCTTGTCTTCCATTTTTATTCTTACATTTTGATTTCTTTGATTTAGATTCTAAAAGCTGCTTGGGAATCACCACACCACGCCCTTAGAAATCACACCCACCTCGCGAACCATCTAACAATAAGGACTTTTCAGTCCATTAATCTTTTCTTTTAGTTTTATTTCACTTTTTACACTCTGTCTTTTTATTTTTATTTTCTTTAAATATATAATTAGTATATTTTGAATTATTCTTATTATTTCCTGGCTAATTTTTCACGAGCTTCCCAATTTCTTCATCTAGCGCAAAGATTGTTGGCGGCCACCATACCACCACCAAAGACGCCTCCTCCAACTTATCTTTCACCTCTGAATCAAATTTCTACACTACCCACTCAAGGAATTCATCCAAAATTCAGGAAGTTTCACTTCTCCCTATCTCTTATGATTTCTTATATATCTTTGTACATTGAGGGCAATGTACACCTTAAGTGTGGGGGGTGAATTTTATTTTGATAAAGTTCCTAACTTTTTGCATTATTCTCAAATCCTTGAATTATATCTAGTTCTTAAGTAATTTTCTCATATTACTATTAGAATGAAATTTCCTTTGGTTCATGATTTTTATTGATATGTTTTGGATTAAGTCATTGATAATTGTGCAGTGATGATTTAAACTTTAGGAGACTAGAAAATCAAGCATGATGAGTCTTCAAAAATTAAAATTTTGTTAAGTTGTGTACTTGAATTTTATTATTACCTTGAAGTTTGAAATTTACAAGGTTGATATCAAAAACCCATAATTTTTGTGAGATTTTGAGCCTTTTAGAGCATATATTCTTTTCTTGCGCACTTTATTAATTATGAGTGTGTCAACATTGATTTGTTATTCTAGAACTTGCTTCGATTATACATGTCAAGACCACATCATTGAATTGATATACAGAGATGATAAAGGCACTTAGGATTTAACCCACTTACTCCACTAAAAGCCTACCCTCACAAATAACCCCTAGTGAACCCCTTTGATCTTAACAAACCATTTATTAACTCACCCATTAATAATAACCCAAAACCCATCTTGTATTTGTTATCACCATTTCTTGACTCCTTTTTTGTCGAGATTTGATTTTGAGCAGTTGCTTAACTATGTTCTATATTTCAGTTGTTAAAGTTCTTTCTTTTTATTATGAATACTTGATTTGTTCTTAAAAAAAACGTTGGAAAGTTATTCATGGTTATTTCTATGTTTAAGCTTAAGCAATTAATTCCACATTCAGAGAAGAAGCTCGTGTTATTAGTGTTTCAAGTTTTCAATTGATGTAATTATTCAGGATTAGTTCATTTTTCTAGTTAGGTAAATTATCAATTCAATCTCGATTTTAACCCTCTAATTCAGCCTTTATCCACACCTTTAAACCCAAGCCCCATTACAACCAGTAAAAGACCTTTTGATCTATGTATCATTTCATTTTATAGTGCTGGAGATTTGATTTTCATGCAAGCCTATGGGATTAACTTTTCATGTTCGACTTTTGAGTGCTTAATTTTGAGCCTTAAACACTTTGAGTGATTTGAGTAAATCTTTAGTGAGGATGTAAACTCTTGTCGATTTTGAATTAAAGGTAATCATTTAGATAAGGGGAAACACCTAATTTTTCGGGCTATAAATGTATGACTTAGATTGTTTGAATCTTTAGGACTCTTTGAGTTAAAATTATCCATGTATAAATTATTTATGAATTATGATGAAACACTATTGATGAATATTATGAATTGAGGAATTTCATTTTAATTGTGAGTTGAGAATTTTGCTTGAGGACAAGCAAATGCTTAAGTGCGGGGGTATTTGATAAATCGTGATATATACATATTTTAATCTGACATTTAGCATACTTTTGGATGATTTATCCCCCGAATTGTAGAATTTGGTGCTCCTAATCCTTTAATTTCATGTTTTATACTTAGGAGAGCACCGAAAGATGAAAAGAACAAGAAACAGGCCAAAAATAAAGAAAATGGGCCAAAGTACAAAATTTACACGGCCAGGGACCAAGCCACACGGGCGTGTCCTTGACGTGACCTATTTGAATTCCACTCAGATTAGGATACTTAGGGGCAAAGAAAGACATTTCGAAAGCCTATATAAACACCCTAAGTGTGACCTAAAAGGGGGCGATTCAGGTAGGTCGAGGAGCCAAGCCAGATAGGCCGAATTGTGGGATTTACTCGAAGACAGCCAGTTGATCCATCTCAAGAAGCAGGAATCATACTCAAGACGGAAGATCTTCCTTTCAATTTCCTTTAGGGGGTTTTTGGGTTTTTCTTATGTTTTGTTTTATACTTTCTTCTGAGATGTATTCTTTTATAATTATGAACTAAACCCCTCAAATACCTAAAGGGGATGAATCTTAAGATGGATCTTGTTATTGTTTTCTGAACTATATGATAAATACTTGATTTGTTCTTAATTATGTATTCTTAATTCTTGTTTTGATATTTCAGGATATTGATTCAAGTATTGATGTGCTTAAGCAGCGGATGAATATTCCCTGTTTAAGAGTAGATCTAGCATAGTTAAGCAAAGTTTATCGTAACCCCAGAGATAGGATGACGAAAACCTGCCGGGTTAGGGTCAAACCTAATATGGGAGTCCACAGATCGAGTTAATGCAATTCTAGGGGTTTTAATTAGAAAGAGATTTCAATTAATCAACCTAGGGTTAGACGTTAGTAGCATCGAGAGAGGTATTAATATAAATTAGGGAATCCTACGGATCAATTCAAGTGAATAAATCGTCTGGTTCAGAGTTAAATAACAAGTGAAGTCTAGGTGGATTCTTCCTCGGGTATTGTCTTTATCAATTGGTTTTTCCCCAAAAGTATTTTCCCCAATTCCTTCTCTGTGTCTTAGCATCTTCAGCTTAGTAGTTAGTTAATTTTAGGTTAAACAACAAATTTCCTTAATTCTTAGGCTAAATAATAAAAAGAAAGTCAGTATTAGTACTTTTGGTTCCCTTGGGTTGACATCCCGGTCTTGCCACTAAACTATACTATTGTTCGATAGGTGCACTTGCCTCAATCGTTGTCGTAAGTTAGTTTCTAGGCTCGATCATTCATTATTTAAATATTAAGACTTTCAGACACGATCAACATACCATACTCAAAATAAGTCTAAATTGTTATACCAAAGTGATGTCGACAGTGTGATTTTCGAACTCCGACGTTCCATGTTCCTCGAGTTATCTTGGCAATACTACAAGGAAAAAGGGCAATAAAAAGGGGTAAGCATAAAGCTTAGTAAGTTTGCATAGAAATAAATAGCAACAATAAGCTCATGATAAAATCCATCCATAACAATAATTAACCATACACAAGGTTATAGGTTACTTGCCATACTTACTCATACTTGCCCTTATTTAGCACATACCATGCCACATGTCATAATTATTTCTTCGTGAAACATTCACGAGTACCTGTATTCACTCATTCACATGTCTTTAGTACTAATCTCATTTCTATTTCCAAACTCATCTATTGATCCCATTAATTACTAGGGATACTCAAAGACGCATTTTCATCGTCATTAATATAAGTACAAAGCCAATGTCACACCCCAAATGTGGTCTTACATGGGGTCACCTCTGAATGCCGATGCCATATCCTGGATATGGTCTTATACGGAAATCTCACCTCAAGTATCGATGTCATATCCCGGATATGGTCTTATACGATTCTCATATTCAATACCGAAGCCATATCCCGGATATGGTCTTATATGGGATCTCAATTCAGTGCAGAGGCCATGTCCCGGACATGGTCTTATACGGGACCTTATCCATTTCATGTCTCGATGATAGCATTTTTACATTCATTATAGTCCACTAGGACTTCAACATCTCAACTTACTCATTCAACATCAAATACTCAATTTAGTAGAACATCATGTATCAATATAATACCAAATATTCTCAAACGTGCTAACATAACGTTGAATTTATCACATACAAACTTACCTCGATTTGAAAATAAGCTAGATCGTCGATCTAGTCCGAGACTTTATTCTTTCCCCGATCAAGGTGGATTCTTGGTTCTTCTTGCTCTATAATAGCAAATTAGCTCGTTTCAATCATCACATTAATAAAAGCATTTTAATAATATACTTTGACAAAATTACTATTTTGCCCTTAAACTTTGGCAAAATGACCATTTTACCCCTAGGCTCGGAAATTTATTCTAATCAAATTTCCATCTTTAACAAGCTTAGGTGAACATTTATTTCTCTTATGGCTATAATCAAAACCCAACATTTCACACATTTACAACCATTTTTGTAACCTTTCCAACAAGGTCCTTTTAGGTATTTTCATGACAACACCTTTCACAAAAGTTGTTCATCTAACAACTAAGACTCAATTTCTTCCATAAAAATGCAGTAAATAACAATGAAAGCTCTCATGGAAAAACTCTAAACTTTTCACCATATTGCAAATTAGTCCCCTCATTTGAAAGCTTAAGCTCTAGGGGTTCTTAAAGTACAATTATCTTCAAGAAAAATCATTAAAATCACTTACTTGAATGGATTAAAGCTTACTGAAATTTTGAGCTTTCAAAAACCCCTATTTACTTGCTATTTTTGGTGGAGAAAGATGAAGAGAAAAGATAGATATCATCTTTTCTTTATTTTATTCTATTTATCAATTAGTTAACAACTATTACCAACCTTGACCAATTTGTCAATTCTTGTCTCTTATGATCTACTATGGCCGGTCAACCATTTAAAAAGGGGCTAATTGCCTTTTAAAGACCTCCTATTAACATTCTATTGCTATTTGGCACCTTTAGCTAATAAAATGGAACTTTTGCACTTTATGCGATTTAGTCCTTTTTCGCGATTAAGCAAGAAATCGATAAAATTAAAGCACCAAAGTTTTCATACACTTATACCATCACACTATAACTCATAAAATATCATAGAAATAATTTTCTCTAACCTCAGATTAGTGATCCCGAGATCACTTTTCCCACTAGCCCCTAAATCGGGCTGTTACAATGGTATTTCACATATATACAGTACAGTACAACCAGAATGCTCAATATACAGTCATACATATATACATATCAAGTATGGATATAACAGTTATTCAGTTAGGGGTTTAGGTAATCTTACCGACCCTATAGTAGGTTCACAGTCGTCTCGGGCGACCCATGAAACCTTAGAAATACATCAGTGAAAATGGGCTCACACGCCCATATTGTCTGCCCGTGTGGGCCCACACGCCTGTGTGGCCCCCACAGCCAATTTGACCTTGGTCGTGTTGATCACACGGCTTGGCCCAACATCCCACACGCCCGTGTGGTTCACCTGTGTGGGCCCACACGTCCGTGTAGCCCACACAGCCCAATTGGTTGAGCCCGTGTCTCGTACACGGCCTCACCGGCCATCACACGGTCGTGTCATGTGCCCATGTCATGCACACACGGCCTGTTTCGTCGATCACATGGCTATGTCCCCTCACATGGCCTACCACACGGACTACCACACGCCCATGAGGCATTGACAATATGCTTTTTCGGCTTTTTGTCGAGTCACGTTTTCAGTGTTTCAGGTACACACCTGTAGTGTTTTCGATACCTAAGCCCTCCTGAGCACTTCAATACTACAAGGTTTCCAATCAACTTGCTAAGAAATAGTACGAAGGGATCCTTAATCCACACGATATGCACTTACAGCACGAGTAATTTACAGCTGCGCTACCAGTAAATTAGGCTCGAAGCTTTTCAGTACACTTCCTCCAATCAATATCAACCCATCCCCATATAATGCATCATACGATTATGCCATGCCCAATCATGGTATTTCACATATATACAGTACAGTACAACCAGCATGCTCAATATACAGTCATACATATATACATATCAAGTATGGATATAACAGTCATTCAGTTAGGGGTCTAGGTAATCTTACCGACCCTACAGTAGGTTCACAATCGTCTCGGGTAACCCGTGCAACCTTAGAAATAAATCAGTGAAAATGGGCTCACACGCCCATGTTATTTGCCCATGTGGCCCCCATAGCCCAATTTGGCCTTGGCCGTGTGGATCACACGGCTTGGCCCAACATCCCACACGCTCGTGTGGCCTATACGGCCCAATTGGTTGAGCACGTGTCTCGTACACGGCCTAGTCGGCCATCACATGGTCGTGTCATACGCCCGTGTCATGCGCGTATGGCCTGTTTCGTCGATCACACGGCCATGTCCCCTCACATGGCCTACCACACAGGCTACCACACGCCCGTGTGACGTTGATAGTATGCTTTTTCGGCTTTTCACCTCACGTTTTCAGTGTTTCGGGTACACATCTGTAGTGTTTTCGATACCTAAGCCCTCTTGAGCACTTCAATACTGCAAGGTTTCCAATCAACTTGCTAAGAAATAGTACGAAGGGAGCCTCAATCCACACGATATGCACTTACCGCACAAGTGGCAAATGTTTGCACAAAAGAGAAGAACGAAACGCACTTAGGAGCAAAAAGTGAGAAATAAGGGAAACCAAAGAAGAAAAATGAGAAGAGTGGATAAGGAAAGGCAGAGTTTTGGCAGTGGGTAGAGATGAAGAACGGAAAAGTATGTAAAAGAAAAGATGAAGCAAGGGATGGAGAGAGCAAAACGTCAGAACTTTGAGGAAATTTGGGAAAAAACTGATCACTCCATCCCTCAAATTTCTCCTAAAACCGTGCAACCACTCCCACTATCCAAATCCTTTAATTTTCTCTCCATACTTCCTACTACACCTCTACCACTTCGGCATTTCAGTTGAGTTCAAACACTACACGACACCACTTAGCAAAAATAATACTCCAGCAACAGCTCGAACCTAAGACTTCTAGCATAATGACACTACACTTATCCACCAGACCAGCAAGCCCATTCTGACATGTTTTACCAATATTTATTTATAAGCCTACTGGCTAAAGATAGGGGTTTACTCAATTAAAAACAAAATTTTGTCCAAGCTAAGGCTTGAACTTGGGACCTCTCACACACATCCCGAACACTTAACCACTGAAGCAGATACACAGTTGTGTCACAAACATACGAAAATAATTATAAAGGATTTTTGGGGCGTTACAGAGCATCCCGAAATCAACAATGTTGGTGTATTTACGTTTTGAATAGTTTGGCATGTACCTAACTAGTTGAGTCACTTTTGGTATATCTTTATATTTATATAAACTTTAGTAACAAGTTAGTACTTGTGAATTTATTTAATAATGTTATCATATGTTCATAAGTTATATGAAATGTGATGTGTATTTGTATCTAAATTAATGGTAGTTGCCTCGACAACAAATGTGGCACACTGTAGCTTAGACTTGACGATTGGATCGTGTTTAGGGTGTTACATGGTGTTACAAGTCAACCGAACATGTAACACCCCATACTCGACCCTATCGTCGGGTCCAAGTTACGGGATGCCACATTCGTTGTTAGAGCAACTACGATCTCAATTTCAATTCAATTCAACAGTTTATACATGCTATTAAGTTCAATACACAATTATAATGCATTATATAATTGAATTTTGATATTTAAATGAGCTTACGAAAGCTCTTTCGATAAACTAAGATTGGTTAAGGACTAAATGTTGGATCACCGGTACACCCCGTGGCACAGGGGAAAAATTATTCTGGCGATCAACCATGGATTCATGTACGAGGAACGAATCAGGTTGAAACAAGGGTCGAAAGTATACCTTTTCGAAACTGGAAGAGCAACGAGCAACGTTGTTGATATGATTCCTTTGAACGATGTCGATCCCAAGCCGCAACAATAACGTCTCGGCCTCTACATAATCCACCCAGTCAAAGTATGAACAACAAAATTCTCTTAAACTTTTTCAGAGAGAAAAAATAAAAAACGGCTATTAGACCTTTAGATATTGTTTTTTTTGGTAACCTTACATACTAAGGGATTATATTCCTTTTATTTTCTTTGATATCATATTTCAGAAATAAAATGAGATCATTCCCTTATTATTAGAGAAACAAATGGAAAGTTAGAAAAACAAATTATATTCTTTTCTAAAGAATATCAATTTCCATGTCTGTTTATATTTTGACTGAAATTAATTATTATAACTATTTATATTAATAATTTCGATAAACTATATATAATTAATATTTTGCATGAATCAAATTCATATATTAATTTTATCTATGTTCTCTATTTTTTTACAACAAGTTTGTACATATAAGGTGTTCAATATTTAACTATTGAATTAAATTAATTCAATAATTAATTTAATTCATGTGACAACTAAATACAATACCAAATGTATTTGGATTCTGTTTACTTCAACTATACGGTGTGACATTGTAGGTTCTTGTAACGTTAATATAAATACTATAATGTTTCTAATATTACAAACAATGAGTGGCATCTAGCAATGCATCATTGCTAACCAAGTTACAAGAAGTCGTGATTCGACATTACCTTTTTGTGATAATCTTTTCATGTATTATATCCTTTTATCCTTAATATCTAGATTGGACAAGTCATGAAATAGTCACACTTGTATAGTCCAATATCATATTTCTTGATATTCTGAGCAGACTACTATAAAAAAAATAAGTGTGATATCTCATACCAACTGATTTGAGCATGGCATGGATTTTTAGTCTCACTCCATCAAGAGGCCTAAGATATTGCTCCCATTATGTAAGAAGGACAAATCCTATCTTGATCAACCATATTCATCTACATAAATTGTGACATACCCAACATCAGTCTTTATAGTATAACCTGTTATGGTAGACGTTTGACCGTGTCAAAATATACAACTCACTATGTTGGGACAATGATGATCTCAAGTCTGAGGATCATATACACAATTATCACTATGAGTAATGTTGTGACTATTACATAATAATCCAAGAACCATACTCATAGCAGGTCAGTCCAGTATGCTGTTTTCTAACACATACTCGTGTATCAGTTTTGACATCCCTATGTCAATGACAACACTTCATCATTAATCAACTACACATTAGTCTCAATGCATTATCATTGTCCAAGCCCACAATAATACTTGACTAAGGACCTTTTAAGAATAATCATATTATTCTCAGGACTTTATTATTAAATTCTTTATTTGTACATACATAAAAAGAAACTGAAGTAACAATGGCAATGCATTATATTAAAAAAAAAGGTAAAATAAATATATGATTACAATCATCTCATTATTGGTATTTGGGCATACTCTAACACTAAAATGCAATAATTTTAAAACTATCGAGTTGACGTCATGACATCGAAGGTCCATAGTTGTGATGTCACTCTCTGTTGATTTCTCATCGCGACGTCACCTACTGCTTTCATAACTTCTTTGAACATAAAATCACAACAACTTTGTAATATGAACATTAACATATTGACATTATTTTAAACCTTATGCTACTTACATATATATATATATATCATATACAACTCATGTACCATATATCAAACTAACCATGATATCTAAAACACCAAATCGATAATTTACTACTTAAAACCGACTCAATTTTGGGTACATGCCACATATTGAAGCATAAAGAAACTATACAAACTTTGCTAAGATGAGAGTTGCGGTTTGAATGTTGGATCACTCCTCGAGTCTTCGAGATCTATTAATACCAATTCATAGAATAAACAAACTGTACATTGAGCGATAAAGCTCAGTGGCACTTTCATGATTCAAATTAATAATACGATCAACATAGCATGTTAGACTTACACTAAAATCAAGAATTAGTTTTCAATAATATTAATTTTCAATTCATGTCACATTTATCCAAAATGCATACCTTATGTTAATTGATAAATTCATATTAGTATAGAATACCAAGTTTCTATCATTGCAACAATTCAATTATATGCCAATGCATTTCACTAAGTCAATTCATTTTCACATTTCCTTCTTGAATCATTTGTTTTGTTTCGTTTTCGTATAAGCCTTTAAGGCTCTTATAATCAGCTTGCATAATCTTTCACATGCCGTTAGTTATTACATTTCATATGCATACAAAATATTTCATTTTCAAATGATAGTTCATATCAACCATCATTACAAGTTCATGTTTTATAATCATTATTAACCGAACACAAACTCAAGACGGATGCATAGATTATCTGACCATCACATCAATCTATAATGATTTAAAACATATCATAATTTACGGTTACAATTTCCTCTTAAAAGTTCTTAATATTTAAAAAATATATATATTTTTGTATCAAAATTATTTCTCGTATCAATTCTTAATTTCGAAAATTATTAGAGCATATTAAAAAATTCTATGAAATACCAAAATGACGATGAAATATTAAAACAGATGAGAAATTATCAAAATTTTTGAAGAATTACAAAAATTATAAAGCTATACCAATTATTACTAGAGAATTCCAAAAAAATATGAAAATATATCCATTTTAACTTGTACCTTGTTGAATGGGTAAAATCCGTCCTAAGTTTTTTTTTTTTTTTTTTCAAAGCTCACAGCAGACATCCCGTTAGTGGCTAGTAAGGATTGTAGGAGTAAGTATTTTATTTTTCCCTCCAAAAATGAAAAAAGAAAAGAAGAAGGAAAGTGGGTACTCACATTAATAATCATGACACGTAAAATTACAGCTAATCAGCCCCCTTTTTTTTTCTTGTCAGCCCTAGTTTTCTCTCTCTTAAAATCCCTTATTTTCCCCCACACTCCCACTCAAGAAGACGCCCAACAAAACACAGAGCAAAAGCATTAACAAAGAGGCGACAAAGGAATCAATTCCATCATTTTCTCCGTCTCCGTTTCCTTCTCCTTCTCCTTCGCCGCCATGGATCAGCAATCGCAGCTCGCCCTCATCCTAGGACCTGACCCGATTCCATTCGAAACCCTAGTCTCCCACTTGATGTCATCCTCAAACGAACAACGTTCTCACGCTGAGGCCTTGTTTAATCTATGCAAGCAATCGGACCCTGACGCCCTCTGCCTCCGCCTCGCCCACCTTCTCCAAGTCTGCACTCAGCCCGAGACTCGTGCCATGGCAGCTATTCTCCTCCGTAAGTTGTTGACGCGTGACGACTCTTACATCTGGCCTCACCTCAACATTTCTACACAGTCTTCCCTCAAATCCGTGCTTCTGTCTCAAATCCAAGTGGAAACCACCAAAAATTTATCTAAAAAGCTGTGCGATACTGTTGCGGAGCTTGCTTCCAGTATTTTGCCGGAGAATGGGTGGCCAGAGCTCTTGCCGTTTATGTTCCAGTGTGTCTCTTCGGATTCCCCTAAATTACAGGAGTCTGCTTTTTTGATATTTGCGCAGCTGAGTCAATATATTGGGGATGTGTTGACTCCTTTTATAAAGGATCTACACACTGTGTTCTTGAGGTGCCTGAGTGAAAGTTCTAATGCCGATGTCAAAATTGCTGCGTTGAATGCGGTCATCAACTTTATTCAGTGTTTGACCAGCTCATCCGATCGGGATAGGTTTCAGGATCTTTTGCCGGCAATGATGAGGACCTTGACAGAGGCTTTAAATAACGGGAATGAGGCAACTGCTCAGGAGGCACTTGAGTTGTTGATCGAGTTGGCAGGTACCGAGCCACGGTTTCTTAGGAGGCAGCTTGTTGATGTAGTGGGTTCGATGCTGCAGATTGCAGAGGCAGAATCTCTTGAGGAAGGGACACGTCATTTGGCGATTGAATTTGTGGTGACTTTGGCGGAAGCAAGGGAACGTGCTCCTGGAATGATGCGGAAGTTGCCGCAATTTATTAGTAGGTTATTTGCAATATTGATGAGAATGCTGTTAGATATTGAGGATGATGCAGCATGGCACACAGCAGAATCTGAGGATGAGGATGCTGGAGAGACCAGCAATTACAGTGTCGGACAGGAGTGTTTGGATCGTTTGGCAATTTCCTTAGGTGGGAACACAATTGTTCCTGTTGCGTCTGAGCAGTTGCCTGCTTATTTGGCTGCTTCGGAGTGGCAAAAGCATCATGCTGCACTAATTGCCCTTGCTCAGATTGCTGAGGGATGTGCCAAGGTACACTTATTAATCATCGTTTGTTAATGTGATTATTCAGTTTGGTTTATGGTGTTGTAAGTTTACTAACAATGGGATGGAACTCTGTCTAGTGCATGTGGATTCAAACATATTTTTTTATAGCCTAATGGCATAGCTAATTCATCTTTGAAAGGAAAAAATGCCTTATGTTTCATGGTTGAGTAAAAAATTAGGAAGATGTTCATTTTCTTTTTTCTTTTTTTAAATTTATTTGTTGCTGTACTTGCAGGTTATGATTAAAAATCTGGAACAAGTGGTTTCCATGGTTTTGAACTCATTTCATGATTCTCATCCTCGTGTGAGGTGGGCAGCTATTAATGCAGTTGGGCAATTGTCTACCGACTTAGGACCAGATTTGCAAAACCAATATCACCAGAGAGTATTGCCTGCATTAGCTGGTGCTATGGATGATTTTCAGAATCCACGAGTACAGGTTAGTCCGAGATATATAATTTTGCTTTCATGATTCTAGATTATAATTTTGAAAGTATGTAAAGATTTGTTTTACTTTGTGATGTGGATGCTTATGTGATCTTCAATCTTTAAGTAGAGAGAAACAAGCTCAGATTCGCTGTAGGCTGGTGACATAATTCACTAATATGCATTGCTCTTTAGATAGAGTATTTTATTCATCCTATCTTTATCTCTGTTTTTGTGGTATAATCAGCACTCCCTTCTCTCCCCTGAACCCAACAATATTCAATTCCTTTTCAATAATGACCTGATTCTTAAGTTGTCTGTGGATATGCCTGGTGTTGTTCTGGTTGTGTGGCTTGCTTATATCCGAGTGGATATGTTCTTATTTGGTTATATCAGTATCTTTGTAGTTGAAAAATTTCATATTATATAATAAGAATTAACATATTTTTTCCAGTTTGGAACATTTCAACTGGTTACTATCAAATTATTTTATCACTCATCAGAGTTCACTGGTGGTTGTTATCTAAATTTTCTAACACTCACTGATTTCTTAAATAATGGGAATAGTTTTTAAAATTCGTTATACAATTCTATGTCTACCTATTCTTGAAAGATGAAACAGAACTTGGATGTTAAGTGTTGCTAGCTTCTTTACTGTAAGAGCCTCATAACTGATTGTGAAGGTGTAATCTCCTGAATATTTTGTGGATAATGGAGAAAAAACCATCTTCAAGTCTTCACGTAGATATGGATTTAATGATAGTTCCACTGTCCCAGTTTATAGATGGATAGAATATGCCTACTTACATGTACTTGAACGAGCTTATTCTATTTGTGTAAAAAATTAATATTCTTATTGTATGACCCTTTTTTTACCTCAACATTTTACTGTATAATATGAATAACTCTTTTGTCATGTAATTTGTCTGAACAGGCCCATGCTGCTTCAGCTGTACTCAACTTTAGTGAGAACTGCACTCCAGAAATTTTAACACCTTACTTGGATGGAATAGTCAGCAAATTGCTTGTACTTTTACAGGTATGACAAGTGAGTTAAATGCTAATCCATCAATTCACTTTATTTTAGATTATTGTTTTTTTGTCTAATATAAAATATATCATGCAGAATGGGAAACAAATGGTGCAAGAAGGTGCCTTGACTGCTTTGGCATCAGTTGCCGACTCATCTCAGGTATAATTTTACCCAAAATAAAACTAGATCATTAGTTTATATCTTTTATATGGGTGATTCAGGCCAGTGATATTGGGGGTTGCAGGAGCACTTCCAAAAATATTATGATGCAGTTATGCCTTACCTGAAAGCAATCTTGGTAAATGCAACTGACAAATCTAATCGTATGCTACGTGCCAAATCCCTGGAGTGTATTAGTCTTGTTGGAATGGCTGTTGGAAAAGAGAAGTTCAGAGATGATGCCAAGCAGGTGGGTATGCGCATAGAAATACCTTGTCTGGTTTCAATTTGATTACTTCTACTCTTATATTTATTTTTTTAGATCTCAAAAGGTCATCGATCATAGAAATTTTGAGTTATTTGACTTTAGTCATACTATTTGACATTGGTTAAGGAGAGCAATGGTGTGATTTGGAGCAATTATGCACTTTCTGTTCTCTAGCCTAGAAAAAAAAATATGCATTTCTTGTTCCTTGAAAGTGATTCAGTTTTGTTTCTTTTTTCTTTTGAATAACCAGTTGATACAGAAATCTTATTCAAGTGTATCTTTATAGAATGACTATAAAAAAACTGTAAATTGTTGTTTCCATTGTCTTAAAAGTTTATATATGACCTATACCTGAAGAAGTTTAATGCATAACCACCGTTGTACACTTGTGTTTTTTGGTATAGACCCTATCTTCAACCTTATGATCAAACTTGTGGACTTGTAGCACGTTCATTTCTTTTTGTTTTTCTCATTGTTCTTTGTTTATTTTCATTATATGGTACAGTTATATTGATTCTCCACCATATGTTTGGTGGCTTGTATGTTCTTCTATCAAAGATTGAAATGACTTTCGCTTAATTTTTTTCCCTTGTAAGGTTATGGAAGTGCTTATGTCATTGCAAGGATCCCAAATGGAAACAGATGATCCAACAACAAGTTACATGCTGCAAGTATGCTCATAGTACCAGAAATGTGTAAAACTATCATAATATTGCTCATATGTTTATTCATCCTTGCTTATGATAATATATCCTTGTTACAGGCATGGGCTAGACTCTGCAAGTGTTTGGGACAAGACTTCCTCCCTTACATGAGCGTTGTCATGCCTCCCCTTCTTCAGTCTGCTCAGCTTAAGCCAGATGTAACTATTACATCTGCAGATTCAGATAATGACATTGAGAACTCTGATGATGAAAGGTTATACCTAGTTACTACTTTAATTTATACTTTCTGCCAGTAACTTAAATATTGATACATGCATTGGCATCTTGTTTACCCTCCCAACTCATTTGTATGTAATTGAAAACTCTATTGCCACTCTCTTCTACTTCTCTCTATTCTTGCTGAAACACACACAATTGAGCATGTACACACACATCACATGAAGTCTTGGGCTTAGCTGTGTTCATCTATGGCTTGTGGTTGGTTTATTACAATAGCTTGTTGTTTGCATTATGTTATTTGGTGTTAATAGTAAGATTATACTGGTATTGCACAGTATGGAAACCATTACGCTTGGGGACAAAAGAATTGGGATCAAGACAAGTGTTCTGGAAGAGAAGGCTACAGCATGTAACATGCTATGTTGCTATGCCGATGAGTTGAAGGAAGGGTTTTTTCCATGGATTGATCAGGTTTGTTTCAGTTCATTGTATTGGTATTGGGTTATCTGATGTGGTTTAGGGAAGATAACAACAGCAATTAAATAAATAGGGCTGAACAAATGAATAGGAAAGATGGAACACTAGAAAACTTTGGGTTATAGATAACCTCTAATTTCTTTATAATAATTCAAAGAAAAATAATGAGAATGATTATCTGGCTGTAAATATTGTACAGCTTATTTATGGTAAAACTCTTAACAAATCATACATTCTAGTAGACTGTTTAAACTAGAACTCTTCACAAAGAGTATTAGCCTAATCACATAACTCATTAAATATTTAATAAAATAATTTTTAATACAATTAAACTCCAATAACTAACGTAAAACAGTAAATAATTAACTAACTTAGATACTCCTGCATCATTTTCATTCTAGCCTTTCTAGCAACATTAATACTAACAAAAGTCTAACATATGATCCAGGTTGCTCCAACTTTAGTTCCTCTTCTTAAATTTTATTTCCATGAGGAAGTTAGAAAAGCTGCTGTTTCAGGTATGAGCAAACACTTCTGTTACTTAAATCTTTCTTTTCAGGTTAGGCTTTTTTTAATTCTATCCTTGCCTATTTTTCAATTTTATTCTAGCCATGCCGGAGTTATTGCGTTCTGCAAAATTAGCTGTAGAGAAGGGAATGGCTCAAGGGCGTAATGAGACCTATGTGAAGCAATTGTCTGATTACATTATTCCGGCTCTTGTGGAGGCATTACATAAGGTTATTGTTGTTTACTCTTAAAATATGCTTCTATTGAAGCTCTAATTGTTTTGTTGATGTGTCGCTTGTTATTGATTAAGTACTTAACATTGTGTCTTATTCTTGCAGGAACCTGATACAGAAATATGTGCAAGCATGTTGGACGCATTGAATGAATGCATACAGGTTAAGTTAATTACATAGCGTCTCTTTTGTTCATTGCCATCTGTCTGAAATTATTCTGCTTTGTGGTACAACGGATGGTTAGAAGTAAAAATCTATTTTAATAACTGAAACATAGGAACTTACTTGAACTTAATTTTGGTATTTCACTACGGGCTATAAGTTGAACTAATTCCTAAGTTTAGCGTTACAGATTGATTTTTGTTGAAAACTGTACACCAGTAATTTCCTTGTCTCATTAGGTTGATATGTGTAGTTAAGCTATTGAGAAAGTTCCGTTCATGACCTTTATTTTAATTGGCATGTATGAGTACATTTGACAAGCTCTTTGGTCTGATCTGTGTCTTTGTTATTGCCATCATTTATATCATAGAAAAGTGTAATTCTACTAAAATTTATGAGCGTTTTCTTCTTCAGATCTCTGGTCCACTTTTAGATGAAAGCCAGGTTAGATCTATTGTGGATGAGATAAAACAAGTAATCACAGCTAGTGCAAGCAGGAAAAGGGAGAGAGCTGAAAGAGCCAAAGCTGAAGACTTTGATGCTGAGGAGGGAGAATTGATTAAAGAGGAGAATGAGCAAGAGGAAGAAGTTTTTGACCAAGTCTGTCTTCAAATAAAATATGTGGTTATATTGCACCTAAATGTCAAGCTAGCGTGTGTATATGTGTGTGTGTCTTATTTTTTTGAACCGTGACACTCCATCTTTCTTAATGTAACGAGCATTCTGCATCCAGGTGGGAGAAATCTTGGGAACTTTGGTCAAAACATTTAAAGCCTCTTTCTTGCCTTTCTTTGATGAGCTATCTTCATATCTTACACCTATGTGGGTAAGTTCTTAGAAATTTGTCTTGGTAGTCAGTTTACAGTTCTTGAGGAAAAGCCAACGGAAAATTTTCTTTCCTGAAGTGTTCCAATTTCATTGTCACTCCGCCCTCTCTCATCTGTGTCTGAAATACAGGGCAAAGATAAGACTGCTGAAGAAAGAAGAATTGCTATTTGTATTTTTGACGATGTTGCTGAGCAGTGTCGTGAGGCAGCTATAAAGTATGCTCTGCTTGAATTTATTATATGAATTATCATCATAGAGATTTGTCATTTAATGCAATTGCTATATTTTTATTGACACAGATATTATGATACATATCTTCCTTTCATATTGGAGGCTTGCAATGATGAGAATCCGGATGTGCGACAGGTCTGTACATTCTTACTTTCGGTGTCTAAAGCACCTCAATTGTTGAGGTTTCCATTTAATTCAGTGATTTATGTTTCAGGCAGCGGTGTATGGACTGGGTGTTTGTACAGAATTTGGTGGACCTGTATTTAAGCCGCTTGTAGGAGGTAAAATTTTCATGATTCTCTGTAAGGTCCCTCCTACCCCCAAGAATAACATTTTTCTTTTTGACATTTTCCAGAGGCTCTATCAAGGTTAAATGCTGTAATCCGGCATCCCAATGCTTTGCAACCTGAAAACGTAATGGCATATGATAATGCTGTTTCTGCTTTAGGAAAAATATGCATGTTCCATCGCGACAGTATTGATGCAGCTCAGGTATGCAATCAATAAAATTAGTTTTCCAAGTTAATTAATAAGTAGATGTTTTGATATGGAAGGATTGTATCTGTGCTTTGGATTAAATACATGCATGTTCCTAAGCTATCTTGCAAGTCTCCAAATGTCTTCTTGTTAAAACCATTCTAGAAATTAAGATGGATTTCAGTGATTTTGTAATTGTACCTTTTCTGAGTAAATTTTGCAGTGCATTTTTCACAAAAGTAATGCTGGTTGTGTGTGTTGTTATGCTTATATTGATACTCTATTTCTGTTCTCTTTATGTTGCCTTCAACACACCCATTTGTGTTTGGTAGATTGTTCCTGCATGGTTAAACTGCTTGCCGATAAAGGGTGATCTGATAGAAGCCAAAGTTGTTCATGAACAACTTTGTTCAATGGTAGAGAGGTAACTCAGCTTGGTTGTTTTGACCCCACTGATCTGATTTTCATTATTTATTTTGTTTCAATATGCTGTTACTGCTGATTATCAAACAATGCGTCTAATGTGTTTTCAGGTCAGACAGTGAAGTTTTGGGTCCCAACCATCAGTATCTTCCTAAGATAGTTGCAGTGTTTGCTGAGGTAAAATTTTCAAGTTGCTCCATTAAATTTGTCTTAACCAACTGCTGTCTTTGTTTGAATTGCTTGTTCTGAACAAACAATTGACTGAGAAATGGAAGTTTTATGTATAGCAATCTATCTGTTTTATCATTATGGTACTTAGGTGGTCTTTGGTGCAAGATAATGGACTTGTATGATAACCATCATCCTATCCTACTTTTGGACACTTAAATGGGAGGATTGGACTCAAAATTGGATGAGTCATCCTTTTAATATAGGATTGTTTAGTCTTTTCAAAAAGGGGAGATCAAAGTATATGGGAAGTTTGCAGTGTATCATTTGAGGCAATTTAGTAGCCCCCTGCTATAAAACTAGCCAATTTAATCCTACTTTCAAAAACTAAGTAAACAGGTAAAATTTCTATTTGCGTTATCGTGAACCATTAAAAATTACGGTTGTGGCAGTTAAGTTCTGATGTGATATGATTTTTTGAATAATGACATGGAGAATATATTATTTTAATATGTTGTGGTAAAAGAAAAAATCAAATACTTTAAAATATGTGGATAAAATACCACATATTGATGTCATTCTAATGTATTTGATGATTTCTTTTGTCCACATAATATTGAAATAACATTTTGTTTTTTCCATGCCATTATTAACAGTTCCGGATTTGACAGCCACATCAGCAATTTTTAACAGTTCAGATTAACCTCATTAGTGGTTTTACTTTTTTGCTTAGGTTTAAAAGTATGAAGATTAAATTGGTTCGATTTTGGTAGCTGGACTAAATTGCCTTAGATGTTATATAATACAAGGACTTCCGAAGTACTTTGATCAAAAAGGGAGGATTATCTTCCATCCCATGGGATTGGATGGTAGGTATTTTCATATTGTTATTTTACCCCTCAAAAGTTACACGAGCTAATTGCCCAGCACCTCAGTCTAATTGAAAAGCCAAGATGTACTTCTAATCAAATTTCATTAACAAGGAAATCGCATGTTGTGTTGCATTTGGTTAGAAGTGTTATGTAGCTTGTTCTAATTAGGTCACATGTCAGTCAGTTTTTCCAACATCGTTAGCGTCATTGGATTGAATTGGTAATAAAATGTAATTTAAGTTACTAATTTGGGAAAAAAAGTTTAGGTACCGTGGGAAAAGTGATATATTATGGGCCAAATCATGCTTTAAGCCTTTTAAAATTAATAATTGCAAACTATTAAATTATTTGTATATCAAAGTCTTTAATAAATAAAATTCAATTAATGATAATATTGTTTCTAAAAATATATTTTTCTTTATTTTCTAGTTAACTTGTAATAATTATATAATAATTTTTTTGCTCTTAGTTTATCATATAAAAATAGATCTACATGTTCATTTTTAAGTATTTATTTATTAATTAATGTTTTATAAAATATTTATGCAAATTTTAAATAACAAAATAAATAGTGAAAATAAGGCACAATAAACTACCATAGTCTTTCAAAAGTAAGAAAGTATGGGTAAAAGGTGAGTGTATTAGAGGAAATAGAAAGCTGCGGTGGAAATGAAAGATCACATTGGAGGTGATGTGAATAATAGTACACTTTCTCACTGAAGTTGTTTTCCAAACACCAATTCAGTCCAGTTTACGCTGTTAACCAGACATCACTGGAGCTAACTGGCCATCTAAACGGGGCCTTAATAATTCTAAAAATTAAATGCTATGGGCGTACTATGCTTCCTATTTGAAATTTTTCAGTGGTAAATTTGTGCAATTAAGAGAATAATCTAGTCCTAACTGCCATGTGATTGTGTGGCCTGTAAAGTGCTGGACTCTTTGCTTGGCGACCAGGGTTCATCTGTAATAATTTATTTGTATAACCTAGTCTTTTCTTTCAGATAGAATTACCTAAGTTATTTGAAACATGTGAATCTTATGCTTAAATAGTGCATGAAGAATTACAAACTGTCAGGCATTTATCAGTTGGAAAAGCATCCTTTTGTAAAAAAAATTACTGTTTATGAAATTGTATCACTTTTGGTTCTTCATGAATGTAAATAGTTCGAACTCATCTTATTTGTTGGTGGTAAATTTTGTCCGATGGAAAAAAATCTCTATCTTACAATTTAATCATGTATGCTATAGGATAAAAACTATACTTGCTCTTAATATTTCCACACATCAACATAGGATGTTAGTGCCTAACTAATCCATCTTATCTTAGTTTATCCTGTCCTCAGTTTAGTCTTCATGTGAAGCCTATGCTGTGGTTTTTCTTTTAATAAATTAACTCCTAAATTGTTTTCACCTCCAAATCAGACGGACAATTGGAGGCACTGTTGTATTTTATAAACAAATAGGAAACTTCTTGTCTGGCTAACTATGACTCTGTTCGAGTATCCGTATCATACATGGCTACTAGGCCCTTGCATTTCTTATTTGGTCCCACCTATCTGGCTTTTGATACTCCAACATGAGCATAAATAACCACGTTTTTCCTTCATTTTGCATAGGGTGGGAGATAAGTAAGGTGCATGTTTTATGAAATAAGGAAATAACTACTTTGGAAGGATCAAACACTGAATTCTTTTGTGGGGTGAAGTAAAGCCTTTGGGTGTGTTCTCTTACAGATGGTTACTGTTCTTGTAGGTTCTATGTGGTAAGGATCTAGCTACAGAGCAAACTGCAAGTAGGATGGTGAATTTACTGAGGCAGCTTCAGCAAACTTTGCCAGCGGCAACATTGGCCTCAACTTGGTCGTCCTTGCAGCCACAACAACAGCTTGCCTTGCAATCCATGCTCTCCTCATAGTATATCGGCCAGACATTGACAGGCATCTATCTTTCTGGTTTTGAAGGAATGCATCCAGTCCATGTGTTGAAAGCATATTTATTACCAATTCTTTTCCCTGAGAAGGTTCCCATTGTTTTTGCATGATGTTTTACTCGCAGGCAGGGGAAGCTTTGAGTGAGTGTGAAAAAGTCGTCAGAGCGGTTGAAATGAATCTTTACTCAGTAGGATGTGTATATTACAAGTGTTGATTTTTAATACGGGGTATTGAGTCTGGGAAAGAAGAATAATGTGATTTTATGGTTTGCGAGCATTTTTGCTTTTCTTTTATGGGTAAATGCCTGAGGTTTTAGGGTTGTCATTTGTAGCAGTTTTGGTGTCAAATGTGTTTTCGGTTTCAGTTTGCACAAAATATTTTGCTCGATTGTGATTATTACAGAGTTGTGGACCGAAATTTTGAATGGTTATTCTTTGTTTGCAATTTCCTTTTTATCTTAAAAAGCTAGCAATAAAAAACAAAATGGATGTATTTTTGAATTATGGTTTTTCGAATGTTATCTCTTGCTGGTGTATTTTGTTTTCTTTGCTTTGAACGGAAGAAAATAATCAATGTTTGCTTCTCTTGGGTTTTTTCGCCATGCAAAGTCTTAGGATTTGATGTCTGACATTGGGTCAATGCACTTCAAAAGTCCAAACTTGTAAACTATTTTGGTATTGTAATATAGCTATAGTATGGAGAATTTAATGGCCTAAAGGAAAAGGGTTAAAATACTATTCGGCTTTGATTTAGTGATTGTTTTTATAAAATGAGATAATTAAACAGTTTTTTTATATATATATTATAAAAGGCCAAAATATAATTAATCTCTTGTAATGATTAAATATTTGTAGTATTATTATTTTTAGATAGACTTAATAAAGTATTATTATTTTTAGATAGACTTAATAAAGATTATAATGGAGTTGTTGGGCCGTGGTTCTAGTTTTAGCTTTTAGGTTTTTTTGGATTGAAAGATTAAAAATTAGGAAGTAAATTACGTGTCACTCTTGTTTGAATCGAGATTATGAAATAAAAATTATATTAATAATATTCTATATAGAAGCGACTTACATTTTATTGATGTAATAAGGATGAGATCAATTTTTTTTATTTAAAAAATTATGTGACATTTTTACCAGGAACAATTTATTATAATCAACCAGATCGGTGAATGTTAGGGAGCAAGTGGTTATATTTTTATATATAATTGGTCACAATGTAAGGTTTCGAGTGATTGGATCAAAACATTTGATGACGATTTTCTTTGTAGTGTGTTTGATTATCTTGCAACTTGTGAATTTAATGCCAAAGCTTTCTTAGCTAAAAGTACAAAACAGAAAAATTTGACTTCAAAATTTTCCTAAGGTTAAATTATCAGTCTTAATGTGGTGCAGTGCTAATTATGTGGTGTAGTACAGTAATGCACTTGGACAATATTATTATGTGGTGAACTATTAATTATGTGTAGTATTAAATATGCATTTGGGCAATATTGTAATCATCATGTGGTGTACTACTAATTATGCACTTGGATAGTATTATTATTTAATGTTATGTAGTACTAATTGTGGTTTGAAAGCTTTTTTTTTGTTGTTATTATTATTATTATTATTATTCAATTTTTGTTTTTTTTTTTTATAACACAATCAAAAATCATCTATTCGGCTTGGTTGTTTTTAATTTATTACTTTTAATATTCTAGGTTAATAATGGAGTAATATTATATATTTAATTTGATGTATTTATTTATAAATAAATCATTGTAGTATATGTAAAAACAATGTAAAATATAAATTTAAGATATAAAATAAACTCAATTAAATAATGAAAAGAGTGGAAAATTTCAAATGTATGTTTCGGAAAACAATTTTTATGATATATTTTCAAGAAACCTGCCAAACAACAGAAAATATTTTACACCGATTCATCCAAACACAAAAAAATATTAACTTTTTCAAAAAAGTAAATCTATTTTTAGAAACTTTTTTTTTTTGTTTTTCACATAAAAACAAACTACAACATTCTTAAAAACGCCTTGCTAATTTCATAACATTAGGAATATAGTTCCGCTACAACATCCTTAAAAATGCTTTGCTAATTTTATAACACCAGGAATCTAGTTACGCTAGCACGACAAACTTTTTAATGTTATTAACTTTTTAATTTAAAATTTTAATTGAAAATAAATTGAAGTCGTAGCCTACATCCTTAAAAAGTTATTTGAGATTATTCTAAAATAAAATATACACTAAAAATCATAATCTAAATGAAACAAACCAATTTTTTTATAAATAGATTTACAGTACACACGATGAAAGTGAAAAATAGAATTATATAATGAATATATTTATAAAAAATTGATATAAATAATAAATGGAGCTTTGGTTGAATGATAAAGTACAAATGTTGAAAACATAAAATCTTGGGTTCAAATCCTAGTACATGTTTATTTTTTTATGTAAAAGATATAAAATGATTGAAACAGTCTCAATCTAATACAATTTATTTTGTAAAATGAGTGTTCTTGTCATTACTCAATTAAATTGGTACCTGGTTGACCCGTGACACTAGTTTAGTCAAGTGCTTAACATAACTAGAAATTTTATCACATGCATATCCGTATAGAAACCACATATTTAGAATATAAATGTGTGTTAAAAAATAACATTTAATAAATAATGAAACGTATGGTTTGAAACTAATTAAAAAAAATACATGCAATATGTATGATATTAAAATAGAAAAAATATATTAAATTGTGACATCAACTTAATAAAAAATATTATTAATATGTATATAGAATCGATGGAGATAATAAAATGTGAACAATAAAATAAATTTTTTTAATATTAAAATAAAGTTTTGGTTGAGTAATAAATTTAAGGTTTTACTAATGCAATTTGTATGAGTTTTAATCTCACCCTATGCATATTTTTATTGATTTTTTTAAACAAAAAGACTAAAATACTCTCGAATAATATATCTTATTTTAATTATGCAAAGGCATTTCTATATTTTCTCTAATTGAGTTGGTGTCCTGTAACGACCTGACTTTTGTTGGTGTCGAAAAATGTAGTTTTAGAATCCCATTTCCATAAACCGAGTCCGTAAAGATAAAACAGGAAAATGTGCAAAGTTAATATGAAAATATGTTGAAGATTGGTTAAGTAATTTAACCGAAAAAAATTGTTAATTAAAGCCCAAAGACTAAATTGTAAAAATCTAATTGTTATCAAGTTTTAATTTAGAAAATGTCTGAGGACCTAGTTAACGATTATTCAAAGGATCAAAATGGTTATTTAACCAATTTTAAATATAAGTTAGTGGAAAATGATGGTGTTTTCCACTTAGTATAATTTATAAATAAATTAGTATATTAATGCCTTAATTAAACTAATTAAAAATGATTAATTAAAGCTTAATTAAACTATATATATTAGTGGATGGAAAGATGTTGTCATCTTCTTCCCCAAACCGTTCATGCCAAAAGAAAAAGAATCATTTCGACCATTCAATTTACTGAGCTAAACAATGCTAATTCTTCAATTTTCTTTTATAGATTTGTAATTAAGAGTGTTTGATTTAACTAACCCATATATCAATTTCTTCAATTGTTAAATACATAGTAAGTTGCCATTAAAATGAAATTGATGATTTTGAGCTTGATTTGAAGAAATTGACCATTAGTAAGCTTAGATTACGATAATGACTAAAATAGAAAGTAAGTTAAACTTGTTAGATAACTTTGTGACATTAGGGAGTAAATTGAATAAATTAAAAACCTTCATAAAGTTATGCTACATGTAACAACCCGTTTTTCAGTGGTGTTAGAAACAGTGGTTTTGGGACCACAAATTCGACGAGTAAGTTCGTGAATATTATTATTTAATATTTACGAGTCAAATATGGTTTTAAAAAGGTTTTTGATATGATAATTTATATTACATAAATGATTAATTAAGTTCAAGTAGTAAGATCATAAAGTCAAGTGGTTTTAGAAAATGAGATATCGGGACATTGTTTCTCTAATCTGAGCCGTAAATATTTTTATAAATATTTACGGAGTGTTATTAAGGTTGTATTAAAATTTCATTAAAAAATTTTAATGTTTAGTTGGTTAATTAAATAAAAAAGACTAAATCAAAATAATTGAAAAAGTCAATTGCTATTAGTTTAAAGGTGTTAATTAATTAAAGAATTATAATTGGATGGCCTTAATGGATAAATTAACCATCCTTAAGATAGTGGGACGGTTGAATGCTTTAATTTTATAAGTTTTATAAGTTATTTTATTATTAAAATAAGGAATAAAGGTTAAAAATATAAGAAAACATAAGCTTTCTTCTTCAAATTGTTTCGTTCTTCACCGAAACACCATGGCAAGAAGAACCTAAGGTTCGGCCATGCTAAGCCATAGTTCACCCGTTTCTTTTAATTTTTATGTTTTTGAGATCGTTGTAATTAGGTCTAATTAGGCCGTACCTTCGTTTTTGAAACTATTAAAAATTTTGAATGTTTCCATTGATGAATATTTGTGATTTTAGATGTTAAATGGTGAATTTGAAGTATTAGTTATTATTTATAAGTATTCTGTTAAGTGATTTTTGATGAATTTAATGATTAGGGATTAAATTGTTGAAATAGTAAAAATGCAAGGACTTGATGTGAAATTTTTATAAATATGAGTTGTATTGGAAGCTATGAACGTTCGACTGGCATGGGTTTGCAATAAAAATGGCTAATTTTCATGTTTTAGGCTCAGAGACTAAATTGAATAAAAGTAAAATATTAGGTGTAATTGTGTAAAAATATAAAAAAGGAATAAATTGCATAAAATGAATTAGTTTTACTATATAAATTAATAAATTTATTGAAATTATTAATTTAGATCAAGAACGAGTAAAAAATCGAGAAGAAATGAAAATTACCAAATAGCCCTTGTACTTTGACATTTCTGCAATTTAGCCAGGTAGGTTGGTAGGAACTATAACCACTTAAATGTTGATTAAATTTAATGTTTAATGTGTTGTTCTAATGTAAATGAATCAATATATATATATGTTATTATGCAATTTATCATGTCATGAAACGATGTAAATCCAACAATGTCACGACGATTACCGATGCCCGTTTGAACCTTAGGAATTCATAGGATACAAATGACATGTCATTAGGGTTTCCATATTTCAGGTGCTAGTCTTGAATGTCCTATCGATGGTTGAGGTCATGCATTTGTTACAGATACTCCACAGCTCGTGTGAGCAGTATCGTGTAGCTTACATTCCAACCCACAACTCGTGTGAACAGACCCATTTCACAGTTCGTGTGAGCAATTATGTAAAGGAAAGGAAATGTTACGGTTATATGTTTAGCACACTTCGTGTGAGCTATCCTACGTATCTGATGGTATTCTAAACGGTTCAACGGGCATGAAAAGGAAAGGAATGGTAAGTGTTCAAAAGAAACTATGTCATGTATTTATGAAAAAGGTTGAAATGGTAAGTTTCATTGAAAGTATGATATGTTAAGAAAAATGATGAGTTCAAATGAATTATATTCATGTGAAATGACTTATCTATGTTAAATTCATGTGGATTATGTTTGAATATGTGGTTGGATTGTATTATGTTCAATGTTAAAAGTTATGCATTGAAATGGTAAGTGTCCAAATGGAAATATGCTTATGTTCATGAAAGGGTGGTAAGAATCAAGGTATGTATTTTCTAATGAAATGGTTTATCATGTGGCTGATGTTTATGCTTATGTCTTGCATTATGCAAATGAAACAAGCAAGAAAAGGAAATGAAACTATAAGTTTAGAAATTGAGATGCAATATGATGAAAATGGGATTGATGAGTTGAATAATATACTTATATGTGAGAGATTTACGTATGATATGGATGAATTTACCTAGTTCATGAACAAACATACTAATTAGTGAATTGATGTTGTTATTTAAGTTTATACAAAGTAAATGGAATGGAAAGTAAGTAAAATAAGTAGTTCATAGTTTTATGAAAAGGTTAAATGATGGTTATGTAGTTGATAAATCTTGAGGCATTGGTATAGTTTTATATTTAACCTATAAAGTTCATTGTTGAAATGAAATGTTATGTTTAAAGTTTGTACGAGCTAAGCAATCATTGCTTATGTAGTTATTTTCCTTTATTTTATAGACTATCGGAAGCTCGATCGGTTTGGAAGCTTGTCAGAGATCTATCACACTATCCAACGATTATATCGGTAGATTTTGATGTTTTGGTCAAGGTTGTAATGACATGTATATGTGGACTTGTGTTTAGTGATCTAGTTATTATGTTTAGCATGTATGTTATTATGGTTGATGTACTAATGGTACTTGGATGCCTTGATGGTTAGTGTTATTACGGTTAAGTTGATGTATGTTTTGAATGGCCAATTGGGTATGTGATGGTGTAGTTTCAATGTGGTCAATTATGGTATAATTTGGTATAGAATTAAGTTAGATAAATATGGATGAGTTATGGTCAAATATGTATAAGTTTAGGTATATGTGTTTGATATGCATGAGAGCAATGGTTCAAATGGTAAGTTATATTGACATGGTATAAGTCAAGAATGGTATGTTCTGAAATGGTAGCAAAGTGACCAATTATGCATATGTGTAGTTAAGTTGAATGCTTGCTTTTGAGGTGCCTTATATGACATTGGTTGAATGAAATTTGGTCACAATGGTCATATTATGTATGTTTTGGTATGTTTATGATGCCTTTTTCATATGTGCAAAATGTGTTTAGGTACAAGCTTGAAAGGGGTGATGGAAATGGTTTGATTTTGGCCAATGTTATGTCCACACGGCCTAAGACACGGGTGTGTGTGACACACGGCTGTGTGTCCCTTGTAGGTTTTAAAGGTTGCAAGTCAGGCAGTTGCACGGCTTAGCACACGGCCTGGCACACGGGCATGTGACTTGGCCGTGTGACCCAACTCAGAGAGTTACACGGACATGGACACGGGCTAAGACACGACCGTGTGTCCCTATTTCGATTGTTACATGGCTTGAGACACGGGCATGTGTCTAAGCCGTGTGAGTTATACGGCCTAGCCACACGGCCGTGTGACCCCTGCAGTTCAAACTTTCCAACTTTTTCTTAAATGTTCCAAATGTTTTCAATTTGGCCTCGAATTGTTTCTAAAGTGTTTCTAAGGCCTCGAAGGCTCGATTAAGGGATGATATGCATGTGTATAAATGGACTTTGCTATGTTTAATGAAATGATTAGAAATGTATGTTTTTATGTTATGGTTTTATGGTAATGCACCGTAACCCTATTCTGGCGACAGATACGGGTTAAGGGTGTTATACTACAGGTAGAAAGTATAAGGTTCCTAATGAAATAATGTGAAATCAAATTTTAATTTGATATTAGATTTGGAAGAATATGAGTATCCTAGATATAGGGACTAAATTGAATAAAATACAAAATATGCTTGATTATGTGTTTGAATGTAAATTGGATAAACTAATATTGTTGTTATAATTGAAAATGTAGCTAAAGATGACGTCGGGTCATCGCGAGAGAATGAAAAGACTAGAGTTGTAGATGAGTGGCAAAACATGCTTGACCTAGGAAGTAATCATAGGTTGAACGAGATTGAGAGATAAGTTTAATCGAGTAAATCGTAGTTTATCTTGGTTGAGAAAGTGAGTTTGGAAGATAAACGAGTATCAACCAATTGGTTAATTAGTTTAAGGTCAGGAGGTAATAATTGGTTAATTGATAACTAATTCACCCTCAAACCCTAAATTTGAAGTTAATTACAAACCCTGAAATGAGTTAATATTTCTAATTGGTTTTATAGATTTCGTTGTTTGTTTATTTTCTTATTTATTTATTTTAATTATTTAATTTCTCTTATTAATCTCTTTTATGATTTGTCGTAATATAATATTTAATTATTTCTATTTAAACTTATTATTGTAAATAGATTTTCATTAGATTTATTTCATCCTCTATTGAGTACAATCCTCGGAATAGTTCCTATATTCCGTTGTACACACATATTATGTAACACCCCTAATTCGTCTCAATCGCCAGAATAGGGATATGAGATATTATGACGATTTACAAATCCAATAGCAACAAAAAACAATTAAAAAGTTAATTTTAAATATCATAAATCAATATTCAATCATTAGTCGCATCAATTGTATAAAACGAGCCTTAAATCAAGCTTACAGGACCTTAAAAATTAGTTAGAAAAAACAAGGACTAATCTAAAATAAAACAGAAAAATATGAAAAAAAAACTGAAAACAGGGGTCATGCGACCATATGAGTAGACTGTGTAACTCACTGTGCCCGTGTGCACAAAATTCAATAAAATTTTTCAGACCACACGGTCGTGCCACTAACCCGTCTGTGACACACGACCATGTGCTAGGCCTATCTCAAGCCGTGTGTACCTATAAATAGGTCTTTCAAAGCATGCAAACTATCTAAAAAGACATACTCCACAAGCTACCATTGAACCAAATTTTAACCTGTTCAAAAAGCACTAAAATCAACTCCAAAACATCAATTAAAACCATTATCCTAAGTGTCTAACTTTTATGCCACAAATGGGCTCCTCAATCAATAATTCAAGACTACCCAATTTACCAAATTCATTCATGCCAATATACCTTTATTGTTACCTCAAATGTTCGCACCATACATGCACATATCCAATCCTTCAACACAACATATATAAGTACCAACTTACCAAACATTTTCTAATATAATCTAAGCATATCCTTCACCAACCAAAACCAAGCAGTAACCAAAACACAATGCCGACCATGATATTTTCTTAACCAAGGAAACATTAAAACACATTGAAACACCCCAAACCCGGCCCACGAGTCTTGACCGGATCTGGTATGTTCCTCGATGTAAACCGGTTCAAAATTCTTTTGTTACTTTGGAAAAACTTGTGTGTTTTGAAAGAAAGATTGTTTTGGGTTGGGCTTGAGTTGAAAACGAGTTTATTTTATATTGGAAACCCATTTATTTCAGGTGACAAAATATTTAGAGTCTATTTTAAATTAAATTGACTTAATCTTTAATAATTAAAATTTCGTAACATAGTAAATAAAACAGAAATAAAATAGTTCGCTATGGCCTTATTACATCAAATTAAAACCCAAAATAAAAGTTCAGAATACTTAAATAAAAAGTCCACATAAAATGAACTCCTTGACGAGCATGGCCACCACTAAGCTCCTGCCGACCCGGTCCATCACTGTTCATCACCTGAAAAATGTTCCCACAACGAGGTGAGTCAACAGACTCAATGTGTAACCAACACTAAATCCAAACAAATTCAGGCATATCATACATATCCCATTCACATAACAAGTAAAGATAATGATGCAAACCCGAACCCAAACCTAGATGCCATCCGCTACTCATCACCCGTACCAACCTGCACACCGTGGGGACTAATAAGTCAACCCTCCTTCCGCTACACACCATCGAAGGCAGTCGCTGCAGTCGACGTGCTCATCGCCCTTATAAATATTGTGGCATAGCCACCAGATACATATTTTGTGTCATGAGACACCATATTCAGATATCGTGGTCTTAGGTCACCACATTCACTTATCGTGGTCTTAGGTCACCACATTCACTTCCTCTTTTCATATAACCCATATGCCCCATATCATACATATCATGTATTAACATGCCAATTTCATATTTCACATTCTTATAATTTCATATGTGTGTCATAACGGATATTTAACATATTCCTAGTAGGAGTAGGAAAACATACCTGAGTTCTTTGTACCATTGCACGGTACCTTAGCCTTATTTTCACATTCTTATAATCACATACAATAATTTAAAGCCATAAAACTATTAAGGTTTAGTGTGGGGTACACACCTGATTCGCTTAGGGTTTCCAATCCAAATCCCGAAAAGCTTGATCTAATGCCTTAGATCTTAGATCTCTTGTTGCCGATTGACTTAAGAATCAAGTCCCGAAACTTTGTATCCTTCTTTCTTGAAATCGGCAATCACTACATTACTTGAATAGATTAGTTTCGGCTTTTGAATAATTAATAAAACACATCTATTTACCAAACATGGCCTTGGCCGAATGCTATAGACACTTACCTTGTGGATTTTAAATCCCGAAACTCATCGAATAACTAGGGAACACGCGGCCTATGGTGGACCTTCGGGAAAAGAACTTCTCCTTCCTTGTATTCGACACTTAGTAAATCCCGAAAGATCTCTTCAAAGTTTCAGCAACAAGATATTAAGGGTATTAGAATCTTAATTTCGACAGACTTAAAAGAAATAGAATGAGAATCGAACCTAATCTTACCCTTACTGAAGAATTCGATGGAACTCTTGCTTGAACCCTTAGCAGTATTCGGCTATGGCCCTGATATGTATCACAATTTCGGCTTTTGTAACTATGAAGAAATCGGCTAGGGGTTTTCTTTAAGTATTCGGCTTTGAGAGAATTTGCAAGGGATGAAAAAGATTGATGATGGAGATTCGGCTAGAACACAAAGATATTTCGGCTTTGGAAAAAATAAAAGAAGAAGAGGAGATTCACTAGAGAATTCGGCAAAGATGAGAGAAGAAAGGAAGAATAATGAATGGCCTTATTTTCCTTTTTCAGCCGAAATTACTAAGCTTAGAGTCCCTTACTTGGCCACCACTCTTCCTATGTGATAATTTTATCTCTTTAATTATCACTTTATTCAAATTAAAAGAAATAATCCTCATTTATCTCTTAAAATAAATCCATTATTTATCCCTTATTTATCCGCCCTTTATCTCTTAAAAATAAAAGAATAAAAGCTCCTAATTTATAGCCTTGTGCCGTCCCTTGCTGCTAATCTCTGCTGCAAAATAAAACTTTTATTTTGCTTCCCCTGCAACTCAAACCTTGGCCCAATAACACATGTTGTGGCGTCACTTGCTGGGCTTTAAGTGGCATCTCCAAGCCACTTTTCCATGCCCATTTGTGTGTCAAATTTCTTCTTTTAATTTTCTTAAGGCCACCTTGCCTTAGCTTTCTCCTTTTAAGCTTTAAAACTTAACATTTCCTTACATTTCCAAGTTTCCAAAAATGTTCGTTTGCCTCCTTTAAACTTAACATTTCTAAATCATTTCCTTACATTTCCAGGTTTCCAGAAATGTTCACTTTCCTCTTTTGAAACTTAACATTTCTAAATCATTTCCTTACATTTCCAAGTTTCCAAAAATGTTCATAATACATTCATAACACATAAGACATGCCATTTCGTATACTTAAATCAAAAATGCATAAGCCCATCTTCAGGATGTTACACACATAACCAAAGCAACTCAACAAATTATCAACTACATGACCATTGTCATCACAATTATACATATTTACACAAACCTCAAAATCTTAGGTAAATACAAAATGACCATTTTAAACCTTAAACATCTTAAGTACATGCCAAGACCAAAAAGAAGCGTTCACCACAATTGAGTTCGGGATTGTCGCTAGATGTTGAATTGACTATCGTATCGATAAGTACTTGACCTACGCATGAGAAAAATAAATCGTATACTGAGTATAACTCAAGGATGGTTCTATTATCCAAATAACTGACATAATTCAAAACATTCATTTTCAATATTAAAATGCAATAAGAGAAATGCAAAGAAACATATAGCTCTTCATTCTCCTTTTATAACTTCATTAATCCATTCAAACATGAGTATTTCATAAACCATCACACATTCATTATATAAATATCCCAAGTTCACAACCATTTCTATTTCCATAATTTCACATGCCAAAATTTTGATTTCTATTTTTAATTTCAATTCCACCTTTCCTTTTTATTTTCCCCTATTAAAATGACTCGGACTCGGATATACGGATCCAACCAACACACCAATGTTTGGCACCCAGTGCCTGACGGATAAATCATTAGAAAAGAATTGCGCCCTGCGCTAGTCGGTAAAACTGACAAATAGATGTGCCTAGCACTGGTCGGTATAACCATCAAATGGGTTGCCCAACACTCCCCGACACATAGTAGTAAAACCCTAAACTCTTTCTGTCATACGGCATGTCAATTATACCCGATCCTATCTGAACAGTTAATTGGGTAACATATTTCTCGGTTTAATTTAGAAACCAATTCCTCAATTCCATCACACAATTTCATCAATCCAATAATTCAATCACACACACACACACACACACACACACATACACACACATATATGCACATAGCAACATATTTTATTTCCATATCAAAAACAATTTCACATTTCAAATAATATTCAATTCAATACCTAGCACAAATATCTGATTCAACCACTTCAATATATCACACTTAATCAACTTGTAGCTTACCTTATAACTTACCATGCAATGCAATGTACAAATACAACAATTGAAATAGTTCAGATTATAGAAACACAAACCGTATACTCCGAGCTACTCGTCGATAATATTATCTTTCCCTTTCTTTCTTGTGGATTCCAAGTCGACGTTAGATACGAATTAAAACAAATAAAATAAATTACTAATACACAACCCAATTCGTATTCAATTGTTAAATTATACAACTTTTGCATATCTATCTTTTCTTTTTTTACTTTAGTCATTCAAATCGAGAATAATAGAATTTTCACATTTAACCTTCCAAGCTTAAACTCTATCATAATAATACCTCAAACATCAAATATTCACTAATGGTAAAACTCACAATCTTTAACAGTTTAAAAATTATAACATGGGTCTATTAGTTCTAGGTACCGGGATTCCAAAAACATAAAAATGACTAGAAAATGACTAAATTGAACTAACCAATTTGAGCTTGAAATCTAAGAACCCTAGCCGTGCGTTTCTTCTTCTGCATCTTGTTTCGAAAGAAGAAAAAAATTAAAAAGAGAATAGTCACATTCTCTTTCAATCCACTAACCCTTTTGTTTTTATTTTGTTTTAATAATAACTTAAATTTTAACTTAAGTTTTAACATATATATAACATGTATTATAAATCTTAGATGGGCACCATTATGACTATACATAATGGTTTATTTATTTAATAAGTCCTATAAATTCAATTCTAATTATATTTGTAACACCCTTAACTCATATCCGTTACCGAAACAGGGTTAGGAGTATTACCAGAGTTTACAAAATAATTTCATACAATCCATACCATTTACTATTCATATCTGAAACTAATCTTATCGTCCCTTGAATTGACCCTCGAGGACCAATTTAAACATTAGAAACAATTCAAGACTAAACCGGGAACCTAGAGAATTTTTTGTGAAATTTTAAAGTTTTTCTTATGTACAAGGGTCAAACGCCAGTGTGAGTAATCCGTGTGACTCACACGGCTTGATGACATGCCCATGTCTCAGGCCGTGTGTGCATTCGATGTAAGGCACACGGCCATGTCCCAGCCTATGTCCTTACCCGTGTAACTATCTGACTTCTGCCACACGTCCTACCACATGCCCGTGTGCTAGGCCGTGTGGTCAATTTAATTTTCACAAATTAGGTGCAGGTTTCACACGGCCATGACACATGCCCGTGTTCTAGGCCGTGTATTTCACACCGCTGAGACATATGCCCGTGTCTCCACCCGTTTGCTTAAGTGTGAGCATTTTGTTTCTCAATTTTATGATGCAGGGGACACACGACCAAACCACACGCCCATGCGCAAGGTCAAGACACACGCCCGTGTGTCTACCTGTGTGGACAATATAAAGCCATTTCTTATGTAACACATCCAACTCGTATCGATCGCCGGAACAGGGTTACGAGGCATTACCAAGGAGTACAGAAAATTTAAAGATAATTTGAAGTCATTATCATTCAAATACCAAGACCAATTATAAACGTTCCTTTAACGAACCTTCGAGGTCCAAATCATGCATTAAGATCGGGTTGAGACTAAACCGGATCCTCAGGAAATTTTTTCGTGACTTTTAAAATTTTTCTCGCATATAAGGGTCACACGCCCGTGTGATTGGGGACACACAGCTGGACCATACGCCCATGGGGTAGACCGCTTGTCACACACGGCCTAGACAGACACCCGTGTCTACCCGTGTGGACGAAAATTAGGCTATTTTCCAAGCCATATTTCTCACTCACTTGATCCTTTATCTTTGCCAACATTTTAATACAGTCAAGAACCAATTTAAGATATTCAACCAAGCCTTATACTTATTACCACTTGTTAGTCGTACACTTCATATAAATAACAAAAAACGTATATATGTTCAATTCTTATTAAATTCCTCTTATACCTTTACTTTTTCACATTATGTATTCATATCACATATAATAATCATACCTCTGTATTTCATATACATTTTCATAACAATTTGTCTTGGTTTCTAACTACTTCATATTTGAGTTCTACTCATCAAATCATTTGAACATCATCTTTACACAAATAGCACACTTGAGGTGTGCAGTTCTATAATTATGAATAAACACATTTATCAAACATATTCCATGTTTTTATATATTACAGTCTCATATTTTCATGTATCAAGTACCATCATTTCCTTGTATTTCAGACAAATACGTGTAACAATTCATAAACATGCAGCTCACTAACTCTTCCTGTCAATCACAATTTAAATTGACAAATCACTTATTGAGTCCAATTTCCACTAAAATTTACCATATAAATTTGGATGTACGTATCCACCAATAAATTCCATGTACAAATATCATCATCTCAAATTTCCACATACATTTACTTTCCACATTATGAACTCAAATAACATATAAAAGATATACCAATGTATTTCAAGTACGTTTTCATAATATTTCATTTCGAATTTAGGTTATTTCATATTAGAACTTTTCTCATTAACTCATTAGGAATACTAATTCATACGGATAATACACTCAAGGTATACAAATATATAATCACAAATGAACTCATTCATCAACCAAGATTTATGTTCATGTCTCATCAACTTGTATTTTCTTATATCACATAATTCCATGTAACACTTACTCTGTATCAATCTTACCAAAGTTCGATCACATATCGAGCACATTGTTCATAAATTTTCATACTTATACCTGCACTTATTCATCACATAGTCATATTCAATTACACTTAGTCGTTACATGATCACATGTATTTTCACTTAGCCAATTTCCCGTTGAACTCATCGGAATAATAACAGATACACGGAGGCCTCCACATAATACCACCCTTGTAGCCGAAGCTATCTGGTGCACATAGTAGCATATACTTAGTACTACACATGTGACCAAAACCATCACTTACACATAGTGGCCTGCACTTAGTACCACACATGTGATTGAAGCTATCAGGTACACATAGTAGCCTGCACTTAGTACTACACATGCGACCTATCCGTCTGGTACACGTAGTAGCCTGCACTTAGTACTACACACATGACCTAAAACCATATCGTAGCTCTCTTGTACACATTGTGGCCTACACTTAGTACCACACATGTGATCGAAGCTATCGGGTATGCATAATAGCCTGCACTTAGTACTACACATGCGACCTATCCGTCTGGTACACGTAGTAGCCTGCACTTAGTACTACACACATGACCTAGCTACCTCATTCGTATCTTTTCTATTCCGAAGGTTCAACCGAGAATTCTCACTTTTCAACATTTTACCAATTCATCCATAATCAATCACAATTCATAATTTACATCAAATAGTTACTCCATATTCAACCGTATCTCATATAATATAACAAAATATTAAAACATAAATAAAAAAATGATGTATTATTTACATACAAACTTACAAATTCAATTTTTATATCATAACGATAATCACAATTTCATAGTAAATATTCGAAATAAAACATTATATTATTTCGAATTTAACATTTATCAATTATAATCGGGCATGTGATCAATTTAAACACAAGTCATTCATATATTTTTCCTCTGCCTCCTCTCCATCCATATTCTCAGTATAAATAACACACTTGTAAGTAATGTTATCTATAATTTTCACTATTTACTTATATGGATATTCAAGCTGTCCATTCGTGTCACAGTCGCTAAATTATTTTTTATCTTGAGTTACAGAACTACAAATTAAGATCCGCTAATTTTTCCTAAAACTAAACTCACATATATTCTTACCATAAAATTTTCAGAATTTTTGGTTTAGCCAATAAGTACAGTTTATTCTTTAAAGTCACCCATATTCCACTGTCCGACAGTTCTGACCCCTCTTTACTAAAAAACAAATATCTCATCGTACAGAATTTGGATAATGTTCCCGGTTGTTTATTTTGGAAATAGACTCATAAAGGATTTTAACCATATAAATTATAACCCATAATTATTTTCCTCCAATTTTTGATGATTTTCCAAAGCCAGAACAGGGGAACCCGAAATCATTCTAACCTTGTCTCACAAAATTTATTATATCTCATGATTCACAATTCCATTGCTTACACTGTTTCTTCTATAAGAAACTAGACTCAATAAGATTTAATTACACATTTTATTGATCCTCTAATTCAATTTCTAAAACTTTTGGTGATTTTTCAAAGTTAGACTACTGCTACTGTCCAAAATTGTTTTAGTGCAAAATGTTGATTTTCATTTTGCCCCAAATTTCACAGTTCATACAATTCAATCCTTGCTCAATTAACCCCTCAATTGAGCTAATTTTTCTCAATTAATACTTTTAAACTACTTCATAACCCTTGGAAATCAAAACTTTAGCACTAGACCTTAATTCCAAACTCTTTCACTATTAGGTCATAAAGTCGATTTCCATCAATTTTACTTGATAAAATCATCATATATCAAAATTAAAGCTTCAATTCTATGTTTATTCATCATATGCTTCCATCACTCATCCATAGCAACTTTAAAAATTAGCCATGGAATCAAAAACTAATGATATAGTATGTTGGACCCAATTGTAAAAGTCCAAAATCTTAGAAATTTCAAGGAGAAAACAAGAATTAAACTTACATGAACCTAAAGTATGAAAACCAGCTTAAGACCTCTTCCATGGTTGTTTTCAGCTGATGATTATGAAGAAAAATGATGAGAATTCTAGATATTCTAATTTGGTCCCATTTTTATTTAACTAATTTTTGCAATTTTCTAATTTTGCCCTTATTTCACCCATTTCCTGATTTTTCTCAGCTATTGTCGCCCAAAATATCTCCTTTGGGCTTATTTGCACTTTAGGTCCTTCCTCATTTGACAATTGAGCTATTTAATCCTTCTAGCAACTTTTACACCTTTTTCAATTTAGTCCTTTTTATTTAATGAACCACCCGAACGTCAAAATTTTCTAACGAAATTTTAATACTACCTTATTGACACTCCGTAACTATTCATAAAAATATTTATGGCTCGATTTATAACACCAAGATCTCGATACCTCTTTTTCTCAATTTCTTGACCAAATAAATCTTTATAAAACACAATTTACTATTTCAAAAATCTTTTAAAAGCTACATTTGGCTCGTAAATATTAAATAATATAATCTACAAATTTATTTATCAGATTTGGTGGTCTCGAACCACTATATCCGACATCGCTGAAATTTGGGCTATTACATCCTAGCTTTATTTCTCACCCAAAATTTGCCAATAACCTACACCAACACTTGCAAACATATACCAACCAATTCAAGCATTATAACCAAGCCAAGTCTAACATCAAATATGATATACTATTACATGCATTCATGTGTTTCCAAACTTACCTTTGTAATAAATATACTCTCCATAATTCAATTAAATCACACCAAGCACACATGTATTAATTGTAACACCCCTAACCCGTATCCGTCGCCGGACTAAGATTAAGAGGCATTACCGGACATATCAGAACATTTTACTCTCATTTCACAATGTCAATCATACAACATCATTTCATAATGATTCATACACATATAGTCCCTTTAAAAAGTCTACAAGACCTTAAACATGCTTTAGAGAGGGTTCGGGACCAAACCGATCTCATACGAAAACTTTGCGGAACTTAGAAAAATTTTCTTTCAAAACAGGGCACACGCCCATGTGGCTAGGCCGTGTGCCTCACACGGCCGTGCCTTGGACCATGTTTTAGCCCGTGTGTAAAACTGACTTGAATCACATGGCCTGTCACACGCCCGTGTGTCTGGCCCGTGTGCAAGTCTGACTTACTTCGAATTGGAACATTGAAGGACACAGTCAGGATACAAGCTCGTGTGCTCAACCGTGTAGACAATTATAGGCCATTTACAAGGCCAAATTGCCACCCATTTTGGGTCATACCTACAAGCATCAAACAATCATCAATTCATATCCCAAAGGCAACCAAAAACATACCAAATCATTCACAATTTGACCTGTAATAACATCATTCATTTCCATATACAAATCCAACTCAAACATACCAATTCAAAGTACCAACTTCATATCAAAAACATGTGATTCGTACACCATATTACTCCATTTCAATTTATAGCATTTCTCAAATTAACCATGAAACTTACTAAAATTGACCATTTCTTTTGACCATTCATAAGCACATCAAAACATACCAAATATTGTATCACATAGAATGCACAAAATTCACCCATAATCACATTCATTATCAAGCCATATCACAAGGCTATATATACATGTCCCAAAACATATCTTAACATTTCTAGCCTATACATGCCATACTTTAATATGTACATTTTCAAAAGGTACCAAAATATAGTTCGATAGTATGGTGATGATCCTCGACGATCCCCAAGCTTCTAGTAGATTCAATAATCTATAAAACAATGCAAACATACACAAAGTAAGCTTTCAAAAGCTTAGTAAGCCATATACAAATAAACTTATCACATAATCAATTATAAACTATTTCATTCATAGGAACTATGGCATAACACAATAGCAAATTCTTATTTCTCATCTAGCTTCTTTGTTCATAATCACTTGCTTATAAACATATCACATCTTCATGTAGCTCACATATCAAATGTTCATATTCATACTTATCTTCCATTGCCAAATTTCATATACATTTCATACATACCTGAAATGGATCCATATTCACAAATTCAATCATATCTCGAAATGCCCGTTGAACTGTTCAGAATCAAATAGGATACTTAGATAGTTCGAAAAGCTCGTACAATGCCAACGTCCCAGATGTGGTCTTACATGTAATCAATATCGATGCCATTGTCCCAGACAAGGTCTTATACGAAATCAAATACGATGCCGATGTCCCAGACATGGTCTTACACGTAAATCACAAATCGATGCCAACGTCCCAGACGTGGTCTTACACGATACCTCATATCAGAATCCTATGTCATGACATATGTATCCTAACTACTTCCTAAGGTTCGTACGAGGCTTTTCGGACGTCGTCACATTACCGGAGCTTTCCCGGATTTCACATATTCAGCTCAAATTGCCATATATCACAATTCAGTCACATATAAACAATAATAATTCAATTCAAACACATTTATTTGTATATAGACTTACCTCGTAAGGGAAAGAACGAAAATGAACAACTATTCAACTACTTTTGATTTCCCCCGATCTAATTCCGTTTTCTTTGGTTCTTGATCTATACACATTCAAATTTAGCTTATTCATTCACCAAATCATTCAATTCAATCCATAAACAAATATTTAGAGCATTTTACAAATTAACCCTCACATTTTCACATTTTGACATTTAAGTCCCTAATTCACAAAATCACAAAATATACAAAATTTCATTACACTATAACTTGGCCGAATATACATTTGGCTCAAATAAGCCCACATATTTCATGTAGGATTGGGCCCAATGGGCTTTGGGAGTAGTAGCGTTTAAAATTTTTAGAGAACAAGAGAATGGCTTTAGTGCAAGTTGGACTTATTAGGTGAATGATTTTGGAAAGTTAGAGGGCTTCTATGAAGTCCCGGGATCAAACTTTGGGTTTAGGGAAATTTTGGTTTTAGGTGAAAAAAACCCTGGAAGTTGGTAGGTAGGCTTTAAGAATAAAATGTGGAGAAACATGACACAAGTGGAGTGTGTGGTGTAGTGGCAAAGTGACGCCACATAAGAGACAATGGAGTGACGCCACAAGGAAGGAAGGAGGTCCAAGGTTCAAGTCTTGGCTCTTGCATTTTGGTTTTCTTTTTACATGGACCTTAGAATTTGGCTATAGATTTATATTTAGTTGCGCATGGTTTAAGACACAAGAGGAGCTTGTGGCCAAGTGGTTAGCGGCGTGGATTATGCGACAAGGGAGCCTGGGTTCGAATCTCATGAAAAGCAAGGGAGTATTTATTTTGCGAATTGGACGGCAAGAGTTTGAGTTGGATTTAAACTCTACTGACGAAGGGATCCCACATCGAAAAGATACAAAGAAGGAAGGTGAGAAGTTAGCTATATATAGAGCATTCTATGATAAGAGGAAGGATACCTTGGAGGGCGTTTGGGCATAGGAGCAGACGGAGCACGGATTAGCTTCAGACTCCTATCAGGTGTGTATTCTCTCTACTCTAGATGTAGAGCGGCAAATGCCAAAATGCAGGTCACCCGGCGATAGTAGCCACACGAGCGCGCGAGCGCACGTGTGGGGGCTTCGACGCGATAGTTGAAGCCATCAGTAGTGTTCTTGTGGGTTGTGGCTGCTTAGGCCACAATGGGCCGAAGTGGGACTATATGAGTAGACTGTATGATTGTCTAATATATATTAGACTAGACTAGGTGAATCTCATATACGTGGCTAGATTTGTGTTAGGTAGGCCACACGAGTGTGTGGGCCCGAATGGGCCGAAATCAGGTTTTAGGCCCAATAGTCCGGTACCGACCGGAAATGGTAGCCGAGTCGCTCGAGGCGACATTAGACCTTCGGAAAGGTCATTAGATACAGAATTACGAAAATACCCTTAGAAGGGTAAATTACCAAAATACCCTTGGTTGGTAAAATTACTGTTATGCCCTTAGGAGTTGATTAGCATGATTGTGTGTATTACTCACACGCCTTCTTTATTGATGTGTTATTAACTGTAAAGGCTGAAAGCCGAAATGGCTAATGTGATAAGCAAAATGCCTTTATAGGTAAGGTTGGAGACGCCGGGTAAGTTTCTCGATATTGATATTGTTGATAATATGCATGCATGTATATTCTGATGTTATGCATGTATGAGATATGATCTGTTATACACTGTGATATTGGTTGCATACACATTGTGCACGATGTAAAGAGCATGGGCTCGGGATTGAATGAAAGGAGGAGGGAGAATTAGTGACTATTGTCACGAGTGACTACGGTCACGAGTGGTCTAAGTACCACAGTGGTTGAAACCACGAATATTGTAATCAGTGACTTAACTCGGTGGTCAAGTACCATAGTGGGTTGGCCCCACGTATATGTTATTTATCAGAGATCGTCACGGTGGTCTAAGACCACAGTGGGTTGGCCCCACGAGTACATATTATAGTGACTACTGTTACGAGTGACTATTGTCACGAGTGTTCTGGGACCACGGTGGTCAAGAACCACAATGGCATAATGCCACGGGTGTTTGGATGGTTCTGGTGTGTAGAGGATGGGAAACTAGGTTGGGCTGGGCTGCATTGCATACATGTGATTTATGCCATAATGAGTGGGCTAAGGCCCAATGTGCATCTGTGGGCTTCAGGCCCAGTTTGCGTTATACGGGGATTTACACACTGAGTCTCGGTGACTCACCCCTTTGCTAGCTTTACAGGTAATCAGTAGATGGCAGGTTTTGGGCCGAGGCGGACTTGAGGTGGCCATGTGTTGCGTTTTCTTTTAGTAAACCCGAACTTTATCTTTATTTCATTTCTATTTCAGGATTTCAAGTTGTAACAAGGCCGCTTTAACTTTATTTTATCTTGGGGTTTGCTATATACTGATTTTATGCATGTTAAAAATCATTAGGAAAAATGGGATTTTATCAAAACAAAAAGGAAGCTATTCCAAAATTTCAACGAGTGGATAATAAGTCGTAAATAAATTAACTTGATATTTTTCTCAGTACTGCTAATACTATTTTTAAAAGTTCACGTACCTCAATGTTGTTTTCAAAATGTCATTTTACAAATCTTCCAAATTTGGTTTTTTTTAAGAGTAGAACAACCGGTTTTTATCGCCTAGATACCCTTTATAAGAGTTTGACAAGTTTTAACTTAACCAAACTTTAAATAGCCCTAAAATTGGAATTATTAGAACCAAACGCTTTTCTCAAATCAAGATGCTTTGCCGGTATTTCCGAATCTTCTTTCCTGTAATATTCCAGATTCGGTCATAACGTTTTGACCAGGTTTGGGGTATTACATTTCATTTATTTCACATTTTAGTCCTTCAATTTCTCATTTTCACAAATTAGTACATAATAATCAATTTCATCAAAAATCCCAATACAAAACATATTTATCTAACACCAAACTTCCATATTTCACCATTTAACATCACAAAGCTCACAACATCAACAATGGCATAACTCAAAATCATCATCAATTTCATGAATTAAGGCATGGGCTTAAGAGAACACGAAGCAACGATCACAAAAACATAGAAATTATCAAAAATCGAGCAAAGAACATACCTTAATCAACAACCAAAAGTGCCGAACCCCATTTTTCTCATAAACTTTCTTTTCCTTTGTTATTTTCGGCTAAGTATCATAAAAGATGATACAAAATTTGGTTTTGTTTTAATTATATTAACAAAATTATCAATTACCAATTTTAACCTTTATGAAATAATTAGAAAACCATATAATGGTTGTCTATTACTGCCCACTTGCATTTATAATGGCCTAATTTCATTTTAAGGCCTCCACATTAAAAGAACATAGCAATTTAGCACTTTAACAAATAGCAAGTCACTTTTGCAATTTACGCAATTAAGCCCTTTGTTTTCAAATTAAACAACCAATCGATAAAACTAATTCACAAAACTTTCACACATGCTTAATCACATATTGTAAACACAAAAAATAATATTAAAATATTTTTTAGACTCGAATTTGTGGTCCCGAAACCACTATTCCGACTAGGGTCTAAACCGGGCTGTTATATTAACTATGTTATAACCTCATATATATATGTTCACTAAACATACTATCATTAGCCATTCCAATGGCTAGATTACAAACAACCATTATATGCCAACATTGGCTAAGTTAGCTTATACATTCCATTATGTTAAAATAAGTTTTCTATTTATACCAAAACTAACTGGAGGATAGTGTGATGATGCTTCGATCAACTCCAACCTTTATGAGCTTCCGAACACTATAAAACAAAGAAAAGAAAACAATGTAAGCATTTCTAATGCTTAGTAAGTTCGTATAGCAGGAATTTAACTTACCATATATTTATATTTAAGATAAGCATACAAAAATGCATCCAAGCAATTTGGCTTATAGCCTAAAACACAACTTCACCAATCATGTTAGTCAAGTAATTCATATAATACCAAGAACATGGATGAGCTTATCATTTAATGACTTTTATATACATATACTTTCCATATCGCTATTCCATATTATGTGTACATTTTGATGGCAAATAATTTCAAGTTCAATTTAATCATGTCATAACTTTACCCGTTGAGTTTATTTGAAATATTGATGGATACGCTTATGAAGTACATTTTAATGTACACTACTATAATTCGTCAATCCATATCTAGAGGTACCCAATTAGGGCACATAATTAGGAAGCACACTCTCGAGTCTTGTAACGGGAAGCTCACACAGAGCCATTTCGGGAAGCTCATAAGGAGCCTATCAAGAAGTTTATCCGGGCTATATAACGGGAAGCTCATAAGAGCCATAATCGAGAAGTTCACAAAGAACCATAACGGGAAGCTCCGGATAGCCAATATCGGGAAGTTCAAGCGAGCACTATCAGGAAGCTCACAAAGAGCCAATTTAATAGGAAGCTCATGAAGAGCCTATAATCGGGATACTCATAAGAGCTAAGGTGTGTCCACAACACATGCAGGATCACAACCAATCCGAATGTTTCGAAGAGCTATTAACGGGAAGCTCGCAAGAACCATATAACGGGAAGCTCAAGAGGGCTTATAACGGGACACTCATAAGAGCTATGGTGTGTTCGTAACATATGTTGAATCACAACCAATACGGAAATCTTGTATCCATCGACTTTCATTTATTCAAACGGGATTTGACATTTACCGAACATTATTGGATATTCAATAAATTTCATATACATGGTAATTATACAATTCACATATATAACATTTAATTTAAACATATAAATGTACACAATTTAGCTACATAAACTTACCTCGACACTTGTTTGTATTCAAAAGTTTACTAATCCGACACCTTTTCTTTTCCTCGATCTAACTTCAAATTTAAGTTATTCGAATCTATATAAATGAATTTAATCATCAATTTCATACAATTCATATTCGATTGGATTCAATTTACACCCTAGGAAAAATTACCATTTTGCCCATATACTTTTCATAAATTCTAATTTTGTCCTTAGGCTCGGAAAATGAAATTTGTACAACTTAACCCTTATTCAAAGCCTAACCAATTTTTACATATAACATTTACAGCACATATATTTCAAAAAAATCAGAAAATTTCCATGAATTTTACATCTTTACAATTTAATCCCTAAATCTCAATTTCATGAAAATTAACTTTACAAAAGTTGTTTATCTATCAACAACCTTTCATTTTCTACCATAAATTTCAAAATTTCAGCATATTCATCCATGGAAAAACTTTGATACTTTGATAAATTTACAAATTAATCCCCAAAATAAATAAATTAAGCTATTTCGATCTCAAAAATATAAATATTCCTAAAAACGAGACAAGAATTCATACCTAATTAAGCTTGATTAGTTTCCTTTCTCTCTCGTAGGGTTTCCATGTATTTGGGGATGAAGATGATATATAATGATGATATTAAACCTTTATTTAATTTATCATCTTTTAATTTTTCCACTTTCCAATCTAGTCCTTTTCTTTTTCTAATTTTCCATGGATGATTCCCCAAAAATATCTACTAACTTTTTTTTAATGGTCTAATTTTCATATAAGGACTTCAAATTTTGGATTCCATAGCTATTTGATACTTATAGCTACTAGAATCCAACTTTTTCATTTTAAGCAATTTGGTCCTTTCCATAATTAAACACATAATCGGTAAAATTTTCTTATTAGAATTTTCATATGACATTCTTATCATAATGCAGACCATGCAATAATATTAAAATAAATTTTCTTTCCAACTCGAATTTGTAGTCTCGAAACCACTATTCCGATTTCACTAAAAATGGGCTGTTACAATATTTCCTTAATAATTAGACTTTTGACCCTTTTTCGATTTAGTCCATGTACATTAATTAAACACTATTTCATCAAAATTACATATCTAAAATTTAATTCACTTCTAACGTAGTTCCATAAATATTAAATAAAAATATTTACAAGTTTGATTTAAGGAATCAGAGCCCCAAAAATACACTTTCCGACACGATTGATTTTTGGGATGTTACATACTATATTACAATTTGACCCGTATACTTGCGGACACCACCATTCTAATTATATATATTTTTGGTGTGCTATTTTTACTATAAATGATAACACGTTTATAGGTGATAAATAGATAAATTGACTCTTTTTTTCATATAGATAAATTATATAGACTGAATCAAATCATGTTGTATCTGATAAAGTAGAAAGTAATGTTTCTGCTTCTGAGTAGGGAGTTGTTTATAGTGTGTCTATTCTGCAAGGTCTAGGGAATGAGGCAAGATATGCCTTATTCCAATTGATGAGCCAATGGTTAATATAGTTATGGGAGCTACCCCTTCAGCTCTACAATCCTAAATCCAACCTCTACCCCGATTGTGCCTCCTATGGCACCCTATTGTCCTCAAAATCCAAATCCTGTGAACGTTAACTGACCCCAATTGAAAAGATTCGTAAATGTAGGATAGAAGAATTTTGAGGTAAGAAAGATGATGATCCAACAAGAGTTGAGTATTGACTAGAAATCATTCTAAAGGTTTTAGGAGGAAGTAATGTGTTGTTTGGAAGATTGTTCGAAAGGTGTAGTATTTCTACTAAAAGAAGAAGCATATCAGTGGTGGATAACCCTGACATCAGTGACACCGAAAGAGTTGGACTTCTTTCAAACTAAATTTAAAAAGAAATATATTAGTCGATTATATCTTAAAAAGAAGAAATGGTAGTTTATGGAATTAAGATAGGGGAATATGATAGTGGTGGAACACGAGTGTAATTTTTTATGATTCAACAAGTATACCTGAGAACTTGTATTTACTGAGGTCGGGATGTGTATTCGTTTTGAATAGGAGCTTGTTTCAGATGCTATTCTACTGAGCAATTTATGAGAAATTTCTTAAGGAAATTAAATGTTATTAGTGATTAGACTACTAAACAGATGTCAACTCCACAGAAGGGTATGAGACCTAAAATTAGTGGTACTGCTAGTGTCAAATGAGGTAAATCTAGAGCTACATCGATGAGATCTGAAGCTTGTGCATCTTCCAGAGCTTATGCTAACCGGATTAGAGAAGAGAGCACTACTCTTGATGTTATTATCAATACATTTTCTTTATTAGATATTTTTGAACATACATTGATTGACTTTGGATTAATGCATTCATACATTTACACTGTATTAGTAGTTGAAAGAAATATGCCAATAGAGTTGACTGAATTTGATTTCAGAGTAATAAACCCGTTAGGTTAGTGTGTTGTTGGTAATAAAATATGTAGAGATTGTCTACTACGAATTTGAGGCCGTGAGTTTCCTGCCAACCTAATGTTATTATTGTTTGATGAATTTGATATTTATTCAGGGTATGGATTGATTATATTGCATGATGTTGTAGTCAAATGTAGACAAAAGAATACCTCTGATATGTTTGAATGATGAATTAATTAATGTTGAGGCTGACCAGTTTGATTCTACTACTAGTATTATTTTAGCGATCTCTGCCCGAGAACTGATTAGAAAAGGTTGTGAAGCGTATCTAGTATACATTTTAGATACTAGAGTACCGGGATCAAAGATAGAACATGTTCTAATAGTTAACAAATTCATTGATATGATTCCTTGAGGAATTGTTAGGTTTAACGCTTTAGAGAGAAGTTTATTTTGTTATTAAAGTGACACCCATAACTACTCTGATTTCGATTGCATCATATGAAATTGTACAGAAAAAATTGAAACAATTGAAAGTATAGTTGCAAGAATTATTAGACAGGGATTTATTCAACTGAGCATGTCATCTTGGAGTGTGTCAATGTTATTGTGAAAAAAGAAAGACGAAACTATGGGATTGTGTATTGATTACAGATAGTTGAACAGAGTCACCATAAAGATTAAGTATCTGTTACTCTGAAGAGACGACTTGTTTGATTAATTAAAAGGAGCTACCCTAATGTCGAGCATAAAGATGGCACCGTATGAAGCCTTGTATGGTTGCAAATGTCGAACTCTATTGTACTGGACTGAGCTTAGCGACAAAAAGATTTACCAGGTTGATTTGGTTAGAGAGGCCAAAGATAAAGTGAAAGTAATTCGTGACAGTTTGAAAGCAGCTTCAGATAGAAAAAAAATCATATGTGGATTTGAAAGGTAAAGACATTGAATTTGAAATCGGCGACAGAGTATTTTTGAAAGTATCTTCGTGGAAGAAGATTCTTAATTTTAGTTGCAAAGGAAAATTGAGTCCGCGATTTATCGGGCCGTATGAGATTATTGAAAGAATAGGGCCAGTGTCATATCGACTAGCTTTACCTTCAGAATTTGAAAAGATTCACAATGTATTTCATGTGTCGATGTTACGACGGTATCAATCGGATCCATCACATGTCATTTCTCCGATAGAGATTGAAATTCAGCATGATATGACGTATAACGAAGAACCGATCAGAATTTTCGCTCGAGAGACTAAAAAGTTGAGAAATAAAAGCATAGCTTTAGTGAAAGTTTTTTTGCAAAGTCACGGTATCGAAGAGGATACGTGGGAACCCGAGGAAGCTATGAGAAAATAATATCTTAACCTATTTTTTGGTAAAATTTTCGAGGACAACAATTCCTAAGTGGGAGAGTTGTAATAGCCAGTTCTTAGTCAAATCGGAACAGTGGTTTCGGGACCAAAAATTTGAGGTCAAAATAATTGTTTTATTATTATTTTGAGATCTACTGTATGATAGTATGATTGTGTGAAATTTTCATTAAGAAATTTTATAGTTTGATTGCTCAATTTGATAAAAAGGATTAAATCGCGTAAAGTGTAAAACTTGAGTTCTATTAGCTAAAGGTGTCTAATAGCTATGGAACTTTAAAGTAAAGGTCCTTAAGTGGTAATTAGACCATTAGTATGTTAGTGGACATTTATGAGATTGGTATTGTTGAAATTTGATTTAAATTAAAAGGTTAATTTAGTAAATTGATAATTAATTAAATGTTTAGTAAAGAAAAAGAAAAGAAAATAGCTATCATCTTTCTCATTTCATCTTTCCACAATCGAAATAGCCATTTTTGAATTAGGGATATTTGGTTTTTCATTTTGCTACATGCGTGGTACATTTTAAATCTCTTTTTTAATGATTTCTATGTTTTTGAGATTGTTGCAGCTTAAGCTAGCTAGCCCAGGGATTAATTTGCAAAAATGTTAAAGGTTTAGGGTTTTTTCATTGATGAATGCATATGTATTTTGATGTTTGATGATAGAAAATGTATGGTTGTTGTTAGATAAATAACATTTGTAAAGTGATTTTTTGTAAAATTGTCAATTTAGGGTTAAATTGAGAAATGTGAAAATTTTGTGGTAGAAATGTGAAATAAATGAAAAATATGGGCTGATATGATAATAAGAGAAATTCGGCTAGCATGGGTGGGGACCTAATTGCATGAATTTGTATTTTTATGAGCTAAGGACTAAATTGTAAAGATGTTAAATATTAAGGGTAAAAGTGTAAAGTTGCCATAATATATATTTTGGGCTAAATTGAATAGAATGATAATTGAATAAGTTAAATTTGATATTATATAGATCAAGAAAAATGAAGTTTGGGTTTAGATCGGGGGAAAAATAAAGTTTTGGTCTAATCGATCCATTTCTTCGTTTTTGCGATCGAGGTAAGTTCGTATGTTTAAGCATAAATTTAAATGTGTTTTAAATTCTTTATTATTGAATTTGTTGTGAATACTATCTCATGGATACGTTCGACGAAGATTTGACAATGTGAAATCCTGGTTGAATCTTAGGAATAAATTAGGATACGAATGACATGTCATTAGAAGGTATGTGATTTGGGGACTGGTCCGTACGTCCTACTGGTGGCTGAGTTATCCAGCATGTGTTGCGGATTCTTGTCAGCTTGTGTGAGCAGCACCATGTAGCTACATCATAACCATCAGCTTGTGTGAGCAGACCCGTTGATAGCTCGAGAGTGAGCATTATATGAGATATGAGATTGAGATAGCTTCGACTATGTATTGGCACTTAGGGTGTGAGATTCTCAAGTATCTGATAGTATTCCAAATGGTTCAACAGGTATATCAAAGATATGAAATAGTGAGAAATAAGATACGTATCAATACAGGTATGTTCGGAAACTATATGAACATTGAACCTATGAAAGTTGTGAGTTCATGATTACTTATGTGATTGAATATATGTTAACATTATGATCTAATGATTTTGTAGTATATTATCTTCATACTACTTGATTGGTGAATGAATGGTGAGCTTAACTTATTAACTATATGAGCTTACTAAGCTTTAAAGCTTACTTTGTTTACTTTTATGTATTTTATAGTGAATATCGAAGCTAGCTCGGATTTGGGAGTTGTCGGAGATCTCATCACACTATCAAGCTATCACTTTGGTACTTTTGAACTTACGTATTTGGTTATATGGCATGTATAGGAGTTATGGTCATTTTGGTATATGTGTTAGTAATAGATTTAGCCATTTGATTTGGCTTGCAAATGATGAATGGTTAGTTATGTGTATAGCCATGTGACTTGGCTTATTTTGGCATGCTTGGTGATGTATATATATGTGCAAAAAGGTCTTTTGATATGTTGTGTATAATTGCCATTTATATGCTTGTTATGAATTGGTATTTAGAGTATCAAATGGTTGAATTTGAGATTGGTATGCTTGTAGTTTTAGGTAAAGGGATGCATAATTGAAAGTGACCATATTGATGATTTGAGAATGTAAATATAAAATTTAATGGCTTATTGTGATACTTGTGTAACTTATGATTAATGGTATGGATTTAGCATGAATTAGGTCTGATTGAGATTGGTTGGAATGCCTATTTATGCCATGTTATATGCCATTTGGTTTGTGTAGGTGATTGAAAGTTTGGGTGATAAAAATGGCTTGGCAAATAGCCTATTTTTGTCCACACGGGTAGAGACACGGGCGTGTGTCTCAGTCGTGTGTGACACATGGTCAAATGAATCGGGCGTGTGTCCCCTGGTGTTTAATTAGAAACCAAGTCAATATGCTTCACACTGCCCAGCACACAGGCATGTGACTTGGCTATGTGGCATAAGTCAGAATCCCTACAGGTTTGGCATGGCCTAGCACACGGCCTGGCACACAGGCGTGTGTGGCCATTTCAAAGGGCGCACGGGTGTGTGTGTTGTCCGTGTGACCCAAGTCAGAGAGTTACATGGGGTCAAACACGGGCTAGGACACAACCATGTGATCCAATTTCGAATGTCCATACGGCCTGTAACACCGGTGTGCCTTTGGCCGTGTGAGATACACGGCCAGACCACACGGGCGTGTGTCCTCTGTATTTTGTAAAATTTTCTAAGTGTTCCAAAAATTTTCTAAGTTATCGGTTTAGTCCCGAACCACTCCGAATGCATGTTTTGGGCCTCGTAGGCACGTATCAACGACGATGTGATTGATTATGAATGATTATTATTTAGATATAAAAAATGTGTGAGAAATGTATGTTTATTTGTGTAATAAGTCCGATAATGCTCCGTAACCTTATTCTGGCGTTGAATACAGGTGAGGGGTGTTACATTTATTGGTATCAAAGCTACGATTTAGTCGATTCTAAGACTAACGTAGCATATGTGAGAGTCTAGCTATACATGCCATATATAACCTGTGATAGTGTGATATCTCCTTACAGTTTAAATCGTGTTTTCATATAGCAATGGATCCCAATCGAGTAGTGGCTGATGATGTTGAGAGTAATGCACCAGCCTCCATTCACAGAGTAGTGTAGTCTGAGTCGAGACCTGTATCGGGTAGTCAGGGAGGAGAGGCCAAAGACGCCTTCTTCCAAATGATGAACAAGTGGTTCACTGAGTTTGTCCAAACTAATTCGGCTACTCATCAACCTCCACCCCCCACCTATTCCCTAACCGGTCCCTGTAGCTCCTCAAGGTTTGGAACCTTTACATTTAAGTAGGCCACCTGTTGATAAAATTCAAAAATATGGGGCTAAAGAGTTTAGAGCTACCGTTGATGATGATCCTGAGAGAGCTGAGTTTTGGCTTGAGAATATGATTTGAGTATCTGATGAACTATCTTGCAAGCCAGATGAATGTGTAAAATACGCCGTATCACTTCTGAGAGACATTGTATATCTGTGGTGGAATACTTTGATATCTGTGGTGCCGAGAGAATGGGTCACGTGGGAATTCTTTCAAACTGAGTTCAAAAAGAAAAACATAAGCCAGCGGTTTATTGATCAAAAGCACAAAGAATTTTTGGAATTGAAATAGGGTCGAATGTTTGTGACCGAGTATGAGAGAGTGTTTATGAGACTCAGTAAATATGCTCGAGAACGTGTTTCCACTGAGGCAATTATGTGTAAGAGATTTGAAGACGGGTTGAATGAAGACATTAGACTTCTAGTCGGGATTCTAGAATTGAAAGAATTTGTTGTGTTAGTCGATAGAGCTTGCAAAGCTGAAGAACTTGGCAAAGAAAAGAGAAAAGCTGATTTCGAGGCTAGAGATTTGAGAAAGAGGTCAATGAGTAACCCCTATCACTCTTCATCAAAGAAATCATGGGATTCGTATAGTCGTCCGAATGCTTCAGTGGGTTATCCAAATAGATATCCTGAGAAGCAATACACGAGTCCTAAACTTAAGCCACTTCAGTATCGAGAGTTGGAAGTGTTAGAACCAACAAACCCGAGTGTCAATAGTGTGGAAGAAGGCATTTTAGAGACTGCTGGATGAATAACAAAGCTTGTTTCAAATGTGGCTCGCTAGATCACTTTATTTGGGATTGTCCTGAGTTAACTAAGAAAGATAAATTTCAGAATGCAAGACCGAGTAACACAGCTGCTAGAGGGAGACAACCTAGAAATACGAGAAATGTGACCAGTAGCAAAGGAGCGACAAAGGACTCTGCTGTGAGGTCTGAGGCTAGAGCACCAGCTGAGCTTACGCTATTCACACTCGTGAAGATGTGTCATCATAAGATGTTATCACTGATACATTTTCTCTCTATGACACTAATGTAATTGCCTTGATTGATCCTGGATCGACTCATCCATATATCTGTATGAATTTAGTGTCTAGTAAGAGTTTGCCAGTTGAGTCTACAGAATTTGTGATTAAAGTATCGAACCCCTTTGGCAAGTATATCCTAGTTGATAAAGTTTGCAAGAATTGTCCTTTGATGACTCGGGGTTATTGTTTTTAGGAAAGTTTGATGCTTTTACCGTTTGATGAATTCGATGTGATTTTGGGTATGGATTGGTTATGTAACACCCCTTACCCGTATTCGACGCCGGAATCGGGTACGAGGCATTTCCAGACTTAACATACTTAATCACCCAAAGTTGGGCCATAAATTTTCATTCATAATCATATTGTCCCTATTACGGGCCTACGAGACCCGAAACATACATATAGAGTGGTTCGAGACTGAACCGAAAGCTTACGAATAAATTTTTTTGCTCAAAACAGGGCCACACGCCCGTGTGGAAAGGAACATGCCCGTGTGGGCAGGCCGTGTGGTCACACACGCCCATGTCCCTAGTCCGTGTGGATTTTATTTTTCAATCCGAACCTACAGAGGCTTTCACACGGCTTGGCATACGCCCGTGTCTATGGCCCGTGTCCCTCACACGGCCACGACACGCCCGTGTCTTAGCCCGTGTGTGAAAACCTTGACATTCTATTTATGATGTCAGCAGACATTTAGGGTCACACAGCTGAGTAACACGCCTGTGTGCTAGCTCGTGTGATGAACTTGATTTTTTGCAAATTAGGTGCAGGGGACACACAGCCAGACTACATGCCCATGAGGTAGACCGTGTGTCACACACGGCCTAGACACACAACCGTGTGCCTACCCGTGTTGACAATTATAAGGATATTTACCAAGCCATTTGCGACCCTGAAAAGTAACCACACTTATACCACTTACAGCAACACATAGCATAACAATAATGCACCTCTAATATCAACAATCAAGACATCCACACCTTAATTTCACACTACGTTCATCATGCATATACTTAACACATTACTCATTAAATTGCACAAGCTTGCACTTCATAAATTCCATCATCATTGAATAGATATAAATTAACTAGTTTTGGCCAATTCCAATGGCCATTTACAAAATGAAATAAGTAACATTAATAGCCAACAACTTGGCTAACCAATATGACATATAAAAAAATGACCAAGTTCCTATACATGCCATACCAAAAATAATAAAACTTTACTATGCCTAAAAGAATAGCTTGATGTGTGAATCGAGCTCCGACGTCCTACGACCCTGAGCTAGCTTGGTGATACTACAAGAAAAGGGAAAAGAGAGGGAGTAAGCATAAAGCTTAGTAAGTTTGCATGTAATAAATAACAACATAAAATCTTGTGAAAACATCCACACATTACATTACAAATTAACACAAAATTCTCAAGCTACATTGACATGGCTTACTCATGCTCACTCTTACCAAGCACATATCACATACTGGACTCTTTTCTCGTGAGTTTCGCATATGTACTTGTATCACTCCATCATATAACTTTAGCCCTTTTTCCATCCTTATCATAAACTTTAATTCATCACCCCGTTGAACAACTTGGAATATCGAAGGATACTCGGGAATTGTCATAGATGTAGTAAGATGACAAAGCCATATCCCAGATATGGTCTTACATGGGATAACATGTCGATGCTGATGCCATATCCAAGATATGGTCTAATACGGGATTTCATATCGATGTCGACGCCATATCCTAGATATGGTCTTACACGAGATCGTATATCGATGCCATTCCCAGACATGGTCTTACATAGAATCCTTATTCAATACCGATGCCGTATCCCAGATATGGTCTTACGGGATCTCAAATCGACGTTGAGGCCATATCCCATATACGGTCTTATACGGGACCTTATTAATCTAATGTCGTGACAAGGGTATCCTTTCTATTCCTAAGGTTCAACCGGGACTTTGATATAGTAAAACTTCATCATATTTTTCATCGAGGCCTCATTAACCAATTTCATAAAAAGAATATACATTTCATGTAATATCAAGCATTTAAATACATAATAACAGAATGTTGATTTATTACACACCAACTTACCTCGGTACCAAAATATAGATAGTTGTTCAATTTAGTCCACCACCTTGTTCTTTCCTCGATTTAGGTTCAGACTTCGTGTTTCTTAATCTACAATGACAAATTTCACTTATTTAATTATCACATTGACTAAAACAGCCCATGAATCATACTTAGGAAAAATTATAATTTTGCCCCTAAACTTTTACATATTTACAAAATGGTCCATAGGCTTGTATGATGAAATGTGTTCATTTTTCTCACACCCAAGCCTAGCAGATTCATAATCTCTCTTATAGCAGCCCAAAATTTCAACTATTTACATTTTATACTCATTTTATTTCATCTTTTGCAAATAAGTCCTTTTTACCGATTTCACCAAAAATCATCTAGCAAAAGTTGTCTATCACACCTCAAACTTACGTATTCTACCACTAGACATCAAAATACATGCATGTCATCCATGGGTAAAATTTTAAACACAAACTCTAGCTCAAAATAGTGGTAGAAGTAGCTAGATCGAGCTACGAGGATTTCAAAAATGCGAAGAACATAAAAAACGGGGCTATGAGGTACTAACAATCAAGCTTGAAAGTGAAACAAAACCTAGCTATGGCTCCTTGCAAATTTCGACTATGGAGGATGAAGATGGACACAAATTTTGACTTCTTTTTCCCTTTTTATTAATTTATTAACCAAATAACCAAAATGCCCTTAAGGCCCTTCCTTGAGATTTTTCCCTTCCATGTCCATTTTTGTCTCTCATGAGATATAATGGTCTAATTACTAAATAAGGACCTCTAATAAATTTCTTAATGCTATCTCATCCATAAAACTTCTAGAATCTCATATTTTTCAATTTTTGCAATTTCGTCCTAAAAGATAAATTGATCACTAATCATAAAATTTCTTCATGAAATTTTCACAGAACCATGCAACCATGTCATAGACCTCATAAAAAAACATAAAACATATATTTCTACTTCGGATTTGTGGTCTCGCAACCACTATTTCGACTAGGCCCTAACTCGGGATATTACAATTCTCCCCCCTTAGGGATTTTTGTCCTCGAAAATCTTACCAGTAAAAAGGTTTTGATTTTGGTTTCTCATAGCCTCTTCAGGCTCCCATGTAGCCTCTTCAACCCCATGTCTTTGCCATAGTAATTTCACAAGGGCTATACTTTTATTCCTCAATTGTTTGACTTCCATTGCCAAAATCTTAACCGGCTTTTCGCCATAAGTCATGTCGGGTTGAATTTCAACCTCTGTCGGTACAGTCACATGTGAAGGGTCTGATTGGTAACGGCAAAACATAGACATGTGGAACACGTCATGGATCTTTTCCAACTCAGATGTCAAAGCCAAACGATAGGCTACCAGCCCTATCCTCTCGGTAATCTCATACGGTCCGATAAAGCGCGAACTCAATTTGCCTTTCCGACCAAATCTGAGGACCTTTTTCCATGGTAACACTTTCAAAAATACCTTATCACCAACTTGAAACTCAATCTCTTTCCATTTCAAATCCACGTAGGATTTTTTGTCTATCCGAAGAAGCTTTTAAACAATCACGAACCACTTTTACTTTCTCTTCGGTTTCTCTGATCAAATTGACTCCATGAATCTGATTCTCTCTGAGTTCAGTCCAATACAAGGGCGTTCGGCACTTATGTCTATACAATGCCTTGTAAGGTGCCATTTTCAAACTCGACTGAAAATTGTTATTATAGGAAATACTTTTCCCAATTACCTTGAAATTCCAAAACACAACATCGGAGCATGTCTTCAAGTATCTGTATTACCTTTTCCGACTGTCTGTCGGTTTGCGGATGGAAAGCTGTACTAAAATTCAACTTTGTGCCCAAGGCTTCTTGCAACCTTTCCCAAAACCATGATGTAAATCTCGGATCTCTATCCGAAATAATCGACAACGGTACTCCGTGCATTATCACAATTTCAGAAATATACAATTCGGCTAATTTATCAAGTGAGTAGTCAGTACGTACCGGAATAAAATGAGTCGATTTTGTAAGCCTATCAACCACAACCCAAACGACATCCCTCTTTTTCGGTGTCCAAGGCAATCCTGTCACAAAATCCATAGTAATTCTGTCCCATTTCCACTCAGGAACCATCACTGGCTGAAGTAAACCCGAAGGTACTTGGTATTCAGCTTTCACTTGCTGACAAATCAAGCATCTCGATACGAACTCGAGAATATCTTTCTTCATACTCGGCCACCAATACCATTTCTTCAAGTCATTATACATCTCTGTACTACCTGGATGAACAGATAAACATCCACTATGTGCCTCGTACAAAATTTTCTGTATAAGCTCATTGTCTCTCGGTACACAGATTTTGTCTCAGAACGTTAAACATCGATCAGAACTTGTCCGAAAGTCTAACTCCGTACCCTATTCACATTGAACTCTTTTGGCTTGCAATTCACTATCGCCTTTCTGAGCTTCATAAATCTCTTGGAGAAACATCAGCCTAGCCCTCAACTCAGTTAGAATAGAACCATCATCTGATAAAGCTAACTGTGTATTCATAGCTCTCAATACGAACAAAGATTTCCTACTCAAGGCATCGGAGACTACGTTCGCCTTTCCCGGGTGGTAGTCAATCACTAGCTCGTAAATCTTTATCAACTCTAACAATCTTCGTTGCCTTAGATTCAATTCCTTTTGAGTCATCAAGTATTTTAGACTTTTATGCTCAGTGAGTACCCGACATTTCTCGCCATACAAATGGTGTCTCCAAATCTTCAACGCAAACACAATAGCGACTAACTCCAAATCCTGTGTCGGATAATTTTTCTCGTGCGGTTTCAACTGTCTAGAAGCATAAGCTTTTACTTTGCCTTCTTGCATGAGTACACAACCCAATCCATTCAAGGATGCATCACTATAAACCACAAATTCTTTTCCCGGTTCAGGTTGTACTAAAACTGGAGCCTCAGTCAACAATGCCTTTAGTTTCTAAAAACTCTGTTGGCACTTTTCTGTCCACTCAAACTTAACGTCTTTTTGTAACAACCTCGCCATCGGAGTAGCTATCATGGAAAATCCTTTGACAAACCATCTGTAATAACTAGCTAGGCCTAGAAAACTTCTAACCTCGAATACATTTTTCGACAGTCTTCAATCAACAATTGCTAAAATCTTACTCGGGTCAACTCGAATACCATCACCCGAAACAATGTGCCCCAAAAATCTGACTTCTTTAAGCCAAAATTCACTTTTACTAAACTTGGCATATAACTGTTTATCCCGTAAAATTTGTAAAACCGTCCTCAAGTGCTCAGCATGCTTGTTCTCATCACAAGAGTAAATCAATATATCATCAATAAAGTCTACAACAAATTTAACCAAATATGGCCGAAAGATGCGGTTCATTAGATCCATAAACATGGCAGGGGCGTTTGTCAATCCAAAAGGCATAACTAAAAATTCATTGTGACCATACCTTGTCCGAAATGCGGTTTTCGGCACATCTAAGTCTTTGACTCTCAACTGGTAATAACCAAACCTCAAGTCTATCTTGGAAAACACAGTGGCTCCCTTCAATTAGTCAAACAAATCATCGATCCTTGGCAAGGGATACCTATTCTTTATGGTTACCTTATTAAGTTGCCGATAATCTATACATAACCTCATAGAACCATCTTTCTTTTTCACAAATAACACGGGAGCACCCCACGGAGAATAACTCGGTCTTGCAAAACCTTTATCCGTCAACTCTTGTAACTGAGCCTTCAATTCTCTCAACTCGGTCGGAGCCATTCTGTACGGAGCAATCAAAATGGGCATAGTAACAGGGGCTAACTCAATACCAAATTCAATCTCTTTAACTGGAGGCAACCCTGGCAATTCTTCCGGAAATACATCTGGATACTCACATACTATCGGAACTGATTCAATTCTTAACTCAGATTCTTTGGCATTCATCACAAAGGCGAGATAAGCTTCATATCCCCTTCTTATGTATTTCTAAGCAGACAGAAAAGAAATCACTACAGGCAATCTATCCTATTCATCTGATTTAACACGAAGAATATCCCCATTTTTACATTTCAATTCAATAGATTTCCTTCCACAACTTACTATCACATCATGAGTAGGTAACCAATCAATGCCAAGAATTACATCGAATTCATCAAACGGCAATAGCATGAGATTTGCCAAAAAATAATGACCTCTAATCATAAAAGGGCAATCTCTGCGTACCTTGTCAACTTGTAACACCCCAAACCCGGTCAACACACCACGACCGAATCTGGCATGCTACGGAGTGAAAACAGTTTGAAATCACAAGTGTATCGGGAAGGTTTCCCTAGAAATTCATTGTTCTTAAAAAAATATTTAAGTGATGTTGAAATCGTGTTTAGGTTGTTTTGAACCCATGTTAGAAAAATTCACTTGAAAGAAAAAGAACATTTGCTATTTACTAAAACTGCATGTGCCAAGTATAACCAAGTTAGAAACCCATTTGCTTTTGAGGTTGTCGGAAAGTTTTAAGTTATAAAAGCATTCAAGTTACCTAATTATTTTATGAGCCTTGCTACCCGATGGTAACGTCTTTAAAATCCGAAGAGTTATAATTTTGAAAACGTAGCCTTTTTACCGGTTAATCTTTATCAAATCCGTAAATCCAATGTATATATTGTAAGCAGAATTAAACAAGTAATAAAAACCCAAAATAAACTTAGCGGCCTTATTACAAAACCAAAACCAACTTTAAGAAAAATCAAATAAACCAAAGTAATAAGTTATAGCCGAAAACCCGAAAACAAATTTGCATGGCCACCTCGAGTCCTCCCCGACTCCATATCCGCGATCTATGCCTCATCTGCAAAATATAAGGGAAGGGGTGAGTCACCGAGACTCAGTGTATAAATCCCCAACCCGATAATTCATCCACCTACACAGATCATCAGTCAAACATGCAGATTATGCAACCCATAACCTAGCCATCCAAACACCATTAACTACCCCGTGTGGTCAAAACCACTGGTGACCGAAGTCACAAATATATCGGTGTGGTCAAAACCACTGGTGACCGTAGTCACAAATATCGAGTGATGGGGCCAACCCATCGTGTGGTCAAAACCACTGATGACAATCCCGTAATATATCATGTGGGGCCAACCCACTGTGGTACTAAACCACTGGGACGAGTCACAATATCCATATGTGGTCAAAACCACTGGTGACCGTAGTCACAAATATCACAAGTGTGGTCAAAACCACTGGTGGTCAAAACCACTGGGACTAGTCACAAATCATATCAATAGTGTGGTCAAAACCACTGGTGACAGTCCAAATAGATCATCCCCCTCCTCTCATCAATCCCACCATCATCATGCTCATATATTAAGTATCATAATCCCATATATCATGCATTTATGTATAGCATAGCATTTAACAGCATATGATGGCATATACAACATAGATCGTAAAGCACGTAACAGGGGACTTACCTGAAATCCAACCTTAAGCCCACAAGGCTAAATCGCTGACACAACGGTTACACAGTAACATAATAAGCACTGTTTAAACTAATAAAATGTGTAAGAGTTTACACAAATGTTATTAACGCAAATACTAGATCCCGAAGTCCCGATCTACAGCACTAGATCCCTTGACCCTACATTCGGCCAAACCACAGGGTCATTAACTAGGCTATTCAGCCACACCATTAAATCCCGAAGGATTGAGATAACGCATGGCACTTAAACCTTACCCTTAGCCTTACGAACGCTAATCACAAACAGGATAAGTGAGACCGATCTTTCCCCTACAGTCGGCCAACATCACAACTTAGTTTCCCATAGCCTTCGGCTTAATAAAAAAAAACTAGGAGAGTAATTAAATCACTATAGACCCTTATCACTGACTTACCGAAACCGCTTGTTAGGGAAAAGAGGGTTTGGATCGATTGCTCCAAAAGCCCGGAGTACCTAAGAGAAGTCGGTTTTCAAAGGTGATTAGAGACCTTACTGATCACTGCCGCAATCGGCTTCTACTTTAAAGAGAAACGACAGAGAGTAGAGCAACTAAGAACCAAGAACACTTACCCCTTTAAATCGACTAGAGAAAACCAAGGTAGATCTGCCCTTACTTGATATTCGGCCAAAGCACCACAAGAGAAAGAAAAAGGGAATTTCGACAAGGTGTAGTGAGTAATAGATTCGGCTAACAATAATGTAAGGAAGCAATAAGGACTTCCACGGTTTCGACTCTTTCTAGAATGGGGAGATGGAAGAGATGGATGAAATTGTAAAGAGGGATTTCGACACAATGGGGATTGAGAGAAGAAAAAGATGTCGACAGAGAAGGAGGGTTGGTCTCGGCTTGCAAAAATAATCAAGGTGAAGAAGAAAATAACAAATAAAAATGGAGAAAGAAGAATTCGGTAGAGTGAATGAGAGGAGATTTCGGCACAAGGTGCTTGAGAGGAAAAGGAAGGAAGCTAGAATGGGGATGCCGAAAAAGAGAAAGAGAGTGCAATTCAGGTTTCGGTTTCTTGCTATAATCAAAAGGAGAAAAGAATGGTTCAAGTGGGAGGGTTCGGCTAACCACAAGAGAAAGAAAAAGAACTCAAATTGCCGAAAATGAGAGTAAGGCTCACATCCAATCGGCACCTATAGCTCACTCCCTTAACAAACGATACACCCCCTTCTCAAGCTTCAAACCCGAATGCTCCCACCCCAAAATCCAAAAGACATTCGGCTAAGCACACACACTTGCCGTCCCCTCCTCCTTTCCCCTTGAATTCTCTCATCCATACATTCAAATGAGTTTGAACTCAACAAAACTCCTAAATTTCCTCCTTACCTCTTATTTGAATTATTTGACTGAGTCTACCTTTACCTGTCAGAGTTTGAGCGGCACACAACTCCTCCCCCTCCTTGGCGTCAAAAAGAAATAGTAGGGAGTGCTATTCCTGTAACTCGAACATAGGCCCTCCCCATCTGCCTGTGGCGTCAAACACAAGGCTTTAAGTGGCGCCTCCTTGCCACTTTGCCAAGCCTTTTCTTGTGCTAAAATCCTCAAATAAATTCCTTTAACCCCTAATTCTTATAGCTCTCTCTTCTTAAGCATTAAAACAAAAATTCTGGCCATGAGACAAGACTAACTCGAGATCATGCCTAGACCCTAAAACATACCAAACGAACACAGTAGGCCTACCAACACATGCAACCACATGCAAAATGCAGAACCCCGATTTAAGGATGTTACAGTTCTACCCCCCTTAAAAATAATTTCGGCCTCGAAATTACCTGGTCAGAAGAGTTGAGGGTGTTGCTGCCGCATCACATCCTCTGGCTCCCACGTGGCCTCCTCCGCACCATGGTTTCACCATAATACTTTCAGCAAGGGCACTGACTTCCGTCGTAGAATCGTGACATCCCGATCCTAAATTCGCACTGGTTCCTCCTCAAAAGACAAATCAGGGCCCACCTCTATCTCCTCAACTGGTACAACATGTGACGGATCCGATCGATATCGTCTAAGCATTGAAACGTGAAAGACATCGTGAATCTGGCTTAACTCTGCTGGTAACTCAAGCTGATAAGCTACCGGCCCCACTCGTCTCAACACTGTATATGGCCTGATGAACCTAGGGCTTAGCTTGCCCTTTCGACCAAACCTCAACACCTTCTTCCAAGGAGATACCTTTAGGAAGACCTTATCACCCACTGCATACTTAATATCCCTACGTTTAAGATCAGCGTAAGACTTCTGCCTGTCCGACGCTTCCTTAAGACGAGCTCGAATCACCTTAACCTTATCTTTAGTTTCTGCCACTAACTCAGGACCCAACATCTGACGTTCACCCAGTTCCGTCCAACACGTCGGAGTGCGACATTTACGACCATATAGCGCCTCAATCTTACGAGGATCCACCCTAATTCCCTCAGCCGATACAACATGACCCAAGAAAGTCACCTCCTTAAGCCAGAACTCGCACTTACTAAATTTGGCGTATAACTGTTTTTCCCTTAGCACCTGCAGAACCACTCGAAGATGCGCATCATGATCCTCCTCAGATTTTGAGTACACCAAAATGTCGTCTATGAACACTACGACAAATTGGTCCAGATATGGCTAAAACACCCGATTCATCATGTCCATGAATGCTGCCGGTGCGTTGGTCAAACCAAAAGGCATTACCAGAAACTCGTAGTACCCACCGAGTACAGAATGCCGTCTTATGAATATCAGCCTCCATCACTTTGAGATGATGATACCCCGACCTAAGGTCAATCTTAGAGAAAACCGATGCACCCTTGAGTTGATCAAACAAGTCGTCAATCCTAGGCAACGGGTACTTGTTCTTGATTGTCAACTTGTTTAGCTGGCGATAGTCTATACACATCCGCATCGTACCATCCTTCTTCTTAACAAAAAGCACTGGAGCTCCCCATGGTGATACACTTGGTCGGATGAAACCCCTATCCAACAATTCCTGAATTTGAGCCTTCAGCTCCACCAATTCTTTCGGCGCCATCCTATATGGAGCAATAGATACTGGCGCAGTTCCCGGTAACAAGTCTATACCAAATTCTACCTCGCGATCAGGAGGTATACCTGGAAGTTCCCACGGAAATACATCAGCAAACTCCCCTACAGTTCGAACATTGTTCACAGCTGCCTCCTCCGCTTCCAATGCACAAACATGCACTATGAATGCCTCACAACCCTTTTTAACCAATTTCTCAGCCTTCAGTGCAGAGACCACATTAGATAAGTAATCTCTCCTATTACCTATCATTACCACCTCCTCACCCTCCACAGTCTTCACTACCATGCGCTTAGCCGCGCAGTCCAAGCTAGCCTGATACTTTACTAGCCAATCCATCCCGAGAATCAGATCGAACTCCCCAAACGGCAGTTCCATCAAATCAGCCAAGAACACAACCCCCTGGAGTTCTAGGGGTACATCCCTATACAATGTATTTACTTCTACAGAGTGACCTAGAGGGCTTATCACAGTCATTTTCCTAGAAGTAGTCTCAGAGCCTAAGTTCAGAGTTTCCACTATGCTACTAGCAACATATGAGTGCGTCGAACCCACATCAATTAAAGCATTATAAGGTACTCCAAAAATTAAGAACGTACCGGTTATGATGTCCGGTGCATCGCCCTCCTTCCGACGCCTCGCAGCGTAGATCAACCCCAGCTGTCTCGCCTCTGAACCACCTGCACCTCTGCCTGGTGCTCCACGGCCCCTACCAGAGCCATTACCCCCTCTGTGGCTGCTGATTATCCCTCCTATACTGTGCACGATTATGATCCTCAGACTGCAGTCTAGCTGATCTTTGTGGACAATCCCTACCTCGATGTCCCATCGATCAACACTCAAAGCAACCCCTGTTCCCAGTCCAGCATTCCCCCGTGTGAGACTTTCCACACCGAGCACACCGCGGCGACCACTGAGTATTAGCAGCAGCAGGCCTAGCAACTGAATTTGGCCCACTATACCTAACCCTTTTCTGTTGGTTCCCAGAAAATCCAGATGATCCAGAGCTCCTCTTGTTCCAACCCCTATCCTGATTCCGCCTCACAGACTGTCTTACCCCTTCAGCCGCCTTAGCTTTATCCACTAGGACAGCAAACTCCCTCTCCTGCTGTGGGGCTATCATCATCCTCAGCTCGTCCCTCAGCCCATCCTCGAATCTGACACAGCGCTCATGCTCTGTACTCACCATACCCCAAGCATACCGACTCAACCGGAGGAATTCCGCCTCATACTCCGCTACAGTCCTATTACCCTGAACCAAGTTTAAAAACGCCCTGCGCTGCGCATCGACATAGTTAGTCCCTATGTACTTCCTTTGATAGACTGTTCGAAAGAATTCCCACGTAAGATCATCCGCTCTGGCTCCATCCCTAACCGTGAGCCACCACTGGTATGACTCATCTCGCAGCAGCGACACTATGCCCTTCAGCTTTTCCTCAGCTGAGAAATCCAGGTCGTCCATGATACGTTCCGTCGCTTCCAACCAGTATTCAGCTGCACTAGGTGCCACCCCTAACACACCCCTAAATACTTCTGCACCATTAGCCTTAAGTCGCTCGGCCATAGATTTCCGAGCTCCAGTTACAACGCCTGCACTAGCAACCCTTTCTAATACCTGCAGTACCGCCTGTGACACCGCATCATTACCACCCATCTGATCCTGATATTCTGCACCCACTGCTGGCGACGGTGGTACCTCGTTTTCTGATCCATGACCAGATCCTGCCGGTTCCGAGACCGTCATCCTACCCCTACCTCGTCCATGAATATTTCGCCCACGCCCACGTGCACTCATGTCTACCGATATACGAGCTGTTATTAAAAATTTTATGCGTTAGACCTTTATTCCACTGTCTTTTAAAGCACAGTCTTATGAAAAGTTTAATAAGGGGTTGTTTTCATGAGTATACAACATCCTACAGTTCATGTCTCTAAAGTAGTTTCTACTACTACCCAATCACGCCATACTCATAACCATATCATCATATCATCACAAGCAATAGTTCGGGGTACTTACCTGGGCGGATTGGTGCCGGAGACTCGGTGCCATGCTTTCATCCCTATACTTTTTCTCATAAAAAGCCTTTCATAATTTTTTTTTAAAACATTTTTGGGCCTCGGGCCCACAGCCGAGTTGTTGAACCTGGCTCTGATACCATAATTGTAACACCCCAAACCCGGTCAACACACCACGACCGAATCTGGCATGCTACGGAGTGAAAACAGTTTGAAATCACAAGTGTATCGGGAAGGTTTCCCTAGAAATTCGTTGTTCTTAAAAAAATATTTAAGTGATGTTGAAATCGTGTTTAGGTTGTTTTGAACCCATGTTAGAAAAATTCACTTGAAAGAAAAAGAACATTTGCTATTTACTAAAACTGCATGTGCCAAGTATAACCAAGTTAGAAACCCATTTGCTTTTGAAGTTGTCGGAAAGTTTTAAGTTATAAAAGCATTCAAGTTACCTAATTATTTTATGAGCCTTGCTACCCGATGGTAACGTCTTTAAAATCCGAAGAGTTATAATTTTGAAAACGTAGCCTTTTTACCGGTTAATCTTTACCAAATTCGTAAATCCAATGTATACATTGTAAGCAGAATTAAACAAGTAATAAAAACCCAAAATAAACTTAGCGGCCTTATTACAAAACCAAAACCAACTTTAAGAAAAATCAAATAAACCAAAGTAATAAGTTATAGCCGAAAACTCGAAAACAAATTTGCATGGCCACCTCGAGTCCTCCCCGACTCCATATCCGCGATCTATGCCTCATCTGCAAAATATAAGGGAAGGGGTGAGTCACCGAGACTCAGTGTATAAATCCCCAACCCGATAATTCATCCACCTACACAGATCATCAGTCAAACATGCAGATTATGCAACCCATAACCTAGCCATCCAAACACCATTAACTACCCCGTATGGTCAAAACCACTGGTGACCGAAGTCACAAATATATCGGTGTGGTCAAAACCACTGGTGACCGTAGTAACAAATATCGAGTGATGGGGCCAACCCATCGTGTGGTCAAAACCACTGATGACAATCCCGTAATATATCATGTGGGGCCAACCCACTGTGGTACTAAACCACTGGGACGAGTCACAATATCCATATGTGGTCAAAACCACTGGTGACCGTAGTCACAAATATCACAAGTGTGGTCAAAACCACTGGTGGTCAAAACCACTGGGACTAGTCACAAATCATATCAATAGTGTGGTCAAAACCACTGGTGACAGTCCAAATAGATCACCCCCCTCCTCTCATCAATCCCACCATCATCATGCTCATATATTAAGTATCATAATCCCATATATCATGCATTTATGTATAGCATAGCATTTAACAGCATATGATGGCATATACAACATAGATCGTAAAGCACGTAACAGGGGACTTACCTGAAATCCAACCTTAAGCCCACAAGGCTAAATCGCTGACACAACGGTTACACAGTAACATAATAAGCACTGTTTAAACTAATAAAATGTGTAAGAGTTTACACAAATGTTATTAACGCAAATACTAGATCCCGAAGTCCCGATCTACAGCACTAGATTCCTTGACCCTACATTCGGCCAAACCATAGGGTCATTAACAAGGCCATTCGGCCATACCATTAAATCTCGAAGGATTGAGATAACGCATGGCACTTAAACCTTACCCTTAGCCTTACGAACGCTAATCACAAACAGGATAAGTGAGACCGATCTTTCCCCTACAGTCAGCCAACATCACAACTTAGTTTCCCATAGCCTTCGGCTTAATAAAAAAAAACTAGGAGAGTAATTAAATCACTATAGACCCTTACCACTGACTTACCGAAACCGCTTGTTAAGGAAAAGAGGGTTTGGATCGATTGCTCCAAAATCCCGGAGTACCTAAGAGAAGTCGGTTTTCAAAGGTGATTAGAGACCTTACTGATCACTGCCGCAATCGGCTTCTACTTTAAAGAGAAACGACAGAGAGTAGAGTAACTAAGAACCAAGAACACTTACCCCTTTAAATCGACTAGAGAAAACCAAGGTAGATCTGCCCTTACTTGATATTCGGCCAAAGCACCACAAGAGAAAGAAAAAGGGAATTTCGACAAGGTGTAGTGAGTAATAGATTCGGCTAACAACAATGTAAGGAAGCAATAAGGACTTCCACGGTTTCGGCTCTTTCTAGAATGGGGAGATGGAAGAGATGGATGAAATAGTAAAGAGGGATTTCGACACAATGGGGATTGAGAGAAGAAAAAGATGTCGACAGAGAAGGAGGGTTGGTCTCGGCTTGCAAAAATAATCAAGGTGAAGAAGAAAATAACAAATAAAAATGGAGAAAGAAGAATTCGACAGAGTGAATGAGAGGAGATTTCGGCACAAGGTGCTTGAGAGGAAAAGGAAGGAAGCTAGAATGGGGATGCCGAAAAAGAGAAAGAGAGTGCAATTCAGGTTTTGGTTTCTTGCTATAATCAAAAGGAGAAAAGAATGGTTCAAGTGGGAGGGTTCGGCTAACCATAAGAGAAAGTAAAAGAACTCAAATTGCCAAAAATGAGAGTGAGGCTCACATCCAATCGGCACCTATAGCTCACTCCCTTAACAAATGATACACCCCCCTTCTCAAGCTTCAAACCCGAATGCTCCCACCCCAAAATCCAAAAGACATTCGGCTAAGCACACACACTTGCCGTCCCCTCCTCCGTTCCCCTTGAATTCTCTCATCCATACATTCAAATGAGTTTGAACTCAACAAAACTCCTAAATTTCCTCCTTACCTCTCATTTGAATTATTTGACTGAGTCTACCTTTACCTGTCAGAGTTTGAGCGGCACACAACTCCTCCCCCTCCTTGGCGTCAAAAAGAAATAGTAGGGAGTGCTATTCCTGTAACTCGAACACAGGCCCTCCCCATCTGCCTGTGGCGTCAAACACAAGGCTTTAAGTGGCGCCTCCTTGCCACTTTGCCAAGCCTTTTCTTGTGCTAAAATCCTCAAATAAATTCCTTTAACCCCTAATTCTTATAGCTCTCTCTTCTTAAGCATTAAAACAAAAATTCTGGCCATGAGACAAGACTAACTCGAGATCATGCTTAGACCCTAAAACATACCAAACGAACACAGTAGGCTTACCAATACATGCAACCACATGCAAAATGCAGAACCCCGATTTAAGGATGTTACACAACTAATACACATTTGCCTAAGGGATTTGACACTTTTATCACAAACTCTGTAGACTCTGCAAGCATGTTCATACTAGATACTGTTTTCATACAAACATACGAGTGGGTAGATCCCGGATCAATTAAAGCAACAGCATGAGTGTCATAGAAAGAAAATGTACCCGTAATCACATCAGGGGATGGCGCCTCTTCGTGAGCGCGAATGGAATAAGTCCTTGCAGGTGCTCTACCCTCAGATCTTGTAATCTGCTCTCTATGTGTATTTTTACTACTAGTTCCATTTCTCGGATTTCTCTGTGGTCTCCCTGTACTAGTAGTGTTACCCGATCTCACACTCTGGTTTCTATCTTTTTCAACCATCTTGGGGCAGTCTCTAATGAAGTGATCTTGGGAACCACACTTGAAACAAGCTCTCTTATTTGCTCGACACTCATCAGGGTGACGTCTACCACACTGTGAGCATTCCGATCTACTTGGTTGAGCATTACCAACACTAGAAATTGAAGTGGTCTGAGCTTTAAAAACCAAGTGCTATTCACCTTTACTTCTATTTGAGAACCCAACTGAAGCGGCTGATCGAGTAGTGAACTCTCTTGATTTCTAGGATGAAGATTGAAATGACTTACACAATTGTCTCTTCCTCGAGTCATGGGACTCAATTTCAGCCTTTCTTTTCTCTTTGGCCAATTCCTCGGCTGTGTAAGCTCTCTATACTAACACAACAAATTCCTTCAGTTCTAGAATACCAACAAACAATCGGATGTCCTCATTTAATCCATCCTCAAACCTCTTACACATGATGGCTTCAGTGGATACGCACTTCCGAGCGTATTTACTGAGCCTTACAAACTCACATTCATATTCGGTTACCATCATCCGACCTTATTTTAGCTCAAGGAATTCCTTTCTCTTCTGATAGATAAACCTTTGGCTAATATACTTCTTTCGGAACTCTTCTTGGAAAAATTCCAAATTTACTTTCTCCCTTGGTACAACCGACACAAGGGTGTTCCACCACTGATAAGCCGAATCTCAAGAGAGACACAACACATTTCATACACTCTTCGGGTGTGCAAGATAATTCATCAAATACCTTAATGGTATTTTCAATCCAGAATTCTGCTCTTTTTGGATCGTCATCTTTATTAGCTTGGAATTCCTAAGCTCATTGTTTCCAAATTCTATCAACCGGGACTTTTCCCTTCTTACCATTTCTACAAGTTGGGGAGCTACAGGGATAGGCTGAGGGTTTGGAGGGGTGGAGCTTATTGTTGAGCGGCCGGGTTCGTTCGAACGAACTCCGTATACCAGTCGTTCATCATATGGAGAAAGGCTTCCCTAGCCTCTTCTCCTTCTTTCTGACTCACAGCCATTGGTCTATTTTCATTTTCAGTTGGCACCATCCCTTGAGTAGGGGCCAGTGCATTACTTTCTACATCATCTGCCACTACTCTGTCGAGATCCATTTGCTATACGAAAACATAATTTAAATCGTCAGGAGTCGTCACACTATCATTATGTATATACACATACGTATGGCATGTATAGTTAGACTCGTGCATACGCTACATTAGTCTGAGAATCGACTAAACCGTAGCTCTAATACCACTAAATGTAACACCCCTTACCCGTATTCGATGCCGGAACCGGGTACAAGGCATTACCAGACTTAACATACTTAATCACACAAAGCCGGGCCATAAATTTTCATTCCAACTTAAAACTTTTCATTCATAATCATATTGTCCCTATTACGGGCCTACGAGACCTGAAACATACATATAGAGTGGTTCGGGACTGAACCGAAAGCTTACAAATACTTAAAAATTTTTTGCTCAAAACAGGGCCTCACGCCCGTGTGAAAAGGAACACGCCTGTGTGGGCAGGCTGTGTAGTCACTGATAAACCGTAAAAGTAACATATTTTAAGCCCACATTTAGCATGCTTTTGGATGATTTAGGCCCTGAATTGTGTAATTTGGTGCTCTTAATCCTTTGTTTTCATGTTTTATACTCAGGAGAGCACCCAATGATGAAAAGAATGGAAAATGGGCCCAAAACGGAGTAAATGGGCCATATCACGAAATCCACACGGCCTGGGCCCTAGCCACACGGCTGTGCCTCATTCAACAGGCTCGAACACGGCCTGGCCATGACTTACACGGGCGTGTGCCATGGGCGTGTCCCTGCCGTAGGAAAGAAGAGTTTCACTCGGATTTGGATACTTAGGGGCAAAGAAACACATTCCAAAGCCTATTCGAACACCCTAGTAGGAATTCTACTTGAATTAGGATACTTAGGGGCCAAGTAAGGTATCTCAAAGTCTATATAAACACCTAAGGGGGCAACTTGAAGAGGAGTTCAGCAGAAGCCGGAACCCAAGGCTTTAGTCAGGGGGCGGTTAGCTAGGCTAAGGAGTCAAGCCAGAAAGGTCAGATTTGTGGAAATCACTCGTAGATAGCCAGTTGATCCATCTCAAGAAGCTGGAGTTATACTCAAGACGGAGGATCTCTCCTTCAATTCCTTCAGGGGGTTTTAGGGATTTCTTATGTTTTGTTTTATCTTTTCTTTTGAGATGTTTTCTTTTATTGTTATGAACTAAACCCTCAGATACTTGAGGGGGATAAAACCTAAGATGAATCTTGTTATCGTTTGCTGAACTATATGATAAATATTTGACTTGTTCTTAATTATGTGTTCTTAATTCTTGTGTTGATATTTTCGGGATATTAATTCAAGCATGATGTGCTTAGGTGGAGGAGCAAAAGTCCCTGCCTAAGTGTAGATCTAGCATAATTAAGCGGAGTTGATCGCGCGCCTAGAGATAGGGTGACGAGATTTTGCTGGATTAGGGTGAAACCTAATATGGGAGTCCATAGATCGAGTTAATGCAATTCTAGGGGTTTTAATTAGAAAGAGATTTCAATTAATCAACCTAGGGTTAGACGTTAGTCGCCTCGAGAGAGGGATTAATATAACTTAGGGAATCTGACAGATCAAGTCAAGTGAATAAATCGTCTGGTTCAGAGTTAGATAACAAGTGAAGTCTAGGTGGATTCTTCCTTGGGTGTCGTCTTAATCAATTGGTTTTTCCTTAAGTTATTTCCCAAACTCGTTCTCTTTGTCTTTGCATCTTTAGTTTAGTAGTTAATTAATTTAGATTAGATAAATAAATCCCTTTATTCTTAGGCTAAATAATAAAAAGAGAGTTAATATTAGTACTTTTGGTTCCTTTGGGTTCGACATTCCTGTCTTGCCTAAGTTATGCTACTGTTCGATAGGTGCACTTGCCTCAAAAATCGTTGTCAAAGTTAGTTTCTACGTTCGATCATTCTTTTTATAAATTTTAAGACTCGATAGAAACAATCAGTCACGCATGCCCAAGTCCTTAGTCCGTGTGGATTTTAGTTTTCATTCCGAACCTACAGAGGCTTTCACACGGCACACGCCCGTGTCCCTCACACGGCCACAACATTCCCTTGTCTTAGCCCGTATGTGAAAACCTTGACATTCTATTTGTGCCATCAGCAGACATTTAGGGTCACACAGCTGAGTCACACACCCGTGTGCTAGCCCGTGTGACGAACTTGATTTTTCGCAAATTAGGTGCAGGGGACACACGGCCAGACTACATGCCCATGAGGCAAACCGTTAGTCATACACGGCCTAGACACACAACCGTGTGCCTACCCGTGTGGACAATTATAAGGATATTTACCAAGCCATTAGCCACCCTGAAAAGTAACCACACTTATACCATTTCCAGCTACACATAGCATAACAATAACGCACCTCTAATATCAACAATCAAGACATCCACACCTTAATTTCACACTACGTTCATCATGCATATACTTAACACATTACACATTAAATTGCACAGGCTTGCACTTCATGAATTTCATCATCATTGAATAGATATAACTTAACTAGTTTTGGCCAATTCCAATGGCCATTTACAAAATGAAATAAGTAACATTAATAGCCAACACCTTGGCTAACCAATATGACATATAACAAAATGACCAAGTTCCTATTCAAGCCATACCCAAAATAATCAAACTTTACTATACCCAAAAGAATTGCTTGATAGTGTGAATCGAGCTCCGACGCCATATGGTCTCCGAGCTAGCTTGGCGATACTACAAGAAAAGGGAAAAGAGAGGGAGTAAGCATAAAGCTTAGTAAGTTTGCATGTAATAAATAACAACATAAGATCTTGTGAAAACATCCACACATTACATTACAAATTAACACAAAATTCTCAAGCTACATTGACATGGCTTACTCATGCTCACTCTTACCAACCACATATCACATACTGGACTCTTTTCTCGTGAGTTTCGCATATGTACTTGTTGTAACACCCTTAACCCGTACTCATCGCCGAACTAGGGTTATAAGGCATTACCGGACTCAACTCAGATCATCACAGCCATTTATCACAATTCATACATTTATTAAACTCAAAGAGATTTAGTATATATTTGTACATATTAACCATTGAATTATCGAATATAAGCTATTCAAATGTTTATCACAAGTTTGAGTAAGCACCTATCACGTTATGCACATGTAGTAACATAAATACATCTATTACTTACTCAACTATCACCTTGTCATTTCATAACTCAGACGTACATACATACTTAATCATAAACTCTCATAGCACTCTATGGTATATCTATGCACATACGAAAAAACTCAATCAAGGTTCGCATTTAACATAACCTACTCCATAAAATTTCCTCTTTAAGATAATAAAAATTAACGCATGTGCATCAGGATACATAAATATATAAATTGTACAAATACAATTAAATCCAATGTGCTCATTATAACATGAATTATAAACTCATCATCTTTATCATTACAAACCTATCATTAGATCAACCACATATACAATTTCCACATAATCGAACACATACAACTTAGTACACATCACTTACAAATTTAAGTGTTTGACCGAATATACAAGGTCCCATTTATGATATTTCATATTTATTACCTAACATAAGTTGAATTTGGTAGTTTCATGCATTCGGTAAAATTTAACCAATCTCTCAAACCATTTATGCATATAATATGGTTATGCACATTTCCATACCCGAACATAAACCCAATCAACTAGTTCTTTGAGCATGTTAACTACGTTTGACTATAGCACATAGACTTAGCCGAATATACATACATAAACATTTTCACTATCATCATCGACTTATAACCAACATCTCAATATAAATGTCATATTATATGCTTTCAAATTAAACTTAAAACATAACAAGAAGCATATAACCAAGAACAATTATACAACCAATCTATCAAATCCATAAGTAAAGTTTAACCAAAAGTAATAACCATTTCGCAAGGCTATATATATATATATATATATATATAAGAATAAATACCATTAATAACAATACAGCCTAGCTTATACATGCCTTTCGAATCAAACTAGGTTTATAAGTACCAAAAGAGTTGATAGTGTAGTTGACTTATCCGAAGATCCTCTGAACCCGTAGCAGACCTAAAATCTATATAACAACACATTAAAACACACAAAGTAAGCTTACTAGCTTAGTAAGTCTCAAGCAAGTATTAATGCATAAACGAACATTTAAACTTATTAATCTCCATACTTTCGGCATTGAATTTACTCATTCCAACATGTAAGTTTTGCTTAACCGAATACTAGCAATACTTTGACTTAAATATTAGTACCTGTTTATCATAAACGCATATACCAACAAATCATCGAGTATTATGCTTATTCATAAGTTTCGAGTCAAACAAATTCAATTACAAATACTTTCAAACACTTTTATCATTCATCTTTTCACTAAAAATTGAATCTTACATGTGTTATATATATATATATATATATCTTAACCTCACACATATTAAGTGTTCATATGTAACAACCCAAACCCGGCCCAAACGCTACGACCGAATTTGGTTTGTTACGGAGAAAACATTTTGAAACGTTTCAAAAATCCCTTTAAGTCGAATTGTCTTTTTAATAAGAGATGGTTATTTTGTTTTAAAAAAAACATTTGAGGTGTATAAAACCCATACTTAGATTTATTTTGAAAATATTTATTAAATCAAGTTATTATATACATATTTTAAGATGTACCCGAGGGTATTAAAAATATTTTTGCTTTGGTTTAGAAAAATGTGTGAACTTATTATTATTATAATTAAATAGTATAAACTAATATTCAAAGCAGGTAACGAAATAATAAAAGGAGTTATTGGAGGCCTTATTACAACCCAATTAAAATCAAACCAACAATAAATAAAATTTAAATAAAATATAAAAGAACCGAAATTCAAAGTCTATTAAATTAAAATCCCACTGCATGGCCACCTCGAGTCCATCCGGTCCACATCCGCGATCTACATGTCACCTGAAAAATATAAAGGAGAAGGTGAGTCACCAAGACTCAATATGTAACCCTTCCCCCGGTTTAAGCAATTTCATACACAATGTATAACAATTAACATGCATCAAATCATATACCCAACCTAACCATCCATATCACCTTTCTCTACCCCGTGTGGTACCAAACCACTGGTGGTGCCAAACCACTGGTGACTTAAAGTCACAGCTGTGATGCCAAATCACTGGAGGTGCCAAACCTCTGGTGTCCAAAGACACAAATCGGTTGATGGGGCCAACCCATCGTGTGATGCCAAATCACTGGCGTCGATCCCATATTATCATCTGTGGGGCCAACCCACTGTGGTGCTAAGCCACTGGGACAAGACGCTATGAGGTGCCAAACCTCTGGAGGTACCAAACCTCTGGTGACCGTAGTCACAGTGTGTTACCAAAACACTGGTGTCCGTCGACACAATATCTCTGCCCCCTCCACTCATCAACCCATATCACATCATTATATAACAAATCTCATGCCATCAGATATTTAAGTTACAACTAAAAGTCATGCAATGTAACATCCCCAAACCCGGCCCATTCACTACGACCGAATCTGGTTATGTTAGTAAAAATATTTTTGACTTAGAATAAATAGTAAAAATTTATTTGCTCTTGGAAACCATGTTCTTTTGAAAAATATAGCCACATGTTTAATAATTCCACATTTGAATAAGTAAGTTATAAAAAAAAAAATAACCATCTTCACATAGTGTTTCAATTTAAACAAACCATAATAGAGCTAATAATAAAATGATACCAAAATAATAAAATAAATCCTTATTACAACCATTATTTAAAAGATCAAGAACTTAATATAAATAAGCTTTAAAAACATCTCCTTCGGCATGGGCCACCATGTGTCCTCTCCGATCCCGGTCCATCTCATGAATCACCTGAAATGTTAGGAAAATATTTGGGTGAGTCCACAGACTCAGTGCATAACCATAACACCTATTTCCCCTACGTATGGGCTTGGCCCATACCCACACAACCATCGAAGCAAATCATGCAAGTATGCTTTTCAGCCCAACCTACTATCCCACCGTACGCCAACCTTAGCAGACTCCCTGCCTAAGGCCGTGGATAAACCACCACTGATCACATCGTGATCCAAAACCTTACCTTGGCTACTCGCTGCACAAGGCCGTGGCTGAGCCACCGATCAACCAAAATGATCTCAACATCAATATCTGTCTACGGTGATGCACATAGCCATCAACCGCCGAGATGGGCACCGAGCCACACCTCCCTTGAGGTAGCACACAGCTAACCCTCAAGCGCTAATGTAGCCGGAGCTATCATTAGACCACGTACAACTTGTGTACACTTCCTCCTTCTTCAATCCAATCCCATGCCCATGTGTCAATAAATCATGCAAGAATATCATATAGAGTGAGTATTTATTATTTATCAATACCACATCAAACATATATAAAATATATAAATATCACAACCAATCTTACCATCATCGGTTCACATCACTTAAGCCATTATAATCGGCTTCCACACATAACACATATGTTTAAAAGCTAGCAAGCAAACCGAGAAATAGTGCAATGGTTACGCACCTTGTTAGATACAATCGATCAAATCCTAACTGCTCTTACAACACTTGATGAATAAGACTTAAGAGTCCCTTCCTATCGCTCCTTGTTGGCTACACACAAACAAAACACAACATCACCCATGCTCTAGAGACATTCGGCCATACCAAAACTAAGGCCAACCATTCGGTTTTGACCCCAAAACAGAGAACTAGAACACTTACCCACAAGCTCTAAATGTCGACAGCACCACTCTACACAGGTTCGGCTTCAAGCTTGGATAAATAGAAGAGAGATGGAGAGGCTAAAGGTTTCGGCTTCACTACCAAATGAAGTTGGAGCATTCGGCTAACACAAGATGTTGTTATGGAGTTTGAAAGGAGTTTGATAAAGGGATGGGGGTTCGGCCAAAGTACAAATAGGGTAGGGGAAGAAGCAAACGAAAGACCTTTAAGGGCTTTAGAGTTTCGGCAAAGAAAATGGGAATTGAACTAGGTGACTTCTCAAAGAAAATTCGGCACCAGAGAGTGAGATGAGAGAAAGCTTTCGGCTTGAAAAACAAAAGGGAAAAAGGATTTCCAAAAGGGTGCTCCCCTATTTATAGCATTCGGCCACCCCTAAGCTCACCCCACAAAACCGAAAATGCCCTCCAAAAGCTCCCAAAACCGGCCACTACCCAACTCCCTTTCAAATCCCATTATTCCTTCCTACTTTTCCTCCCTAACACCCATTCAAAAAGTTTGAATGGGTCAAACCTCTACCTAGCCGAATTTAAAAAGAAAGACCAAGTCTCTCTCCACCTTTTAAGCATCCAAAAGCCACCCAACTTCTTACCTCTCTGACGCCAAAAATAAAGGCCAAAGTGCTGCCTTCGCAGCTCGAACACTGGCCCCCCTTCCCTTGCACCTGAGACGTCACCTCCCCAAGCTCTTAGTGGCGTCTCCCTTGCCACTCCACCAGCCCAGTTCTTGTGACATAAACTCCCAAATAATTCTCTTAAGACACCCATCGCCAAGCTCCCCTTTTAGCACTTAAAAATCCAAAATTTCCCAAGGTCTTCCCCTTTAATCTGAGCATTCTTAACACCTCTCAAACACATCCAAGCATACCCAAAACCTACTAGAACATGAATTATACCCAACCTGCATAGCCCCTAAATCAGGGTGTTACATGCCATGCTTCCCAAAAGCATTAATAGTAATTCACATTAACAGGTACTTACCTGAATCGTCAATTATACCAATATGGTATTAAATCCAATGCTACAACCATCAGAGTTAGCATTCACAACATTTAATACAGTTAATAAGTCATAACATGTGTATGTGCACACCTGATGTCGATGAGAAGTCTAAATCCCGAAAAGAGAAGTCGGCCTCCCTAGATCTCTCTGCACCTATATTCGGCCAACCTCAGGATTAGCATTATGGCCTATTCGGCCAACCCAAATAATTTAAAAAGGGGTCTCCTTTTGAACCCGAATCTTACCTCCTTGCTTTGAATACTAGCCTCAGCACCCGAACTACGAATCTGGTTCACAACCTATAATCGGTCATTGGACAATGTCAATAGCCTTCGGCTTTTAATCACTTAAAATAATAATCCATTAACAATAGGCCCTTACCACCACTTACCAAAGCCGAATGCTAGAGACTGGAGAGTTAGATCTACTGCCTGAACGATCCCGAAATTCCTAGATGACATCGATTTCAAAGAAAGATTAGCCGAACTATCACCAAATGCCAAATCTCGGCTTTTCCTCACATCCAAATCGACAGAACACAAGAGAAAGTATTAAAACATTCGGCTAATGCCCCTTACCTACTGAAACCGATTACAAGAAAAGTCCCGAAGAGTCTTATACCACCTTAAGTGTTAGGCCAAAGAGCTTCCAAAGAGGAGAAGGGAATTTCGACACTCTAGAGAGGTATATTCGGCCAAAACTTGAAAATATGGAGAGGGGAAATTTGGCTATGGCTAGGGAGTAGGTTCGGCTAACTAAGAAAAAGGGAAGAGGAAGGATTGGGGATTCGGCAAAGAAGAGAGTAGAGGAGAGTTTCGGTTCAAGGAAGAGAAGAAAAGAGGAAAAGAAATGGAAAATAAGAGTGAGTAGAGAGTTTCAGCAAAAATCTAAGGAAAGGAGAATGGTTTTTAGTTTTTGCTTGAGAGAGCTTGAAGAACAAAAAGAGGTGCTAGCCGAAATTATCAAGAATACTAAAAAGAATTCGACCCCCCTTTCACTCATGGTTGCCGTCCACTTCACTCCTTGAAGTGTTTAAAATTCGGCCAGCTCCTTGTTTTTCTCTTGGCCACTAACTTGAACTAATTCAAAATAATTTGAATTAGCCACATGCCTATTTTTCCTCTGCCAACTATTTAGATTATTCAAGTAATAATCCAAATAAAAATTTCTATTATCCACCTTATTAAAAGAGTTTAAACTGAGAAAAACTCCCCCTATTGCCGTTCCACTTAAAAGCAAAAAGGGGATTTTGTGACTCGAACCAAGGCTCTCCCTTATCCCTTGTGGCGTCACATGTAGCTCCTAAGTGGCCCTCTTTTTGCCACTTCTCCAAGCTGATTATTATGTCAGATAATCCTCCATTTATTCATGTAACCCCTACTTACTAAGGCTCCCTACTTCAAAGCTTAAAAATAATATTTTTCCCACTACTCGAGCCTACTAAAAATCCATAATTAAGCCTTAATACACCATAATTAATACCATAATAATTCAAACACAAGAAAAACATTTAATCACAAATAGCCCCGATTTTAGGATGTTACATCATACCTGTTAATGATAAGATCATCATCACTAAATAAAATACTTAATGAATCATTCATTTCATCACACCATACTTAAGTATAATGGTAATGAACTGAGCTACTTCATTTCTTACTAATACAATAAGTCAATTCTTGCCCGAGCTTCTAACACATATCATTTAATATGCCATATCTCATTTCATTCTCGATTTCTTCATTTATAGCGAATCACCGACATTTAGCCTGCTAGGCATTCAAGCCCGAATTTCCCATCGGCATTAAGCCTGCTAGACCAAAGGTCCGAAATATAAACACTGGCATTAAGCCTGCTAGGCTGTAAGCCAGAAATAAGTCACCGGCCAAGGCCTGCTAGACTTGAAGCCCGAAATATCAACATAACAAATCGTTCAATGTACATTTCTCATTAGCATCTCAAAAAATCTATGTAATGCTTATCACTCTCACATAACAACCAAGCATATCTATTACACCTTACTTTCAACAAATAAAATTCAATCCAATTTCATACCCCTACATTCGGCCATTTGATATATTTATGCTAAAAATATTTAAATTTCATCATTTATTATATTCACAAATAAGTCTTTAACTTATATTTGCTTAAGGACTTACCTCGACTATCGACAGACGACGAGTACCGGCTATTCGTTAACTTTCGCCTTTCCTCGATCCAAGTCCGTTTTTCTTTGTTCTTGATCTAAACACATTCAATTTGAGCTCATTCAAACAAATTTCATTTCAATTTAATCCCAGAACACTTAAATAGGCAAATTACCATTTTGCCCCTAATGTTTCACATTTTTACAATTTAGTCCTATTTGCATAAAACACAAAATACACAAAATTTCACTAATCTACTCAAGGGCCGAATATTCATAGGGACCCTACAAGTCCATTTCTTTCATTTATTTTTCATTTTAGCCCCCTCAAAAATTCATTTTTACAAATTAGCCCAAAATACTCAAATTCACCAAAATTTCCAATACAAAACATACTAATCTTTATCATATCATTGATATAAAATCATCAAACATCAAAAACCACATAAACATGTCAATGGCCGAATCTCACATACATGCTAATCTCAAAAATTCTAGCATAGGTTGGATAATATACGAAGCAACGATCTCAAAAACGTAAAAATTATAAAAAACCGAAAATTACACATACCTTAATCAAGAAAATTGATTGCCGAAATTCAAAGCTCTCTAACCCTTATTCTTTTCTCAATATTCGGCCAACAATGTAAAAGATGATAGTGGCCTTCGTTTTGTTTTATTTAACATATAATATGTTTTATTTATGAATTACTAATATAACCTTTTAATAATAATAAGACTAACTTATAATATAAGTGTATTTTAGTCCTATGCCGTCCACTATCTTAGAAAGTGGGCAAATTGCCCTTTTAGTACCTCATATTAAAAAGCCATTAACACTTGGGCACTTTTCACTATAGTATGTAACTTTTACCCTTTACGCGATTTAGTCCTTTTTCTAAATTAAACACACAAACGATTAAATTTTTCTACGAAACTTTCACACACATTAAAGCATATAATAAGCACAAAATATATCATTTAAATATATTTCAGACTTGGATTCGTGGTCCCGAAACCACCGTTCCGATTAGGGTCAAATTCGGACTGTTACACTTGTATCACTCCATCACATAACTTTAGCCCTTTTTCCATTCTTATCATAAACTTTAATTCTTCACCCCGTTGAACCACTTGGAATATCAAAGGATACTTGGGAATTGTCATACACGTAGTAAGATGCCAAAGCCATATCCTAGATATGGTCTTACATGGGATCACATGTCAATGCCGATGCCATATCCCAGATATGGTCTTATACGGGATCTCATATCAATGTCGATGCCATATCCTAGATATGGTCTTACACGAGATTGTATATCGATGCCATGTCCCAGACATGGTCTTACATAGAATCACTATTCGATGCTGATGCCATATCCCAGATATGGTCTTACACGGGATCTCAAATCAGTGCTGAGGCCATATCCCAGATACGATCTTATACGGGACCTTATTAATCTAATGTCGTGACAAGGGTATCCTTTCTATTCCTAAGGTTCAACCGGGACTTCAATATAGTAAAACTTCATCATATTTTTCATCGAGACCTCATTAACCAATTTCATAAAAAGAATATACATTTCATGTAATATCAAGCATTTAAATACATAATAACAGAATGTTGATTTATTACACACCAACTTACCTCGGTACCGAAATATAGATAGTTGTTCAATTTAGTCCACCACATTGTTCTTTCCTCAGCTTAGGTCCGGACTTCGTGTTTCTTGATCTACAATGACAAATTTCACTTATTTAATTATCACATTGACTAAAACAGCCCATGAATCATACTTTGGCAAAAATTATATTTTTCCCCTAAACTTTCACATATTTACAAAATAGTCTCTAGGCTCATATGATGAAATGTGTTCATTTTTCTCACACCCAAGCCTAGCTGATTCATAATCTCTCTTATAGTAGCCCAAAATTCCAACTATTTTACATTTTATACTCATATTATTTCATCTTTTGCAAATAAGTCCTTTTTACCGATTTCACCAAAAATCATCTAGCAAAAGTTGTCTATCACACCTCAAACTTTCGTATTCTACCACTAGACATCAAAATACATGTATGTCATCCATGGGTAAAATTTTAAACACAATCTCTAGCTCAAAATAGTGGTAGAAATAGCTAGATCGAGCTACAAGGATTTCAAAAATACGAAGAACAACAAAAACGGGGCTAGGAGGTACTTACAATCAAGCTTGAAAGTGAAACAAAATCCTAGCTTTGGATCCTTGCAAATTTCGGCTATGGAGGATGAAGATGGACACAAATTTTGACTTCTTTTTCCCTTTTTTTAATTTATTAACCAAATGACCAAAATGCCCTTAAGGCCCTTCCTTGAGATTTTTCCCTTCCATGTCCATTTGTGTCCATCATGAGATATAATGGTCTAAGTACTAAATAAGGACCACTAATAAATTTCCTAAAGCTATCTCATCCTTAAAACTTCTAGAATATCATATTTTTCAATTTTTTCAATTAAGTCCTAAAAGATAAATTGATCACTAAATCATAAAATTTTGAAACACCCCAAACCCGGCCCACCAGCCTTGACCGGATCTGGTATGTTCCTCGATGTAAACCGGTTCAAATTTCTTTTGTTACTTAGGAAAAACTTGTGTGTTTTGAAAGTAAAATGGTTTTGGGTTGTGCTTGAATTGAAAACGAGTTTATTTCATTAAAATCCTTTACTTTAGGTGACTAAACGTTTAGGGTTTGTTTTAAAATAAATTTATTCAATCCATTAATTAAAAATAGTTCGCAGTCATAACAAATAAAAGTAAGAATAAAGAACTTCAACTATGGCATTATTACATCAAATAATCCCAACTTTAAAATTTCAAATACTTAAAATAAAATAAAAGTCCAAATCGTAAATTTCTTGCTGTGCATGGCCATCCCTAAGCTTCTGCCGAACCCGGTCCATTACTGATCGTCACCTGAAATAGTTCCCACAACGGGGTGAGTCAAACAGACTCAATGTGTAACCAACACTAAGAATCAACATTTCAGGCATGCAATATCATATCACATACATATTCAAATAACAAGTAAAAATAATGATGCAACCCAAACCCAAACCTAGATAGCCATCCGCTACACTTCCCCCGTACCAACCTGCACACCGTGGGGACTAATAAGTCGACCCTCCTTCCGCTACACTCCATCGAAGGCAGTCGCTGCAGTCGACGTGCTCATCGACCTTATAAAATTCGTGGTCTTAGGTCACCACTTTCAGATTTCGTGGTCTTAGGTCACCACATTAAGATATCGCGGTCTTAGGTCACCGCATTCAGATAGCGTGGTCTTAGGTCACCACATTCACTTCCCCTTTTCAATAACCCATATGCCCCATATTATACATTAACATGCCAAAGTTCACATTCTTATCATTATTCTCATGTTTATAACATATTTCATAATCCTATTGAGAGTAGGAAACGTACCTGAGTCCTTTAATTTAAAAATCGCCATGAACATATCAAAACTTAGGGTAGGGTACACACCTGATTTGCTTAGCGGTTCACTTAAATCCCGAAAAGCTTGATCTAATGCCTTAGATCTCAATTCCTACATTCGGCCAACCTTAATATATTAGCATAAAGCCTATTTGGCTATAAAACCAAATCCTAGTAGGATTTGTATTCTTAAAACTTACCTTTGATGCCGATTTGATGACCATTCAAATCCCGGAAACTCGTATTCTTCCCTTTTGAAATCGGCTAGTCACTAGATCCCTTGAATTGGTTAGTTTTCGGTTAAAGCAAATAGATCTAAGTACTAAGATAGGGCCTTGGCCGATTACATATCCACTTACCTTGTGATAAAATTCCCGAAATTGATCCTTGCTCCTTAAGGATGTCGAAATTCCTATAACCATATGTTAGATTTAATCTAACATTAAAACATAAAATATGGCCTTTGGCCGAATATACATATGTCTTACCTTAAATCTTTAAATCCCGAAACTCTCTTCCTGATTAATGGAGATGCCTAAATACCTTAGATCTGAAATCCCGAAATTCACCTTCCATAGTTTCGGCCAAAATACAATATGAGGGATTAGTCCCTAAATTTTGACAGGCTTAAAAAGAAAAGAAAGGAAACCGAATCTAGATCTTACCCTTACTTGAAGAAATTAATTGCACCTTCACTTCAACCTTCAGAGATTCGGCTATGGCTAAATGATACTCTCACAACTTTCGGCTTTTGGAGGGATTAGAAAGAAAAGAGAAGGAAGAATAAAGATGGAGGATTCGGCTAGAACACAAGGTATTTCGGCTTGGCAAAAAAATAAAAAAAGAAGAAGATTTGGTGAAGAGAATTCGGCAGAGGCTTCCAAAGAACAGAAAATAATGCAGAATGGCCTCTCTTTTCCTTTTATAGCCGAATTTACTAACTTAGAATCCCTTACTTGGCCACCACTCTTCTATTTTGATAGCTTTATCCTTTGAATTATCACTTTATTAAAAGAATAATCCTTTATTATCTCCTTGAAAATAATTTAAGATAAATCATCATTTATCCACCTATTAGCCGAAATTTTAAGAGAATTTAAACTCTTCCCTTGGGTTCCTTAGTGCCGTCCACTTCCCTGCTCTTTGTAGCAAAAATAGAACTCCTTTATTTGCTCCCCAAGTGACTCGAACCCTGGCCCACTTGCATAGCTTGTGGCGTCACTTACCTGGGCCTTAAGTGATATCTTCAGGCCACTTTTCCAAGCCTGATGGTGTGTCAAATTCCTCCTATTAATTTTCTTAAGGCCACCCTGCCTTAGTTTCCTCTTTTTAACCTTTAAAACTTGACATTTCTTTACATTTCCAAGTTTCCAAAAATTTTCGTTTCCCTCTTTAAACTTGACATTTCCTTACATTTCCAAGTTTCCAGAAATGTTCACTTTCCTCTTTTGAACTTAACATTTCTTACATTTCCAAGTTTCCAGAACTGTTCACTTTCTTCTTTTGAAACTTAACATTTCTAAATCATTTCCAAGTTTCCAAAAATGTTCATAATACATTCATAACACACAAGACATGCCATTTCGTATACTTAAATAAAAAATGCATAGGCCCATTTTCAGGATGTTACAGTTCTACCCCCCTTAAAATAATTTCATCCTCGAAATTACTTACTAATGAACAGTCGTACTTCCTAGCTCACCACACTACGCTACTGCTGCGCACTCTGATCTTAAGAAACTATCATACTTTCTAGGCACGTTCTCTTAGTTTACAATCAAGGTTCCATACACCTTACTAGCCACATAAGAACGAACTAACTTTACAACGAACAAGGCAATTAAGGTATTCCAGAACCACGTCCCCTAGAGCTCATTTCTACGATCGTGCTTTAATCTAATTAAGAAATTTTATGAATTAGCCTTTATTCCACTGATTACTCGCGAAGAAGTTTTATGAAAAGAATTTTAGAAGTGGTTCTTTCGTATTCATACATGCATACAGTCTTTATATTCATACATTCATCAATCAATTATGAACTTTCGTTCATTCAGAGAAATGTTGTAGTTTTCATTGTTGCTGTTTTTCCACTACCCAGGGGTATTTTCGTAATTTGCCCTACAGGGGTATTTTCGTAATTTTTTTTCAAAAATAGGGTTCTTTGTGAATTTTTTCAATAAGGGTATTTTGGTAATTTTGCATTCCCGGGGTATTTTTGGAAATTTTGAAATTCCAGGGGTATTTCAGTAAACTTTTACAAATCAGGGTAAATTTGTAAAGTTTAATAATTCAGGGGTATTTCAAAATTTATAAAACTTGAGGGTTATTTTTGAGAATTTTGTTTTCCAAATCAGTGATGTTGCAAAAAATTTGGAAATCAGGGTCATTTTGGTAATTTTGAAAGTTAGGGGCAATTTCGTAAATTTTCCAAGTTGGAGTATTTTAATATTTCGCAGAAGTAGAGTTTTTGGACTTGTTATAAAGTAATGAATTTTTTTTAATAAGAACTGTGGGTATTTTGGAAATTTCATAAACTAAGGGCATTTTTGTAATTTTACCACCAGGGGTATTTTAGTAATTTTGTAAATCAAGAAATATTTCAGAAAAACTTTATGGGATAGCTTGTATAAATCAAAAGGGTAATTTTGTCATTTTAAAGCTAGGGTTTCCATAAAAATATGGCTAATCCCTTTCGGGTTTTAGTTATTGGGTTTAGCCTGTGACTGAGTCCTCTTGGTTAGGGTGAACCGAAGCTACGCACCAGGTAGGATTCCTGCGAAGAGGAGGTGAGTCACTAGGACTGCTTAAATACCAGGCTCTTCCGGATCCAATCCTAGACATGCGCACAATGGTTGCCACACCCTAACTCGGCGACTTAGCCATAGGTTTGTTTAATTAAGCATTAAGTCTTATGTAATAGTTGGGGTAAACTAGTCCTAGGGTTCCAAATACTTATCATACTACTCTACGTGCCATTCCAGTTCTACCCTTCTACAATTCATACTATAATTCACACAAAGGTTAGGGGTACTTACCTGGTGGACTTCGGGTCGGAGACTTAGGTGCCATGCCAGAAAACCTGCTTATTTCTAAAAATATTTTCATAAAAACTCATTTGGGCTCGATTTGAAAACGTTTTGGGCCTTAAACCCCAGGCCGAGGGTTTGAAACTGGGCTCTGATAACAAATTGAAACACCCCAAACCCGGCCCACGAGTCTTGACCGAATCTGGTATGTTCCTCGATGTAAACCGGTTTAAATTTCTTTTGTTACTTAGGAAAAACTTGTGTGTTTTGAAAGTAAAATGGTTTTGGGTTGTGCTTGAATTGAAAACGAGTTTATTTTATTAAAATCCTTTACTTTAGGTGACAAAACGTTTAGGGTTTGTTTTAAAATAAATTTATTCAATCCATTAATTAAAAATAGTTCGCAGTCATAACAAATAAAAGTAAGAATAAAGAAATTCAACTATGGCCTTATTACATCAAATAATCCCAACTTTAAAATTTAAAATACTTAAAATAAAATAAAAGACCAAATCGTAAATTTCTTGCTGTGCATGGCCATCCCTAAGCTTCTGCCGAACCCGGTCCATTACTGATCGTCACCTGAAAATAGTTCCCACAACGGGGTGAGTCAAACAGACTCAATGTGTAACCAACACTAAGAATCAACATTTCAGGCATGCAATATCATATCACATACATATTCAAATAACAAGTAAAAATAATGATGCAACCCAAACCCAAACCTAGATAGCCACCCGCTACACTTCCCCCGTACCAACCTGCACACCGTGGGGACTAATAAGTCGACCCTCCTTCCGTTACACTCCATCGAAGGCAGTCGCTGCAGTCGACGTGCTCATCGCCCTTATAAAATTCGTGGTCTTAGGTCACCACTTTCAGATTTCGTGGTCTTAGGTCACCACATTCAGATATCGCGGTCTTAGGTCACCGCATTCAGATAGCGTGGTCTTAGGTCACCACATTCACTTCCCCTTTTCAATAACCCATATTCCCCATATTATACATTAACATGCCAAAGTTCACATTCTTATCATTATTCTCATGTTTATAACATATTTCATAATCCTATTGGGAGTAGGAAACGTACCTGAGTACTTTGTACCATAGCATGGTACTTAGCCATATTTTCACATTCTTAATATTACATTTAATTTAAACATAGCCATGAACATATCAAAACTTAGGGTAGGGTACACACCTGATTTGCTTAGCGGTTCACTTAAATCCCGAAAAGCTTGATCTAATACCTTAGATCTCAATTCCTACATTCGGCCAACCTTAATATATTAGCATAAAGCCTATTTGGCTATAAAACCAAATCCTAGTATGATTTGTATTCTTAAAACTTACCTTTGATGCCGATTTGATGACTATTCAAATCCCGGAAACTCGTATTCTTCCTTATTGAAATCGGCTAGTCACTAGATCCCTTGAATTGGTTAGTTTTCGGTTAAAGCAAATAGATCTAAGTCTAAGATAGGGCCTTGGCCGATTACATATCCACTTACCTTGTGATAAAATTCTCGAAATTGATCATTGCTCCCTTAAGGATGTCGAAATTCCTATAACCATATGTTAGATTTAATCTAACATTAAAACATAAAATATGGCCTTTGGCCGAATATACATATGTCTTACCTTAAATCTTTAAATCCCGAAACTCTCTTCCTGATTAATGGAGATGCCGAAATACCTTAGATCTGAAATCCCGAAATTCACCTTCCATAGTTTCGGCCAAAATACAATATGAGGGATTAGTCCCTAAATTTCGACAGGCTTAAAAAGAAAAGAAAGGAAACCGAATCTAGATCTTACCCTTACTTGAAGAAATTGATTGCACCTTCACTCCAACCTTCAGAGATTCAGCTATGGCTAAATGATGCTCTCACAACTTTCGGCTTTTGGAGGGATTAGAAAGAAAAGAGAAGGAAGAATAAAGATGGAGGATTCGGCTAGAACACAAGGTATTTCGGCTTGGCAAAAAAATAAAAGAAGAAGAAGATTTGGTGAAGAGAATTCGGCAGAGGCTTCCAAAGAACAGAAAATAATGCAGAATTGCCTCTCTTTTCCTTTTATAGCCGAATTTACTAACTTAGAATCCCTTACTTGGCCACCACTCTTCTATTTTGATAGCTTTATCCTTTGAATTATCACTTTATTAAAAGAATAATCCCTTATTATCTCCTTGAAAATAATTTAAGATAAATCATCATTTATCCATCTATTAGCCGAAATTTTAAGAGAATTTAAACTCTTCCCTTGGGTTCCTTAGTGTCGTCCACTTCCCTGCTCTTTGTAGCAAAAATAAAACTCCTTTATTTGCTCCCCAAGTGACTCAAACCCTGGCCCACTTGCATAGCTTGTGGCGTCACTTACCTGGGCCTTAAGTGATATCTTCAGGCCACTTGTGTCAATTTCCTCCTATTGATTTTCTTAAGGCCACCCTGCCTTAGTTTCCTCTTTTTAACCTTTAAAACTTGACATTTCTTTACATTTCCAAGTTTCCAAAAAATTTTCGTTTCCCTCTTTAAACTTGACATTTCCTTACATTTCCAAGTTTCCAGAAATGTTCACTTTCCTCTTTTGAACTTAACATTTCTTACATTTCCAAGTTTCCAGAAATGTTCACTTTCCTCTTTTGAAACTTAACATTTCTAATCATTCCCAAGTTTCCAAAAATGTTCATAATACATTCATAACACACAAGACATGCCATTTCGTATACTTAAATAAAAAATGCATAGGCCCATTTTCAGAATGTTACAAATTTCTTCATGAAATTTTCACACAACCATGCAACCATGTCATAGACCTCATAAAAAAATAAAAAAATATATATTTCTACTTTGTATCTGTGGTCTCGCAACCATTATTCCGACTAGGCCCTAAATAGGGCTGTTACAGGTTGACTCTACTTGATGCTGTTGTGAATTGTAGATGAAAGATTATTGAATTGAAATGTCAGAATAATGAAATTCTTTGAATTGAATCTGATGAGTCGAGTGGATTTCCTATTGTGATATCGTCGATGTTAGCTCAGAAATATGTGAGAAAAGGTTATGAAACTTATCTTGCGTATGTGCTTTATACAAAAGTATCTGAATAAAAAATTGAATCAGTGCCAATGGTTTGTGACTATCCAGATGTTTCCAGAAGAGTTACCTGGTTTGCCACCGATCATAGAAGTTGAATTTGCTATTGAATTAGTACCGGGAACATCACGATACCGGTAGCTCCATACAGAATGGCTCCGACAGAATTGAAAGAGTTGAAATCTCAGTTGCAAGAATTAACAGATAGAGGTTTTGCGTGACCTAGTTTTTCGCTCTGGGGTGCACCAGTTCTGTTCGTAAAGAAGAAATATGGATCGATGATATTGTGTTTTGATTATCGTCAGCTCAATAAGGTTACGATTAAGAATAAGTATCCTTTGTTGAGAATTTATGATTTGTTTGATCAGTTGAAAGGAGCAACAATATTTTCGAAGATTGATTTAAGATTTGGCTATTATCAGTTGAGAGTTAAAGATTCAGATGTACCGAAAACTGTGTTCAGAACAAGGTACGGGCATTATGAATTTCTTGTTATGCCTTTTGGATTAACTAACGCTCTTGCAGTTTTTATGGATTTAATGAATCAAATCTTTAGACTGTATTTAGATAGATTTAGGCCGTATTTAGAACGAGTAAATTTAATGTGGAAACTGACTTACTAAGTAAAAAATCTCTATTTTGCTCTAACTGTTATGAACACTCACCTGACTCTAGAATGTGATAGTTCTATTGTGCCTGAGTTGAGAACTAAACAAGTATTTCTACAAAGAATTCAGGAGTTGTAGAAAGATGATTCATAATTGCTAGTCAAACGAAAACTTACTGAAAATGATCAGACTTAAGACTTCAGCGTTGATAATAAGGGGAATCTGTGCTTTCGAAAACATTTGTGTATGCCATGAAATTTAGACTTTAAACAGTTATATTGATGGCCATGGATGAATTGAGAAATTTAAGAGTTAATGTTGAAATGTTTAGTTCCGTCAAATTTGTTACCACCTATGAAGATTCTGGAATGGAAATAAGAGCATGTTACTATGGACTTTGTATCAAATTTACCGTTAACACCAAAAATGAAATTTGTAATCTGGGTAATAGTTGACAGATTGATAAAGTCCAAATACTTTATTATCGTCAGGATAGATTACTCGCTTGAGAAGCTGACTGAATTGTATATCTCTGAGATTGTTAGACTGCACGATTTACCATTATTTAATATTTCTAATCGAGATGCAAGATTGACTTATAGATTTTGAGGTAAGTCACATGAAGCCCCCAATACAAAATTGAACTTCAGTAAAATGTTTCATCCTCAGAGTAACGGACAATCAGAATTGGTGATACAGATTCTTGAAGATATGTTACAATGTTGTATTATTGAATTTGAAAGCAGCTAGGAGAAACTTCTACTGTTAGCTGAGTTTGATTATAATAAAAGTTATCAATTGAGTATCAAAATGGCACCGTACGAGGCTTTATACAAATGTAAGTGAGAAACCCCATTGCACTAGTCAAAGTTGAGAGAGAAAATTGACAATGGCTGCTCTGATATGAGAGGCAAAAGAAAAAGTCAGAGTTATACATGAATGTTTGAAAGCTGCCTCAGATTGTTAGAAATCCTATATTGATTTTAAAGAAAAGATATTGAGTTTCATATTGATGATAAAATGTTTCTGAAAGTTTCACCCTGAAAGAAATTTCTATGTTTCGACAGAAACGGAAAACTCAGTTTGAGATTTATAGGGCCTTATGAGATTCTTGAAAGGATTAGTTGAGTATCTTACAAACTTGCTTTTTCTTTAGAAACTGAAAGGATTCACGTATCAATATTACTTTGTTATTGTTCTAACCTTTCTCATGTGTTGTCTTTTGATGAAATTGAGTTACAGCTTGATCTGACATACGATTAAGAACCAGTTAAGATTTTGACTCAAGAAATTAGAGAAGTAAGAAACAAACGGGTATCATTAGTAAAGGTATTGTGACATCAGTTGTTGGATCTGGTGCCCTAAGTGTAGTATTTTCGTCTAAGTAAACTTGTAATTTATTGAACATATTGGTTCATAAAATTATTCATGAACTAAATTAATACTTTGTATTTGTCCGCACATGATTTTTGAACGCAAAGCAAAATGGAAGAAAATGTTGCTTACTGGTTTTCTATTGTTTAACTAATACCAAGCGATATAACATGGTTGGATTATAATATAGAAAGACAACTTATATTAGTAGACAAACCTAAACATGTCCTTATTCTAGTAAAAAATGAATAAACCAATTGAAAGACTAATAAGACATCTGTTAAGTCCAATTGTGGGGATGCTTTGTCTTGGACATTAGAGCAGATGAGTCCCAAAAGATAGAGACATAAATGTGACTCACTAGTTTGATAGTACATCATACAGGACCCAAGAAGAATAGATCCTGAATCCATTTATGGATTTATTCACTTGTGACATTCATAGTGTGTCATACCTAAATCCAGAGTGGATGACAGACTATATATGCATGATTCGTACACTTTGATGTAAGAAAAAGCTTAAGTTTGAAGATATAAAGAACAACAGTGGAGTTCATAGCCTAAGATATGGGTAAATGATATCCTCTTGTTGACATTAAATGATTGATGAAAAGTAAACGTAGCCATGGGTTGTTCGTGTTTCTGATGGATGACTTGATCAATATTTCATAGTGTATGGCTTTTCATGAAAGAATATGTAATGGTTACCATGAGATAAATAGAATCATATTGGGAGAAAAAATATTATCCCAAAGAGATTAAGGATATCTTATGAGGGTAATACACTTATGACAAGGTAATTGACGAGCACTAATCGAGTTTCTTTCATAATGGAATGTTGTTAGGGAAAGCTCAGTCACGATACTATAGTGGAATGAATTCATGACTAAATGAGTTTATAATTAATAGGTGAAAAACTGTAAAACTATAACTTAATTATAAATCATTTAAACCTCAATTGCATATGCCCAATTGGCCCTTTCGCTAGCTCGTTGAAATAAAAAATGAATTGTGTGTTGAATCAAAATGAACATAATGAATAGAAATGGAGAATATTTAGGAAATGATTATGGTTTTTTTCCAAAATGAAAATGGAGAAAATGAAATCATTTGGAAATGAATGTGGTTTTCTCAAAATGAAAATGAAAATGAAAATGAAAATGAGAAATGAGAAATGAAATCTTTTAGAAATGAACAAGGATTTCTAAAAAATGATTGGAAGATTGAGTTTATATTTTTGAGCTATTTTAAAGCATGAAAATAAAAATAGACCACGCGGTCATAGCGAACAAGTTGAATGGTAAAATATTAATATATTTTCTCAAAAATTTTATCAGGGGTAAAATCATCACAATTTTAGTAGGGATAAAATTGGGAGGAGAAAATTATTTAATATTGAAGTTTATTTTGGGAAATAGAAAAACAAATATTGGGTTGAATCAAATTATAAAGTATTGGGTTTAAAGCCAGCAAAGTACTTGTAGTTAAACCCGATATGGAAGAGGCCCAAAAGTCCTTATGTAATAAAGGGGGCGACAAACCCTAGTATATTTAGCTAGGGTTGCTGACTGTTTTCAAATGTGTGAACGTCTGGATTGGAAATACTGCAACAAAAAGAAAAATAATGAAGCAGCGGTATTTGCAAGTATACCGGTCAAATTGTAATATAGTAAAGTGTTACAACGAAACACTCTAGGAAGTATTTCGAGTATCATACCCAAGGGAGGTTGAATTAAACAAAAATTAATTCTCTACACTAACAAGGCTAAATAGTAATAACTTAATATTATAGTAAAATAAACCAAATTAAAAATTAATTAAATGAAATAACATAAATTAACTAAAATTAAAGAAACCGAATTAACTAAGCAGTAGATTAACACACTTTAGTGTTCCTAATTAACTTCAAAACTGGGGTTTTGTCAAGTTAGCTATTAATTAATCAGTTATTACCTTTTGGTCTAACTAATTAACGAATCAACGAATATACGCTTACCTTGTAACTCCTCTCACCCGTATTCACCGTCAGAATAGGGTTACAGAGCATTACCGGACTTACAACACTTTTAAACATACATATCATACACAATTTATCAATTCAAATACAATTCAATCACAATCAATCATAGTGTCCCTTAAACGAGCCTACGAGGCCCTAAACATGCAATGGGGGTGGTTTAGGACTAAACTGAAAACTCGGGAAATTTTTCAACACTTAATAATTTTTTCTCAAAACAGGGGACACACACCTATCTGGTTAGGCCGCGAGTCTCACACGGCCACCAGACACGCCCATGTCACAGGCTGTGTGGACATTCGAATTGGGAGCACATGGTCGTGTCCCAGCCCGTGTCCAACAAGTGAGCTTACTGGCTTGGGTCACACGGCCAACCACACGCCTGTGTTTCTAGCCCGTGTGCCCTTCGAAGTGGCCACACACGCCCATGTGCCAAGCCATGTGCTAGGCCGTGTGCGAATTAGAGGGTATACTGACTTGTGCCACACGGCCGATCACACGCCCGTGTATGAGACTGTGTGGAGCATACTGACTTTATTTCAATTTCAACATCAGGGGACACACGCCCGTGTATCATGACTGTGTGTCACACACGGCTGAGACACACGCCTGTGTGGACAAAAATAGGCTATTTACCAAGCCATTTTGCCACCCCATTTGATACACTCCTTCACCTACACATATGGCACCAAAACAAAGCATAATAGTCAACCCCAAAACAACCAAATCAAACATAAATCCTACCGTTTCATCTAAGCATTTCTTAGCCTAAACCTCAATCACAAACATCATCAATTCATCAACCATTTCCAAGCAACATTAAACACATCAAAAAATAGCATTAGCACATCTATAAACATTTACCAAACATATATCATTTTGTACCAAATTCACAAGCATGATACTAATTCCACAACCCTCATAATATAAGTCATATATTTATATGTACATACACTAGGCTCAAACATACCCAAAAAAGCCAACTTTCATGGCTATATACACAAACCAAAATATATACATTTACAAGCCATGTCAAATGGCAAAACTCACTACTAAAACATAACCAACATGACCATAGTTCCTATACATGCCATATGACCAAACCATAAACTCAAAAGCACCAAAGTGATGGTTGGATAGAGTGACATAGCCTCCGACGATCCCCGAATCTGAGCTGGCTTTGAAATCACTATAAGACATGGAAAATAAATAAAGTAAGCTTTATAGCTTAGTAAGCTCGTATGATATAAACTTAACTAATCATAAATACACCATTCATCAATTTAAACATATTAACATGTAATTCAATTACTAACAAACCTTTCATATGCTTATTCATATGGTTATATACAAACTTCATAACTTCTTTGATTTAAGGCTCATACTATGCATGTACATACCTACACCAATCCGTAACAAGCTCATACATATTCGGAATACCGTTGAATACCCCGATATCTCGCACACTAAGTGTCGTACATAGCTGAAGCTATCTCAAATCACACATTAAGCGCCATACATAGCCGAAGCTATCTCAAATTGCACACTAAGTGCCATACATAGTCGAAGCTATCTCGATCTCACACACTAAGTAGCATACATAGTCGAAGCTATCTCGATCTCGCACACTAAGTTCCATATATAGCCGAATCATTGTCAAACATAACTTTAATCTCGTATACACAATTTATGCAATACCAAAACATTTAAAGCATAATTATAATAATGCTTGTTACATACGAACTTAGCTCGGATGTAAAAACGATAACGCAGATCAACTAATTCGACACCTTGTTCTTCTCTCGATCTAGGTCCGAATTCTGTTTTTCTTGATCTAATATATTCAAAATTAACTCATTTAATCAACTATTTGTTCAATTCAATCCAAAATATACATTAGGGCTATTTGACACATTTGTCCCTAAACTTTCACATTTTTTTTACAATTAAGTCCTTATTACATAAAATCACAAAGTAATGAAATTCCAATTATACCCATGCTAGCCGAATTACCATAATGCACCTAGTAGCCCATAATTTTCATTTATTTCACATTTTACCCACTAACTTTGCACATTTCTCAATTTAATCCCTATTTCGCATTTTCACTAAAAATCACTTCACAAAACTTGTTTATCTAACATCAAATATTCATAATCTATCATCAAACATCAAAATAATCATGTATTCATCAATGGCATCATTCAGAATCTCTAACAGTTTTGCAAAATAGTCCCTGGGCTAGCTGGTACTAGATGCAACGATCACAAAAACATAGAAATCATTAAAAATCGAGTCAAAAGTCATACCAAATAGCAAGGTGAAGTTGCCAAAACTTCAAGCTCAACAATGGCTAGGTTTTTCTTCTATTTTCAGTGGTGAAAGGAGAAAATAAAAGATGAAGACTTAATTTGGTTTTGTTTAATATAACATTATTCATAAATTACTAAATTAACCTTAGTTCAAAACATCAAAATTCACTTAATATAAGCCCATAATTGTCCACCCACCGTTTTAATGGTATAATTACAACATAAGGACCTCCACTTTAATGATCCATAACACTTTACGCGATTTAGTCTTTTTTATCGAATTGACCATTCAAACGATAAAATTTCTTAACGAAATTTTCACAGAATAACTCCATCATGCTGTAAACATTAAAATAATAATAAAATAAATATTTTGACTTCAAATTTGTGGTTTCAAAACCACTGTTTAGATTTGACCAAAAACGGGCTGTTACAGACCTTTCGACCTTACTTTCGTAATTGGGATAAATTATGATTTACTTGGTAAAATTATCTTCTGATCTCATTTATCCTAAATTACTTCCTAGGGTCGTCAATCCTAGGGTTTAATCACACATAATTTAATCCAATTAAATCAGACTCAAGCCCTAATTCCTCCGTTAATTATTTCTACATCTAATTGTTAATCTCCTTAGGGAAATTAGCTACTTATGGACCTAAATGCACTTATCCCTAATTTCATATTTAACATACAGAGAAAAACTTAAATAGAAAAAAGGAATAGGAGAATGTATCTGATCCAATATTAAGCCATATTTCCTTTGACAGTCGCGAAGACAATCCCAATTGTAATTGAAAACTAAAAAGAAATAAAAAATCTATTTAATTAAATGATTGGATCGAAATAGAATCAGCCGTGTGTGACACACAGTCAGGTTGCACGACCATGTGTCCCCTGGTGTTGAAATAGAAATCAAGTTAGAATGCTCCACATGGCCCAGCACACGGGTGTGTGACTTGGCTGTGTGGCATAAGTTAGTACACCCTATAGGTTTGGCACAACCTAGCACATGGCCTAGCACACAGGCTAGCCACACAGGCGTGTGTGTTGGCCGTATGACCCAAGTCAAAGAGTTACACGGGGTTGGACACGGGCTGGTACACGGCCATGTGGTTTCAACTCGAATGTCAACATGGCCTGTGACATTGTGTGTTTCTTTGGTTGTGTGCGGGCCGCATAGGTGTGTGTCCCCTGTAGTTTGAAAAATTTTCTAAGTTTTGTAAAAATTTCTTGAGTTATCGGTTTAGTCCTAAACTGTAACAGCCCGATTTTGACCCTAATCTGGACAGTGGTTTCGGGATCACAAATTTGAGTCCTAAAAATATTTTCAGTGTTTATTATGTGTGAATTTGATTGTGTGAAATTTTCGTGTTTTAATTTCGTCGTTTGAGTGTCCGATTAAATAAAAGGATTAAATCGCATAAAATAAAAATTTAGTGGTTATTTTTAGAAGGGCCGAATAGTGGATGTTCTTTTAATATGAAGGTTTTATGTTGCAATTTTTCCATTTAATTGATGATTGGACGACACTAAGGTTATATTATATAGTTTTTATATTAAATATAAAAGTTAAAATAATAAATAATATATTATAAGTTAATATAATAAGACAAACATAAGTAAAAGAAAGCCATACTCATATTTTATTTGACCGAAACAAAGAAAAGAAAAAGAATTAAGAAACAAGGTAGGTATTCGGCCCTTGCTCAAGCAAATTGAGGTATGTTTCGGTTTCAGTTTTTGATAATTTTTACGTTTTTGAGATCATTGCTTCGAGTACTACAAGACCCATGCTTGAATTTTTGAAATTGATGATGATTTTGTGTTTTGCCATTGATGATAGCTTGTGATTTTTGTTGTTTCATGATGAAATATTAAAGATATGTGGAAGATTAGCATGTTTTGTCTTTGGATTTTTGATGAAATTGAGCAATTATGGCTGAATTGTGAAAATAATATTTTGAGGACTAAAATGTGAAAAAAATGAAATGTATGGACTTGTATGGAGCTAATGAATATTCGGCCCTAGCATGGTATATGTAAATTTTGTGTATTTTGTATTTTATTCAATAGGGACTAAATTGCAAAAGTGTGAAATGTCAGGGGCAAAATGGTAATTTACCCATTTATGTATTTTTGGATTAAATTGAATGAATGTGTGTTTAAATTAGTTAAATTTGAATATATTTAGATCAAGAACAGAATAAAGCGGAATTAGATCAGGGGAAGTCAAAAGTAGTCGAGTAGTCGATTTCGTCCGTCGATATCCGAGGTAAGTCTATAAGCATATAAATGACGTTAAATTTGATAATATATATATGTTACATGATGAATGGAATTTTTATGAATATATTTGTGAATGGCCGAATGTGTATTGAGCAAATGAGCTATAATTCGAGTTCGATCCAATCGAGATTTAATGTCCTAAAGCCCCGTGCGAACCCTAGGAATAGATAGGATACATATGTCATGACATAGGATTTCCGATATGTGTTATCGTGTAAGACCACGTCTGGGACGTTGGCATCGACTTGTGTTTACGTGTAAGATCTTGTCTGGGACAGTGGCATCGATATGTGATTACATGTAAGACCACGTCTGGGACGTTGGCATTGTACTAGCTTCCGACTATCCGCGTATCCTTTTTAATTCTGAACGGTTCAACGAGTAATGTGAAGTAAAGATCGAATGTGAAATTGAATTATGTGTTAGTTAATTGTTTATATGGAAACAAGGTAAGTTGGTTATTTGAAATAATAAATGGTTATGTAAATATGAATTATGTGCTAACCTATTTGAACATATACATTATTCAGCCTATTTATGCATTTGTAATAATGAAAGTGAAATTATATATTTGTTTATGATTGATTATGTTCGGCCATATGGTATATGTATGTGAGGTTCAAATGTGATTTGGTAGTAGATGATAACTTGTATTTGATATTATGTATATTCGGCCTTGTTAACAAAATGATAATATGTAATTGTTGTTATATATGTTTTTTCTTAAGACTTACTAAGCTTAAATAGCTTACTGTTTGTGTGTTTTGTTTACCTCTGTTTTATAGATTTTGGAGTCACGTTATGAGCTCGGGGATTGTCAGCAAAGTCTATCACACTATCGACATCTTGTGGTATTTTGTTAAAGTATAAATTCGATCTTATGGCATGTATAGGCATGTTTACATTTTTGGCTAGTTTTGGATCATGTATATAAAGCCATGCGAAGATGGCTTGATTATATGTTTAAGTTGGTTTTTATATATTCTTAGTTTTATGCTTGATGTGTTTGGTTTTAGTAATTCGGCCATGGCATATTTAAATGTGGAATATGATGTTTAAGTATGAGTACATTCGGTCATGGCATATAAATGAAGTGTGCTCGGTATGTTTTGTTAATGTTTTTGATTAAGTATGTTTAAATATGACTTAATTTCCATGCTCGAGTTTGGTTTTGGTTTAATTATGGCTTAAGTTTATTTTGGTCTTGGTTTGAGTTTATATGGAGAGTGTATCCAAGATATATGATGTTTGTGAAGTTGTTATGAGTTTCGGTCATATGTATTTTATGGTTGTTGATTGAGTTATGGTAAATCATGTATTAGTTAGGTAAAAAATTATGATATATACATGAGAAAAATTCGGTGTTCACTTATGAATTATATTAATGATATGCATGATACTTGGTTTATTTGTTATAGTTATTTAGACATATTGGGACTTAGATTTATATAAGGAAATTAGATTAGATTAATGATAAAGGATATGTGTGCTTTGGTAATCGGTCATGATATTTTAGTTGAGTTCTTATATGTCTTTACATGTATATATATGCGTTTATATTATGGTTGATATGCATATGTACATGGCTATATGGAATTATAGTCATTTATAAGTTTATATATATATATATAAAAGAATTGTGTTAACCGAATAGATAAAGAAATGAAATAGGTTTTATTTATAACCGAATGCTTGTTCTTAATTTGTGTTAACGTGTAAAACATATGAATTTCATATAAGCTAATATATTAATGCCGCATAAATGAATAAAAAAGTAGTAATGAAATTTTTGTCTCAATTGATGTATAAGTTGTACATGCGCATGTCTTTTATAAAATAGATTAATATACAATTATTGGAGTAGTTGATTTGTTATAAGTTCTGTATGTGTATAACTTGTTTTATATATATTATGTATGGCCATATTGAAATGTTGTTAAGGCCGCATATATGATTGGATATTAAGTAGTATACAAGTTTGGTTCGAATTTGGTAATTGTGGAATATGTTCAATTGAGTTTTGATATATGATCAAATTGAATTGGTTGAAACTTTGAAATGTGCTTATTTGTGATACATGATTAGTAAGGTGTGTATGATTTGAATTGTAATTATGATTCATGTATTCAAATTTAAAATAAGTAAATTTTGGATATTCAAGTTTGATAATGTTATGAATGTATCATAATTCTTTGGTGCATGAAAGGTGATAAAAGATTGTGTTGAATTGTGTTTGAACGGTAAAGCCTCGTAACCCTAATCCGGCTATGGATACGGGTTAGGGGTGTTACACGAACCACCTCGAATGCATGTTTTGGGCCTCGTAGGCTCGTATTAGGGACGATGTGAGTGATTTTGAATGTTGATTATATTATATTGAAAATGTATGTGAAATGGATGTTTATTTATGTTATAAGTTTGGTAATGCTCCGTAACCCTATTCTGGCATTGAATATAGGTGAGAAGTGTTACAGCTAATGTGCATGTTTAAGTCTTAGATTAAATATAGAAGTTAAGCTTGGTAAGATACTCATTGCAATTTAATGCATCGACAATCACCTATCCTTTTTTATACCTTGTGAGCACTTAGTATTATGTTGAATATTCACTTTGGGGAACCCAGTCTATCATTATCATATTTTGTCTTATTGTTTTCAAGGTATTACTTAGACAACTACTCTCACAATTTATCTTGTTTCTATCTATTTATTGCATTGACATTGATAGACAAAAGAAAACCATCCTCGTGGGATAGATAACTGACAAACTAATATTTGTATACTATACTTACATCGACAGTGTACGCTTGCACATTATTGCTATGACGTTAAACAGTCGATCAAGTTTTGGCGTCGTTGCCGAGGTTAGCGTTTGTTTGATGTTTTTTTATCTCATAATATTTAGTTGTTACTAACTTGTTTTCTTTTTGTTGCTATTTTCACATTTTATTTTACGTGTTGTATGACCTGAAGTAATTCGGAGTTTATTGCCAATTTTGATCAGAAATTGAAAGAACCGTTCGGAGGAGACTTCGAGAACAAAGGAATATGGCTTTACCAAGAAACTATGAAGTCGTACCCCCGATGTAGCACCAAAATGCTAATGACCCACCGTTGCCGCAAGATGGTCAAATATAAAACTGAACTATACGAGATTTTGTAGTACCTATCTTGGATGACTTACAACCGGGAGTTGTTAGGCCAACAATCAAAGCTAGAAATTTTGAGCTCAAGCCAGTAATGTTTCAAATGTTGAATTCTAATGGGTAATATGCTGGATTGCCACATGAAGATGCATGAGAACATTTTAAATCATTTTTATTGATTTGTGCTTCCTTTAGTCAACAAAGCGTTCCTGATGACGATTTGAAGATACAATTATTTCCTTATTCCTTATAGGGAAGAGCTTGTACTTGGTTCCTCGGGCTACCTGCCGGATCAATTACTTCTTGGAATGCACTAGTAGCATAGTTTGTTTTGCAATTTAACCCCTCGATAATGAATGCTCGTCTCTGAAATGATATTGCAGCTTATCATCAGCTGGATGATGAGAATCTTCACACCACATGGGAACGTTATAAATCTTTGCTTCGACGTTGTCCCATGCACGACATTCAACAGGAAACACAAATTGAGATTTTTTACAATGGGCTGAATTCACACACGAGGAATCTTGTCGACACATCAGCCAATGGTCTTTTGTTGGATTGTACTTATAATGATGCTATTGGAATTCTTGAGAGAATTTCTTAGACTGATTATCAATATCCTCTCTCTAGAGCTGCACAAGCAAAAGCTACTCCAGGATTATTGAATTGGATGCAATATCTGCACTTAATGCTCAAGTTTCTTCTCTTGCAAATATGATAAAAATATGCAAGGGACTAGTGACGTTGCACCTATACAAGTCACTCAACAAGTTGATGTTCCTACCTTTTGTTGTGAGATTTGTAGTGACAACCATAACTATGAAGATTGTCCACAACATGCAAAGAATGCCTATTATGTCAGTAACATTCGCAACAATCCTTATGGCACCTCTTATAATAATTCTGCACGCAACCAACAGTCTTGGGGAACTCAGAATGTTGGACAAAATGCGACGACATTCCAATATGGGAATATATCTACTGAAGGCAATTATAATTCAAGACAAGGGAATTACAATCAACAACAACAAAACTACAATCAGCACACTCAGATGCATCCACACAAGAATCAGATGTAGCCACAAAACCCTTCAATGCTAAATCAACATGTTTAAGAACATTGATGACAATAGTACACACAAGATATAACACCCCTAACACATATCCGTCGCCAAAACAGGGTTACGGAGCATTACCAGAGTTTACATTTCAATTTCAATTAATTTATGTCATTTATTATTTATTTTCAAAAATCAATCATAATGTCCCTTATATTGGTCCTCGAGGCCCAAAATACATATTAAAATCAAGTTGGGACTAAACGAGAATCACAGAAAATTTTTCGCGAAATCTCAAAATTTTTCTTAGGTGCAGGGGACATACGCCCGTGTGGCCAGGCTGTGTGGCTGACACGGTCAATGACGCGCCCGTGTCCCAGCCCATGTAGGCTTTCGATGTGAGGCATACGGCCGTGTTCCAGCCCGTGTCCTTACCCATGCAACTCTCTGACTTGAGTCACACGGCCAACCCCACGCCCGTGTGCTAGATCGTGTGGACAATTTAATTTTCGAAAATTAGGTGCAGGGGTTACACAGCCAAGACACAGGCCCATGTGCTAGGCGGTGTGTCTTAGCCGTCTCTACCCGTGTGCTCAATTCTAGGCATCCTGTTTCTTGATTTTTAATATGCAGTGGACACATGGCCAAACCACACGCCCATGTGTATGGCCGTGTGTCACACACAGTTGAGACACACGCCTGTGTGGACAAAATAAGACCATTTTTCCAAGCCTTATTTTTCACCCTTTTTACCCTGCACCTACATAAACACATAAATATATTTTCAGACCAATTTGGTATATATAAACCAAGCCAAAAACAAGAATTATAAATGTTATATTAACACATATAATCAAATGTTTAAAGATCCACAATTACATTTATCTTTATTTGCAAGTTATTTAATTATACTAACTCAAATCCATTCATCATTTGTTATATATATATATATATATATATATATCTTTTACCATTTAGCCATTCCAACACACATCAAACATAATATGGCCTTATATAATTACATCAAAATATACTTTCCACTAGCCATTCCAATGGCTAGTTACAACCAAACATTTCATTATTTTACCTAACTTAGCTTATACATGCCATTATACTAAAATAAGTTTGCTATTTGTACCAAAACGGGAGGAAGGATTGTGTGATGATGTTCGGACCGATTTCCAACCCTAGGGAGCTTCCGAGCACTATAAAATAGAGGAAAATTAAACAGAGTAAGCATTCATACTTAGTAAGTTCGTATAACAAGAATTTAACTTACCAACCATGCTCGTATAAATAAAGATATATAACATGCATCCTAAAACATTTTAGCCAAATGCCTAAGCACAAGTTCTCATCAAACAAGTTAGTCTTATAATTCACATGAATATCAAGAAAACAGGGATGAGATCATCTTATAAAAATTTCCAAGTATTTCAGGGAATCTAAGAGATAACTCATATTTAGCTCATATTTTCTTTCATCAGGAGTTTTATCCGTTGAATTGTAGAAATATCTATGGATACGCAAGTAGTATACTTGAGGTATACAAATTAGTGACCCGTCAATTCATATACATGGGTACCTTTTATGGCACATAATCAGGAAGCACACTCTTGAGTCGTATAACAGGATGCTCAGATGAGACATGTAACAGGACGCTTATCCTGGCTAAACAAGAAACTCATAATAGTTTAGAACAGGAAGCTCATTAAGCTTAACAGCTAACTCCGAAGAGTTATTAACAGGAAGCTCTGGATAGCATAACAGGGAGTTCAAGCGAGCCATGTAAGGAAGCTCATAAGAGCCTATATCAGGATGCTCACGAAGAGCTGCGTTTGTGTCCGCAATAAATGTTGGATCACAACTGATCGAATCATGTAACAGGACGTTCACAAAGAGCTGCGGTAGTTGACAACACATGCAGGATCACTACCGATCAGGATGCTCGCAGGAACTATATAACAGGAATGCTCGAGAACGCTTTTAACAGGATGCTCGTCTGAGCTATAATGTCCGCAACATATGCTGGAGTATAATCAATAAGGGAAAAGACTGTATCCAACGCATTTCATTATTGAAACGGAAATTATCATTTATCGAGCAATATCGGGCATGTAATTAATTTCATACATGAAACATTTATGCAATTTACAATACAACATTCGATTCAAACATATTAATGCTCATTATTAAGTTACACGAACTTACCTCAACACTTGTTCGTTTTTGAAAATCTACTAATCCATCACCTTCTCTTTTCCCCGATCTAACTCTTTATTTGATCTTTCCGGATCTAATCAAGCCAAGAAAGTTTTCTTGAACATTTGTCTCTTTCCTAGGATTTCCATGTTTTAATTTGGGGAAGATGATGAAAATAAGATGATATTGTCTATTTAATTTAATTATCATCTTTTAATTTTTCCAGTTTCAAATTTAGTTATTTTCTTTTTCTAATTTTCCATGGATGATTCATAAAAAATATCTACTACCTCCATTTAATGGTCTAATTGCCATATAAGGACCTCAAATTTTGAATTCCATAACTATTTGGTACTTATAGCTACTAGAACTCAACTTTTGCATTTTATACAATTTGGCCCTTTTCATAATTAAACATGAAATTTATAGAACATCAAAATTTTCACACGTCTTTCCTATCATAATGTAGACCATGCAATAATATTAAAATAAATTTTCTTTCTAACTTGAATTTTAGGTCCCGAAGCCCTTATTTCGATTTCACTGAAAACGAGCTGTTACAACTCTCCCCCTAAAAAACTTTTCGTTCTCGAAAATCTTATGGTATTATTTTCTCATGGTACCTTCTGGTTCCCAGGTAGCTTTTTCAATCCCACGTCGTTGCCAAAAAACTTTTACTAAAGCTACCTTTTTTATTCCTTAATTCTTTCGTAACAACCCTAAACCCGGCCCAAACACGACGACCAGATCGGGTATGTTACTTGCAGAAGATTTTACAAAAACGCGAACTTTGGAAACATCTTTAAGTTATTTATTTGAAACTCCAGGTTTAGTGGTTCTTTTGAAAACTTAGTAAAAATTATAATTAGCCCATTCTTGTGTTTAGGTGACATTTGTAAACGCTGGTCATGACATTCTAGTAATGTAAGTTATTCTTATAGATTTTTGTGCGTAGAATCTTTCATTTAATTTTGAGAAAAATCTTTATTATTTCCTATCTTACGAAGAAAACGTTTTGTGGATCCAGTTTGTGATATAAATGCCTTAATAGTCAAACCATAATTTAAACCAAATTAATAGTGGCCTTATTACAAAACAAAAAAAAAATCCCCAAAAGTAGCAAATGATAAATGAAAGAAAGTTTTAATCGAATAACCCTTGCATGGCCACCTCGAGTCCAATCTAGCCCAATCCACTGAACTAAGAATCACCTGCAGTTTGTTAAAGCAAATAAAGTGAGTCACAAGACTCAGTGTGCAATTAATCCACATAATCCACAAGTGGGCTTGAGCCCCCAAACATAATCGGCCAAAGCCCAATCATAACAGCATAACAAAGCAATCAATATGATAAGCCAACCCCGCCTAATTTTCCATCCTCTACACACCGCTCCATATGTCCGTCCCCAACATACCTGTGGGGATTTCTACAATCAACCCTCCATCCTCTACACACCTCTTTGGCAGTCATGCTGTCAGTCACACTGCTCAAAGTCAATATAACGTGGTCTAGCCACCGATAATTATGTGACCGAGTCACCGATATGATACTGAGGCACTGAGCCATCAACTAGTGTGACAGTGTCACCGATATACACTTCCCCTTCATATTAATATCATCCCATATCCCATGCACATGAAATATAGTATAATAAACAGGTCATATGGTGTCATACTTTCAATGTTTAAAGTAATCACACAAACATGCTATCAACATAAATTTCAAGGCTCAATCGAAAGTCACTAACCTGATGTTTTGGTTTTACCCTTTACGGTAACTCAATCACTATTGCCGAGATTTTCGACTTTCACACATCACATAAACAATTTAAACATTAAAGGGAAAAGTGTGGTAATTACACACCTGTAAGCATGAAGAACTAAACTATCGATCTTGTTAACGTTCACACTCGCAGGGATCACAGCGATCTATTTATCCCTCTCCGAAGCCAGCCCACAACCCGGTGAAAAGTCTCAAACGGCTGACACCGCCCATTTTTTGAATTTGGGGGTAGGGACTACATGTCCAACCCCCTCCTTTGATTGGCTGGTATTTGGTTCCATGAAACAGATCTTGGTCAGAAGACCGAGTTAAAGCATTGAATAGGATAAGGGTAAGATTATACGTTCAACTGAAGAGATTTCCTTACCTAGATCGACAGAAGCCGAAAGCTTCAGGCTTGATTCAAGAATCGAATGAATCCCTAAAACGTTATTAAGTTAGAACCGATCCCTCATAAACTTAAAGAATGACCTTTCGGCCAACAAGCAAATAGAAGCTCTTACCACCATTCGGCCAACCCCACTTACCAAAAGTCTTCCAACCGCAGACCAGATGCAGAAAAGAATGCGACCACAAAGCCCCTCCTACATTCGGCCAAAGCACCCAAAGTACTAAGTTAACCCCCTTCGGTTTACCAACCAGCAAAAGGATAGGAAAGAATTTAAAAGAAGGAAAATGCTTACCACTAATCAAGAAGATATCGATTGAGAGGGTTGCGAGAAAAAGGCGATGGTAATCCTCTGAAATGAGAACAAACGCAGAGAAATGGACAGTCAGAGATTCGGCTTTGAGGAGATGAATAGAAGAGAAAGGTTAATTACCCACCCAAGAGTGAGATGAAGATTCGGCTAAAGAGACAAATGGGAGCAAAGAAGCGAAGAAAGCACCACTCACTACTCTTATATTTGACTAGAATAGAAAATGGTAGAGGAGAGGGAGAATTCGGCTTTGACAAAGAAGAAAGTGATAAGAGGGTTCGACTGGAGAGAAATGGAGGATAAAGTAATTGTGGAGTAAAAGAAAAGGAAGAGGATCGTAAAAGTAAAACTGAAATGGTGTGAAGAGACTCGGCTATGCACCAAAGAGAATGGTTTGATTCGAGAGTAAAGAAAAGAAATGATGCTTGCTAGGAAGAGGTCACTTGCTGAAAATGAAGTAGGGATTAAGGACATTCGGCTCCTTCCAAGTTTAAGCTACCCAAAGTGCACCCAAAACGGCACATCTACACTCTCAAAACCGAAAATGAAAAAAAAAACAATTAAACCAGGTTTCGGCACACCCCTAACTACTACTAACCCGAAATCAATCCCCCCTAACAAGCTTCCCTAACTGACCAATATCCTCACCAAGCTTCAAATCCCACCTTTTTCTCCTACATTCACTCCCTTTCACCCAATTCATATCAGTTTGAAAGGTTCAACTTCCACCTTTCACTCATGGCCACTTATTCAAATTATTTGACTTGTTCAACCCTCACTCCTCAGAGTCCAAACGAAACCCAACTCCTCTTCATCCCAATGCCAAAATAAACTCCAAAAAAAAAAAAAAACAATCCATGCGACTCGAACCTGCTCCCTCACTGCTCCCTTGTGGCGTCACCCACCAGCACCTTAAGTGGCGTCTCCTTGCCACCTTACCACAACACTTCTTGTGTCTAAAACCATGCGCAATAAGACTCAACACCTGCCCTAACCAACTCTCCTCTAAAGTACCCAAAATTAAAATTTTTACCAAGGCTTCAGCATAACCCCGAGCCTTCCCGGGGCCCCCAAACATAACAAATTAAAAGATAGAGAATACTAAACACACAAAATCATACTAAATGCAAAGCCCCCTTATTCTCGGATGTTACAGTTCCACGCCCTTAAAGAAATTTCGACCTCGAAATTACCTGATCAAAAGAGATGAGGGTATTACAGCCGCATAACATCCTCTGGCTCCCACGTAGCCTCCTCTGAACCATGGTTTCGCCATAAAACTTTGATCAAAGGGACTGATTTATTTCTCAATACTTTAACGTCTTGATCTAAGATCTGCACTGGTTCCTCCTCAAAAGATAAGTCAGGCCTTACTTCGATTTCTTCCACTGGCACAATATGGGATGGATCCGAATGGTAGCGCCTTAACATCGAAACATGGAACACATCATGAATCTGACTCAGTTCCGAAGGTAGCTTGAGCTGATAAGCTACCGGTCCCACACGCTTCAGTATACAATAAGGCCCGATAAACCTGGGACTTAGCTTACCCTTCCGTCCAAATCATTACCTTCTTCCACAGAGAAACTTTCAAGAAGACTTGATCACCTACTGCAAATTCTATATCCTTACGCTTCAGATCAGCGTAAGATTTCTGCCTATCAGACGCTTCCTTTAACCGAGTTCTAATCAATTTAACTTTCTCCTCTGTCTCTGAAACTAATTCCGGTCCCAAGATCTGACGCTCCCCTAATTCCGTCCAGCAAGTAGGAGTACGACATTTCTGTCCATACAATGCTTCATAGGGTGCCATCTGAATGCTAGACTGATAGCTGTTACTGTATGTAAATTCTGCCAATGGTAGAAACTCTTCCTAACGACCCCTGAAGTCAATAACACAGCCTCTCAACATATCTTCTAAGATCTGAATTACCCTCTCTGACTGACCATCAGACTGTGGATGAAAAGCTGTACTGAAGTCTAGTCTTGTACCCAATGCCTGATGCAGTGCTTTCCAGAACCGTGATGTAAACCTAGGGTCTCTATCTGATATGATCGACACTGCACGTACAGCTTAGCAAGCTTCTTCAAAGAATAGTCGACACGAACAGGTATGAAATGAGCAGATTTTGTCAACCGATCTACAATCACCCATACTGCATCTTTCTTAGTAGGCGTAAGAGGTAGCCCACTAACGAAGTCCATCGTGATCCTCTCCCACTTCCACTGTGGAATCTTCACTGGCTGCAATAACCTTGAAGGCAACTGATGCTCCGCTTTCACCTGTTGGCACGTTAAACACTTTCCCACAAACTTGGTAATCTCTCGCTTCAAACTAGGCCACCAAAACTGTTCACGCAGATCTCGATACATCTTACTCCCACCAGGATGCATAGCGTATGGGCTGCTATGCGCCTCTTAGAGAATCATCTGCCTTAACCCAACATCCTTCGGCACGCAAACCCTCTCACGAAAACACAAAACTCCATCATTGTTCAGACTATAATCCTCGACTCCACTATTCTGCACTTGCAGAAGTCGAGCACTCAAGACATCGTCCAACAACTGCTTCTCTTTAATCTGACTTATCCACGTCGGCTTCACTTGAAGTTCAGCTAACACACTCCCATCATCATACAGGCTGAGATGGGCAAACATCGCCCTCAAGTCTGATATCACTTTCCGACTTAACGCATCCGCCACTATGTTAGCTTTTCCCGGATGATACTCGATCGAGCAGTCGTAATCCTTTAATAGCTCAATCCACCTCCACTATCTTAAATTCAACTCCTTTTAAGTAAGGAGGTATTTCAAGCTCTTATGGTCAGTGTAGATGATAGACTTCTCCCCATACAGGTAGTGTCTCCAGATATTCAGAGCGATCACCACCGCAGCCAGCTCCAGACCATGCGTGGGATAGTTTATCTCATGCGATCTTAATTGTCGAGACGCATACGCAACTACCTTCCCCCCTTGCATTAACACACACCCTAACCCCGTGTGTGAAGCATCACAATAGACAACAAACTCTTTCCCCGCTTCAGGCTGAATCAGAACCGGAGCCTCAGTTAAGATGTTTTTCAACTTCTCAAAACTTTCCTGCTGCTTGCCAGTCCAAACAAATGGTATCCCTTTCCGTAATAACTTAGTTAAGGGTGCCGCAATTAAGGAGAAACCTTCAACAAACCTTCTATAGTATCCAGCTAACCCAAGAAAACTTCGAATCTCTGCCACCGACTTAGGCGATTTCCATTCCAACACAGCCTCAATCTTCCGGGGATCAACCCTAATCCCCTCAGCCGATACAACATGCCCCAAAAAGGTAACTTCTTTCAGCCAAAATTCACACTTACTGAATTTGGAGTATAGCTGCTTCTCCCTCAAAATCTACAGAACCACTCGAAGATGCAACTCGTGCTCTTCTTCCATCTTGGAGTATACGAGGATGTCATCTATGAACACTACAACAAACCAATCCAGATAGGGTTGGAATACCTGGTTCATCATATCCATAAACGCAGCTGGTGCATTCATCAACCCAAATGACATCACTAAAAACTCATAGTAACCATAGCGGGTTCGAAACGCCGTCTTATGAATATCCGCTTCCTTGACCTTGAGCTGATGATATCCTGACCTTAAATCTATATTCGAAAAGACTGAAGCCCCCTTAAGTTGATCAAATAGGTCGTCAATCCTCGGCAGCGGGTACTTGTTCTTAATCGTCAACTTATTCAACTGACGGTAGTCAATGCACATACGCATTGACCCATCCTTCTTCTTCACAAACAGCACCGGCGCTCCCCACATAGACACACTCAGTCGGATAAAACCACGATCCAACAGCTCCTGGATCTGGGCCTTAAGTTCCACCAGCTCTTTCGGTGCCATTCTATAAGGGATGATGGACACCGGAGCTGTACCCGAAAGTAGCTCAATTCCAAACTCCACTTCACGATCCGGAGGCAACCTAGGAAGTTCCTCAGGAAATACATCCACGAACTACTTTACTATTCTAACCTCCTTAACAGTTACCTCCTTTGCATCCAAAGCACTGATCCAAGCTAGGAATGCCTTGCACCCTTTCCGAACCATCTTAACCGCCCTTAACGCGGAAACCACGTAGACAAATAATCCCTTCTTGCTCCTATCACCACCACCTCCTCATCCCCTGGAGTTCTTAACACCATCCGCTTATTCGCGCAATCCAATTTAGCACGACGTTTAACCAACCAATCCATACCTAAGATGAGATCAAACTCCCCGAATGGTAATTCCATCAAGTCAGCCAGAAACAACACTCCTTGAGTTTCTAAAGGCACATCCCTAAATAATTTGTTTACTACCAAGGATTGTCCTAAAGGGCTAACCACAGTCATCTCCCTAGCAGCTATTTCAGATTCTATATTTAAAGTCTCAGATACGGTGCTAGCAACATAGGAGTGGGTTGATCCAATATCAATTAAAGCAAGAAATGGCTTATCAGCTATAAGAAACGTACCGGTTATGACGTCCGGTGCATCGCCATCCTATCGCCACGATGTTGCATAGACTACACCCGGCTGTCTTGCATTTGTATCACTAACACCCCTGCCCGATGCTCCACGACCCCGTCCAGAACCATTTCCTCCTCTAATCGGACCACGACTTCTCAGCATTTGTTGTCCACCCCTTCCTGGCTGCACATACCCCTGACCTACCATCCGTGCCCTGGTCATTTCTAGCGGACAATTTCTTATTAGATGATCCTTTGACCCACACTTGAAACATACCCTATCTTTTCTCCAGCACTCTCCTGCATGTGACCTCCCACACTGAGCATACTATCGAAATTTCCCAACAGCAACTGGCATTGCAACACTACCCGGCCTGTAACACCCCAAACCTGGTCAATACACCACGACTGAATCTGGTATGTTACGGGATAAATGTTTTCGAGAGGTTTAGGTTTCGGTTCAGAGTTTGATGAAATTTTTTGGCTAAGTTTTATACTTGTAGAAATCTTGGGCATGATTGTTTTAAAAATCGTAGTGCATTTGGGAAAACCAGGAATTCTGAAAACTTAATTAAACATGTAAGTAAAATGAATTTATTTTATTTAGAAAACCGAGTAAGTTCTTTATGTGGCTTAAAACATGTTGGTCTTAGTAAGAAAATATTCCCAAGTTTAAAAAACATATTCGAGTTTCATTCATTTCAAATTACAGCGTGGTACCCGATGGTAAAGTTTAAAACATTTCGCTTTGTAGTTTGAAAACCTTATCTTTCCAAGTTTTAGCCAAAATTTGAACCCAATAGTTTGTTAAGGCATATTTGAAAATAAATCTAAACATAAACATAACAAAAACATAACTTTAAAAGGCCTTTTACAATCCCAATAAACCAATTGAAAATAATTCAAATAAAGTACCAATTTTAATTCAGAGCAAATCCAACTTTTATTCATGGCATGAGCACCTCGAGTCTACCCCGGCTCCATGTCCGCAATCTAAGTGTCACCTGAAATGATAAGGGAAAGAGGTGAGTCGCAGGACTCAGTGTATAAATCCTCCTCCCGAGTAAAGCAACATACCAACAATATCATAGCAAAGCAATACAATTAATGCACCCGATCCTAACCATCCATAACACCTTTTCTACCCCGTGTGGTGCCAAACCACTAGTGGTGCCAAACCACTGGTGACCCAAAGTCACGATATCCATCACTGTGGTGCCAAACCACTGGTGACCCAAAGTCACGATATAATCCATCTGTGGGGCCAACCCACGTGTGATACCAAATCACTGGCGACGATCCCGTATCTTAAAAGTGGGGCCAACCCACGGTGGTGTTAAACCACAGGGATGAGTCGCTATGAGGTGCCAAACCTCTGGTGTCCCAAAGACACAAGTGTGATACCAAATCACTGGTAACCGTAGTCACGAATCGTATGATGGGGCCAACCCATCATGTGATACCAAATCACTAGCGTCAATCCCGTAATATCAACCGTGGGGCCAACCCACTGTGGTGCTAAGCCACTGGGACGAGACGCTGAGGTGCCAAACCTCTGGTGACCCAAAGTCACAATAATCAATCTGTGGTACCAAACCACTGGAGGTGCCAAACCTCTGGTGTCCCAAAGACACGGATATCATATTCCCCCTCCTCTCATATTACCCTATATCATACCAACTCATGAAAAGTATGCAAATCATGCAGATCATGCTAACAGGCCCAATATTGTATCCCACAGTACATACATCATAACTCAATAACAGAGCTCGTAATGAAACGGACTTACCAGAATCCGTGCACATACCCTAGGGTATCATATCAATCAATCACACTGTTTGACAATCAGGTTTATTAAACATATTACTAAGCCAAAAAGTGTGTTAGCTTACACACCTGTTAAAACGCAAGCTGTAACCCAAACGAACCGATCTAAAATCCCTCGATTACCTTGCTCCTAAAATCGACCAACCATAGATTAGTTACTTATACCATTCGGCCAAAACCAAATAAATCAAGAGGGTTAACGCTTACCCTCACCTTACACTTGATTTGGTTTCCTACCAAATCCCGAACCAAACGATGGTTCTTCTTTAAGCAAACGACACACCCTAACAAGAAAACGGTTAATCCTTTAGTGACTTAGCTTAATGAGAACTAAACGAATAGACTAAAAGAACCAACTGTTACCACCACTTACCAAACGATTAAGCAAAGATGACTGCTTCACTTGATTGCCACCAAAGTCCAAAGGCTCTACAATGAAATCGATTACCAAAACAAAGGTTAACACCTTCCAATCAATACCCAAAATTGGCACTTAACCAACCCAAAACGATAAAGCACAAGGGAGGGGAGAAATGGCCATTCGGCCAAGCACTTACCTACCACCAACCGATTGAAAACAAACCCCCAACAAGATTAACACCCTTCTAGAATTCGGCCAAGATGAAGAAACTATTAGGAGAGAGGAGAGAATCGGCCAACACTCTAAACAAGAAAGAAGAGAGGATTCGGCCTAGGAGTTAATCACACTTATGTTTGGCTTAGAATGAAAGAATGGAAGAGTAGAGATGAGAAGAAATGGAGGCTACGACAAATAGGGTTTGAGAGGAGAAAAAGAAAGTTTGAGAGAACAAGTTGAGAGGGTTTCGACACACAAAAGAAATGGAGAAAACAATTGAAGATTTTGGTTTAGAAGCAATTGTGAGTTTCGGCACAAGTGTTTTAGGAGAAAAGAATGAAAATGTGAGGAGAGGAAGGTGGCTAGTTTCGGCAACAAAAGAGATCAAGGGAAGCAAAAGCACAAAATCGGCTAGATGCCCAAAAAAAAAGTCGGCAAGATATGGTTGCTTGAGACTTTGGTTCCCAAAGAAGAAAAATGGAGAAACTCTCTTGAAAATTTCGGCTTGTTTTGACAAAAAGAAGAATTTGGCTTACACAAATTTGACCGAAAATGCACACCAAATGCCAAAAGAATTTCGGCACTCCCACTCCCCCACACACCAAGCCGTCCACTCACCCCAAAATCTCCCCCAAGATTCGGCCATCACTCCCCCAAACACTCCAAGCCACTACTTCAAACTAGTTTGAACTAGTCCACCTCCACAAATCACTCTCCACCCACCATTCAAGTGGGTTGACTTGGTCTATGGCAGAGTTTGAACTGCCAGCAACTTCTCCTCCTCCATGCCGTCAAAATGGAAGCAAAATGTGAGCATTCTGCAGCTTGAACACAGGACCTCCCCCTGCAAGTGGCGTCACACACACAAGCCTCAAGTGGCGCCTATCCTGCCACTCCACCAGCTCCTTTCTTGTGCTAACATTTACCAAATAAAACCTTTAAACCCCAGCTTCCTCAGCTCCTCTCACCTAAGCCTAAAAACTAAAATTTTTCCTACCTCTCAGGCTTACACCTAGCTTACAACTAAGCCCCAAAACATCAAGAACAACAACATAGTAGGCCAATAACATGCAAACAATGCCATAACAAAATAGCCCCTAACCCGGGATATTACAGTTCTACCCCTTTAAAATAATTTCGACCCCGAAATTACCTGATTAGAAGAGTTGAGGGTATTGCTGCCTCATCATATCCTCGGATTCCCACGTAGCTTCTTCCACGCCATGATTCCGCCAAAGCACCTTTACCAAAGGCACAGACTTTCTACGCAGAACCTTTACATCCCGATCCAGAATCTGCACAGGTTCTTCCTCTATGGTCAAATCTGGATTTACCTCGATCTCTTCCACTGCTACGACATGCGATGGATCTGAACGATAACGCTGAAGCATCGAAATGTGGAATACGTCGTGAATCTGACTTAGCTCTCTGGCAACTCAAGCTGGTAAGCTACTGATCCCACTCGTCTCAGTACCTTATACGGCCCAACAAAACTCGGACTTAGCTTGCCTTTCCTTCCGAACCTCAACACTTTCTTCCATGGCGAGACCTTCAGAAACACTTGATCCCCCACAGCAAACTCTATATCTCTCCGCTTAAGATCGGCATAAGACTTCTGCCGGTCCGAAGCTTCCTTCAATCGAGCCTGAATCAACTTAACCTTGTCTTCGGTCTCAGCAACCAACTCGGGTCCCAACAACTGACGTTCACCCAACTCGGTCCAACATGTAGGTGAGCGACACTTCCTACCATACAACGCCTCATATGGTGCCATCTTGATGCTTGCTTGGTAACTATTGTTGTAGGCGAACTCAGCTAATGGCAGAAACTCCTCCCAACTACCCCTGAAGTCCAGAACACAACCTCTCAGCATATCCTCTAAGATCTGAATAACCCTTTTCGACTGCCCGTCAGACTGCGGGTGAAAAGCCGTGCTGAAATCCAAACGCGTACCCAGAGCCTGATGCAACGCTTTCCAGAACCTTGACGTAAATCTGGGATCCCTATCCGAAATGATTGATACTGGCACACCGTGCAGCCTCACTATCTCTGACACATACAGTTTCGCCAACCTCTGAAGTGAGTAGTCAACCCTCATCGGAATGAAGTGAGCTGATTTAGTCAGTCGATCCACAATTACCCAAACTGAATCTTTCTTGCTTGGCGTAAGAGGTAATCCACTGACGAAATCCATGGTTATCCTTTCCCACTTCCACTGCGGAATCTTCACTGGTTGAAGCAACCCTGACGGCAACTGATGCTCAGCCTTGACTTGCTGACATGTCAGACACTTCCCTACAAACTCTGTCACTTCCCTCTTCAGACCCGGCCACCAAAACTGCTCTCTGAGATCCCTATACATCTTGCTACCTCCAGGATGCATAGCGTATAGACTGCTATATGCGTCCTGAAGAATCCTCTGCCTCAGCTCAACATCCCCTGGCATACAAGCTCTCCCTTGGAAACACAGCACTCCATCACTAGACAAACTGTAACCCTCCAAACCACTATCCTGCACCTGCAACCTCTGCGCACTCAAAACCTCATCCTCTAACTGCTTTTCCTTGATCTGCTCAACCCAAGTAGGCTTAACCTGCAACTCTGCCAGAATACTTTCGTCGTCATACAAACTCAAATGGGCAAACATCGCTCTTAAGTCCGAAACAACCTTGCGGCTCAACGCGTCTGCCACCACGTTAGCCTTGCCCGGATGATACTCAATCGAATAGTCGTAGTTCTTTAGCAATTCAATCCATCTACGCTGCCTCAAATTCAAATCCTTCTGAGTCAAAAGGTACTTCAGACTCTTGTGATCTGTGTAGACTATCGATCTCTCCCCGTACAAGTAGTGCCTCCAAATCTTCAAAGCAAAGACTACAGCCGCTAACTCCAAGTCGTGCATCGGATAATTAACCTCATGTGGCCTCAGCTGCCGAGATGCGTAAGCCACAACTTTTCCTTCCTGCATCAGCACACAACCCAAGCCCGTATGTGATGCATCGCAATATACTGTGAATTCCTTACCTGCCTCAGGTTGAATCAGAACTGGAGCCTCAGTCAAAATCTTCTTAAGCTTATCGAAACTCTCCTGCTGTTTCTCAGTCCAAATAAATGGAATTCCTTTCCTCAACAACTTGGTCATCGGCGCTGCAATCAACGAAAAACCCTCTACAAACCTTCGGTAGTATCTTGCCAAACCCAGAAAACTCCGAATCTCAGCCACTGACTTAGGCGGCTTCCAATCCAAAGCTGCCTCAATCTTTCGAGGATCCACTCTAATCCCCTCAGCCGACACTACATGACCTAAGAAAGTCACTTCTCCAAGCCAAAACTCGCACTTACTAAACTTAGCATAAAGCTGCTTCTCCCTCAAAATCTGCAGTACCACTCGCAAATGCGCATCATGCTCTTCCTCTGTCCTTGAATACACCAAGATGTTGTCTATGAAAACCACGACGAACTGATCCAAAAACTGCTGGAACACCCTATTCATCATATCCATAAATGCTACCGGCGTGTTAGTCAACTCGAACGGCATTACCAGAAATTTGTAGTGCCCATACCGAGTCCGAAACGCTGTCTTGTGAATATCCGCCTCCTTCACTCTTAACTGGTGATACCCAGACCTTAAATCGATCTTCGAGAATACCGCTGCACCCTTCAGCTGATCAAACAAGTCATCTATCCGTGGCAACGAATACTTTTTTTTGATCGCCAGCTTATTCAACTGGCGGTAGTCTATACACATCCGCATCGTACCATCTTTCTTCTTAACAAAGAGTACCGGCGCTCCCCAAGTTGAAACACTTGGCCTGATAAAACCTCGATCCAACAACTCCTGGATCTGAGCCTTAAGCTCCACTAACTCCTTTGGCGCCATCCTATACGGAGCAATCGACACTGGCGCAGTTCCGGGTAACAAATCTATCCCGAACTCTACCTCACGATATGGTGGCAAACCTGAAAGCTCCTCTGGAAACACATCAGTAAATTCCCTAACTGTCCGAACCTTTTCTACAGCAGACTCTTTAGCCCCCAAGGCATACACATGAACCACATACGCTTCACAGCCCTTCCTGACCATCTTCTCAGCCTTCAGAGCAGATACCACATTAGATAAGTAATTTCTCCTATTACCTATCATGACCACCTCATCTCCTTCAGACGTCTTAAGAACCATGCGCTTAGCTGCGCAATCCAACCTCGCCTGGTACTTAGCTAACCAGTCCATCCCAAGAATCAGATCGAACTCCCCAAACGGCAGTTCCATCAGATCAGCAACAAGCACTACCCCTTGAAGTTCTAGGGGTACATCCTTAAACAGCTTATCTACAACTACAGAGTGACCTAGAGGGCTAATTACTGTCATCTGCCTAGAAGTAGTTTCAGAGTCTAAATCCATGGTCTCTACTATACTACTAGCAACGTAAGAATGCGTTGAACCCACATCAATCAAAGCAGTAAATGGAGAACCAAAGATCAAGAACGTACCGGTTATGACGTCCGGTGCGTCGCCCTCCTCTCGGCGCCTCGCTGCATACACTAACCCAGGCTGTCTTGCCTCAGAACTACCCGTACCTCTGCCCGGTGCTCCGCGACCTCGACCAAAACCATTACCTCCTCTGCCATTACCACGACCCCTCTGCGGTGGCAGTCCATTATTCCTGAACTGAGTACGACCCTGACCCTCAGACTGAATCCTAGCCAACTTACGCGGACAGTCCCTCACACGGTGATCCAAAGAACCACACTCGGAACACCCTTTTCCACCAGTCCAGCATCCTCCCCAATGAGATTTCTCACAACGGTTACACTGCGGCGGTCCCTGATTATCAGCAACAAACCTACCAGACTGACTCGGCCCACTCTATCTAGCCCTTTTCTGCGGATTACCTGACGACCCAGCAGATCCAAAACTCCTCTTATGCCTGTTCCTATCCATGCCTTGCCTTACCGACTCTTTAACTCCCTCGGCTACCTTAGCCTTCTCCACCAGGACGGCAAACTCACGCTCCTGCTGTGGAGCAATCAGCAACCTTAATTCATCTCTTAGACCATCCTCGAAACGAACACACCTCTCGTGTTCAGTAGCCACAATGCCCCTAGCATACCGACTCAGCCTCAAGAACTCAGCCTCGTACTCTGACACAGACTTACTCCCCTGAACAAACCTCAGAAATGCTTTTCGCTGCGCGTCGATGTAGCTAGCTCCAATATACTTTTTCTGATAAGCAGCCTTGAACTAATCCCAAGTAAGATCCTCTGCTGCAGCACTGTCCCGAACCGTGAGCCACCACTGGTATGACTCATCCCGAAGAAGCGATACTATGCCCTTCAGCTTCTCCTCAGCAGTCAGGTCTAAATCATCCATAACCCGCTCTGTCGCCTCCAGCCAATACTCAGCCGTGCTGGGAGCAACACCAGAAACACCTCGAAATACCTCAGCCCCATTTGCCCGGAGTCACTCAGGCACAGATTTCTGAATTCCTGCGCCTCCGCCTACTCCAGCTACCCTCTCCAGAACTCGCAGCATCGCCTGCGACACTGCGTCATCCCCAGTCTGATCCTGAAACTCACCACCTCCAGCTGGTGGCGGTACTGGTATCTCGTTCTCTTACCCCTGACCAGATCCTACGGGTTCAGAAGCTGTCATCCTACCTCGACCACGTCCACGATCACGTCCACCTCTAGCGCTCATGACTAAAATCTCTACGTATCTGATTTAGGAGTTTTATGCATCAGTACTTATTCCACTGTTTTAAAAGCAAAGTCTTATGAATATTAAAGAAGCTTTGTTTTCGCGAGTTCACAGAGTCCTATCAGTTTTAGTTTCTAAAGTAATCCGCTACTACTAGTCATCCAATCACATCATATCCAAAAACCACAAACAATAGTAAGGGATACTTACCTGGGCGGATTGGTGCCAGAGACGCGGTGCCATGCCTTTTTCAACCACATATTTAAAAACAAAACTCTTAAAACAACTTTTTAAAACATTTTGGGCCTCGGGCCCACAGCCGAGCCTTTGAACTTGGCTCTGATACCACAATTGTAACACCCCAAACCCGGTCAATACACCACGACCGAATCTGGTATGTTACGGGATAAATGTTTTCGAGAGGTTTAGGTTTCAGTTCAGAGTTTGATGAAATTTTTTGGCTAAGTTTTATACTTGTAGAAATCTTGGGCATGATTGTTTTAAAAACCGTAGTGCATTTGGGAAAACCAGGAATTCTGAAAACTTAATTAAACATGTAAGTAAAACGAATTTATTTTATTTAGAAAACCGAGTAAGTTCTTTATGTGGCTTAAAACATGTTGGTCTTAGTAAGAAAATATTCCCAAGTTTGAAAAACACATTCGAGTTTCATTCATTTCAAATTACAGCGTAGTACCCGATGGTAAAGTTTAAAACATTTCGCTTTGTAGTTTGAAAACCTTATCTTTCCAAGTTTTAGCCAAAATTTGAACCCAATAGTTTGTTAAGGCATATTTGAAAATAAATCTAAACATAAACATAACAAAAACATAACTTTAAAAGGCCTTTTACAATCCCAATAAACCAATTGAAAATAATTCAAATAAAGTACCAAGTTTTAATTCAGAGCAAATCCAACTTTTATTCATGGCATGAGCACCTCGAGTCTACCCCGGCTCCATGTCCGCAATCTAAGTGTCACCTGAAATGATAAGGGAAAGAGGTGAGTCGCAGGACTCAGTGTATAAATCCTCCTCCCGAGTAAAGCAACATACCAACACATATCATAGCAAAGCAATACAATTAATGCACCCGATCCTAACCATCCATAACACCTTTTCTACCCCGTGTGGTGCCAAACCACTGGTGACCCAAAGTCACGATATCCATCACTGTGGTGCCAAACCACTGGTGACCCAAAGTCACGATATAATCCATCTGTGGGGCCAACCCACGTGTGATACCAAATCACTGGCGACGATCCCGTATCTTAAAAGTGGGGCCAACCCACGGTGGTGTTAAACCACAGGGACGAGTCGCTATGAGGTGCCAAACCTCTGGTGTCCCAAAGACACAAGTGTGATACCAAATCACTGGTGACCGTAGTCACGAATCGTATGATGGGGCCAACCCATCGTGTGATACCAAATCACTGGCGTCAATCCCGTAATATCAACCGTGGGGCCAACCCACTGTGGTGCTAAGCCACTGGGACGAGACGCTGAGGTGCCAAACCTCTGGTGACCCAAAGTCACAATAATCAATCTGTGGTACCAAACCACTGGAGGTGCCAAACCTCTGGTGTCCCAAAGACACGGATATCATATTCCCCCTCCTCTCATATTACCCCATATCATACCAACTCATGAAAAGTATGCAAATCATGCAGATCATGCTAACAGGCCCAATATTGCATCCCACAGTACATACATCATAACTCAATAACAGAGCTCGTAATGAAACGGACTTACCCGAATCCGTGCACATAACCTAGGGTATCATATCAATCAATCACACTGTTTGACAATCAGGTTTATTAAACATATTACTAAGCCAAAAAGTGTGTTAGCTTACACACCTGTTAAAACGCAAGCTTTAACCCAAACGAACCGATCTAAAATCCCTCGATTACCTTGCTCCTAAAATCGACCAACCATAGATTAGTTACTTATACCATTCGGCCAAAACCAAATAAATCAAGAGGGTTAACGCTTACCCTCACCTTACACTTGATTTGGTTTCCTACCAAATCCCGAACCAAACGATGGTTCTTCTTTAAGCAAACGACACACCCTAACAAGAAAACGGTTAATCCTTTAGTGACTTGGCTTAATGAGAACTAAACGAATAGACTAAAAGAACCAATTGTTACCACCACTTACCAAACGATTAAGCAAAGGTAACTGCTTCACTTGATTGCCACCAAAGTCCAAAGGCTCTACAATGAAATCGGTTACCAAAACAAAGGTTAACACCTTCCAATCAACACCCAAAATCGGCACTTAACCAACCCAAAACGATAAAGCACAAGGGAGGGGAGAAATGGCCATTCGGCCAAGCACTTACCTACCACCAACCGATTGAAAACAAACCCCCAACAAGATTAACACCCTTCTAGAATTCGGCCAAGATGAAGAAACTATTAGGAGAGAGGAGAGAATCGGCCAACACTCTAAACAAGAAAGAAGAGAGGATTCGGCCTAGGAGTTAATCACACTTACGTTTGGCTTAGAATGAAAGAATGGAAGAGTAGAGATGAGAAGAAATGGAGGCTACGGCAAATAGGGTTTGAGAGGAGAAAAAGAAAGTTTGAGAGAACAAGTTGAGAGGGTTTCGGCACACAAAAGAAATGGAGAAAACAATTGAAGATTTTGGTTTAGAAGCAATTGTGAGTTTCGGCACAAGTGTTTTAGGAGAAAAGAATGAAAATGTGAGGAGAGGAAGGTGGCTAGTTTCGGCAACAAAAGAGATCAAGGGAAGCAAAAGCACAAAATCGACTAGATGCCCAAAAGAAAAGTCGGCAAGATATGGTTGCTTGAGACTTCGGTTCCCAAAGAAGAAAAATGGAGAAACTCTCTTGAAAATTTCGGCTTGTTTTGACAAAAAGAAGAATTTGGCTTACACAAATTTGACCGAAAATGCACACCAAATGCCAAAAGAATTTCGGCACTCCCACTCCCCCACACACCAAGCTGTCCACTCCCTCCAAAATCTCCCCCAAGATTCGGCCATCACTCCCCCAAACACTCCAAGCCACTACTTCAAACTAGTTTGAACTAGTCCACCTCCACAAATCACTCTCCACCCACCATTCAAGTGGGTTGACTTGGTCTATGGCAGAGTTTGAACTGCCAGCAACTTCTCCTCCTCCATGCCGTCAAAATGGAAGTAAAATATTAGCATTCTGCAGCTTGAACACAGGACCTCCCCCTGCAAGTGGCGTCACACACACAAGCCTCAAGTGGCGCCTATCCTGCCACTCCACCAGCTCCTTTCTTGTGCTAACATTTACCAAATAAAACCTTTAAACCCCAGCTTCCTCAGCTCCTCTCACCTAAGCCTAAAAACTAAAATTTTTCCTACCTCTCAGGCTTACACCTAGCTTACAACTAAGCCCCAAAACATCAAGAACAACAACATAGCAGGCCAATAACATGCAAACAATGCCATAACAAAATAGCCCCTAACCCGGGAAATTACACGGCCCATCAACCCTAGGCCTCTTCTGGAAACCCCCAGATGACCCTGACGATCCATAACTCCTCTTGTTTCTACCTCTATCCCTGTCCCTATTTTGCCTCTCAGTCCGTTTTACCTCCTCGGCTATTTTAGCCTTTTCAACTAGAATAGCAAAATCCCTCTCCCGCTGCGGAGCTATCAGCATTCTCAACTCGTCTCGCAGCCCATCTTCAAACCGTACACAATGCTCATAATCAGTCGCAACTATCCCTCGGGCGTAACGGCTCAATCGCAGAAATTCTGCCTCGTACTCAGCCACAGATTTACCCCATTGAACCAGATTCAGAAATGCTTTCCTCTGAGCATCCACGTAGCTTGCCCCAACGTATTTCCTCTGAAATGTAGTTTTGAAGAAATCCCAATCAATGCAATCCGCACTAGTGCCCTCCCTTATGGTGAGCCACCATTGATATGCCTCGTCTCGAAGAAGAGACACCGCTCCTTTCAGTTTTTCCTCTGCCCTGCAATCTAAATGAACCATAATTCGCTCGACTGCCTCCAGCCAGTACTCAGCTAGATTCAGGGCCACACCAGAGATACCCCTAAATGTTTCAGCCCCGTTTGCTCGAAGTCGTTCAGGAATAAACTTCCGAGATACTGTCCCAGTGCATGCTTCCGTAACTTGCTCCAACACACGCAACATTGCTTGGGAAAGGGCATCATCCCCACCAGTTCTATCTTGCGATCCCGCTTCTGCCATAGGTGATGCTGGCGCTTCACCTTCAGGCTCATTCCTTGCTTCCGAGAACTCAGCCTCAACACCTCGGCCTCTACCACGGCCGCGTGCAACTCATCCACGCCCTCTTACACTCATGTCTACCATTTCGTCTTAATCTATTTTATAAGTTTTATGATTTAGTACTTCTTTTCACTATTTATTAATGAGTAATTTTATGAAAAATAGAGTTTTAAGTGGTTTTTCCGCCAAACACATGTATACCTAAGAGGTTTTTATCTCTAAAGTAGGGTTTCTTAATCCTATCATCCACCGTAATATATTCACATAATACATGCACTTCATACAAATCACCCAACAATCAGAAGACTTACCTTTGCAAACTTGGGCTGGAGACTATGGTGCCATACTTCCAGAGAACGTGTACACATGTATTTTTCTTCTAAACCCATATTGTTGAAAACGTTTGAACCAAAACCCAAAGCCGAGCTTTTAAACTTGGCTCTGATACCAAATTGTAACACCCTAAACTCGGCCCAAGCACCACGGCCGGATCTGGTATGTTACTTGCAGAAGATTTTACAAAAGCGCGAACTTTGGAAACATCTTTAAGTTATTTATTTGAAACTCCAGGTTTAGTGGTTCGTTTGAAAACATAGTAAAAATTATAATTAGCCCATTCTTGTGTTTAGGTGACATTTGTAAACACTGGTCATGACATTCTAGTAACGTAAGTTATTCTTATAGATTTTTGTGCGTAGAATCGTTCATTTAATTTTGAGAAAAATCTTTATTATTTCCTATCTTACGAAGAAAACGTTTTGTCAATCCAGTTTGTCATACAAATGCCTTGATAGTCAAACCATAATTTAAACCAAATTAATAGTGGCCTTATTACAAAACAAAAAAAATCCCTAAAAGTAGCAAATGATAAATGAAAGAAAGTTTTAATCGAATAACCCTTGCATGGCTACCTCGAGTCCAATCCAGCCCAATCCACTGAACTAAGAATCACCTGCAGTTTGTTAAAGCAAATAGAGTGAGTCACAAGACTCAGTGTGCAATTAATCCACATAATCCACAAGTGGGCTTGAGCCCCCAAACACAATCGGCCAAAGCCCAATCATAACAACATAACAAAGCAATCAATATGATAAGCCAACCCCGCCTAATTTTCCATCCTTTACACACCGCTCGATATGTCCGTCCTCAACACACCTGTGGGGATTTCTACAATCAACACTCCATCCTCTACACACCTCTTTGGCAGTCATGCTGTCAGTCACACTGCTCAAAGTTAATATAACGTGGTCTAGCCACCGATAATTATGTGACCGAGTCACCGATACGATACTGAGGCACTGAGCCATCAACTAGTATAATAAACAGGTCATATGGTGTCATACTTTTAATGTTTAAAGTAATCATACAAACATGCTATCAACATAAATTTTAAGGCTCAATCGAAAGTCACTAACCTGGTGTTTCGGTTTTACCCTTTACGGTAACTCAATCACTATTGCCGAGATTTTCGGCTTTCAGACATCACATAAACGTTTTAAACATTAAAGGGAAAAGTGTGGTAATTACACACCTGTGAGCATGAAGAACTAAACTATCGATCTCGTTAACGTTCACACTCGCAGGGATCACAGCGATCTGCTTATCCCTCTTCGAAGTCGGCCCACAACCCGGTGGAAAGTCTCAAACGGCTGACACCGCACGTTTTTAGAATTTAGGGGTAGGGACTACGTGTCCAACCCCCTCCTTTCCTTGGCTAGTATTTGGTTCCATGAAACAGATCTTGGTCAGAAGACCGAGTTAAAGCATTGAATAGGATAAGGGTAAGATTATACGTTCAACTGAAGAGATTTCCTTACCTAGATTTACAGAAGCCGAAAGCTTTAGGCTTGATTCAAGAATCGAGTGAATCCCTAAAACGTTATTAAGTTAGAATCGACCCCTCTCATAAATTATAAGAATAACCTTTCGGCCAAGAAGCAAATAGGAGCTCTTACCACCATTCGGCCAACCCTACTTACCAAAAGTCTTCCAACCGCAGACCAGATGCAGAAAAGAATGCGACTACAAAGCCCCTCCTACCTTCGGCCAAAGCACCCAAAGTACTAAGTTAACCCCCTTCGGTTTACCAACCAGCAAAAGGATAGGAAAGAATTGAAAAGAAGGAAAATGCTTACCATTAATCAGGAAGATATTGATTGAGAGGGTTGCGAGAAAAAGGCGACGGCAATCCTTTGAAATGAGAACAAACGCAGAGAAATGGACAGTCAGAGATTCGGCTTTGAGGAGATGAATAGAAGAGAAAGGTTAATTACCCACCCAAGAGTGAGATGAAGATTTGGCTAAAGAGACAAATGGGGGCAAAGAAGCGAAGAAAGCACCACTCACTACTCTTATATTTCACTAGAATAGAAAATGGTAGAGGAGAGGGAGAATTCGGCTTTGATAAAGAAGAAAGTGATAAGAGGGTTCGACTGGAGAGAAATGGAGGATAAAGTAATTGTGGAGTAAAAGAAAAGGAAGAGGATCGTAAAAGCAAAACCGAAATGGTATGAAGAGACTCGGCTATGCGCCAAAGAGAATGGTTTAATTCGAGAGTAAAGAAAACAAATGATGCTTGCTAAGAAGAGGTGACTTGCCGAAAATGAAGAAGGGATTAAGGACATTCGGCTCCTTCCAAGTTTAAGCTACCCAAAGTGCACCCAAAACGGCACATCTACACTCTCAAAACCGAAAATGATAAAAAGTAATTAAACCAGGTTTCGGCACACCCCTAGCTACTACTAACCCAAAATCAATCCCCCCTAACAAGCTTCCCCAACCGGCCAACATCCTCACCAAGCTTCAAATCCCACCTTTTCCTCCTACATTCACTCTCCTTCACCCAATTCAAATCGGTTTGAAAGGTTCAACTTCCACCTTTCACTTATGGCCACTTATTCAAATTATTTGACTTGTTCAACCCTCACTCCTCAGAGTCCAAACCAAACCCAACTCCTCTTAATCCCAACGCCAAAATAAACTCCAAAAAAAATAATCCATGCCACTCGAACCTGCTCCCTCACTGCTCCATTGTGGCGTCACCCACCAGCACCTTAAGTGGCGTCTCCTTACCACCTTACCACAGCACTTCTTGTGTCTAAAAACCATGCGCAATAAGACTTAGCACCTGCCCCAACCAGCTCTCCTCTAAAGTACTCAAAATTAAAATTTTTACCGAGGCTTCAGCATAACCCCGAGCCTTCCCGGGGCCCCCAAACATAACAAATTAAAAGATAGAGCATACCAAACACACAAAAGCATACTAAATGCAAAGCCCTCTTATTCCCGGATGTTACATCTTTTGTCTCTCATGCTAGGATTTTAATCGGTTCTTCACTGTAAGTTACATGAGGTTGAATCTCTGCTACTGTCGGAGAAATAATATGTGAAGGATCTGACTGATATCGTCGTAACATAGACACATGAAAAAGATTATGAATTCTGTCAAGTTCTTGTGGTAATGCCAACCGATAAGGAACATGTTTGATTCTTTCAATAATCTCATATGGCCAGATGAACAGTGGACTCAGTATTCCTTTACGGCCAAACCCAAGAACTTTCTTCCAAGGTGATACTTTTAAGAATACCTTATCACCGACCTGAAATTCTATCTCTTTTCATTTAAGATCGGCATAAGACTTTTGACGATCAGAGGATGCTTTTAAACTATCCTAAATCACCTTTACCTTTTCTTCCGTTTCACTGACTAAGTCAACTCCATGTATCTTTTTCTCACTAAGCTCTATCCAATACAATGGAGTTCTACATTTACTACCATATAGAGACTCATACGATGCCATTTTAATGCTGGACTAGTAACTATTATTGTATGCAAATCCAACCAAAGCCAAATACTTTTCGCAATTACCTTCGAATTCTAACACACAATACCGAAGCATATCTTCTAAAATTTGTATCACACATTCTGATTGATCGTCAATCTGAGGATGAAATGCGGTACTAAAATGTAACTGCGTACCTAGAGCTTCTTGCAATTTGTTCTAGAATCGAGATGTAAACCGGGGATCTCTGTCTGAAATAATGAAAACTGGCACTCCATGTAGTCTGACAATCTTGGAAACATATAATCTAGCCAATCTATCTAGGGAGAAATTCATACGTACCGGAATAAACTGCGCGGACTTCATTAAACGATCTACTATTACACAAATGGCATCTTTCTTTTTCGAGGATAAGGGTAATCCCGATACAAAATCCATAGTAATTCTTTCCCATATCCATTCTGGTATTGTAACTGGTTGTAATAATCCCGAAGGCACTTGGTGTTCAGCTTTTACTTGCTGACATATCAAACATTTAGATACAAATTCAGAGATATCTCGTTTCATTCCCGGCCACCAGTATATCTTTTTCAAATCATTATACATTTTATTACTACCAGGATTAATACACATTATACCATTGTGAGCTTTATACAAAATTCTCTGTACAAGTTCTGAATTCTTTGGTACACATTCTGTCTCTGAACAATAAGTAGTCATCAGACCCAATCTGAAATTCTCAATTGGAATTTGACTCACATTGTACCCGTTTAGCTTGAAATTCATCATCACTCTTCTGAGCTTCACAAATTTGTTGCAGGAATATTGGTTTAGCTTTTAACTCAGCTATGACTGAACCATCATCAGACAAAGATAACCGGGTATTCATTGCTCGGAAGGCAAATAATTATTTTTTACTCAAAGCATTCACAACTACATTGGCTTTTCCTGGATGATAATCAATAACCAAATCATAATCCTTTAACAGTTCAAGCCATCCATGCTGTCTCAAGTTCCAATCTTTCTACGTCATCAGATACTTCAAACTCTTATGATCTGTAAATATGTGACATTTTTCACCAAACAAGTAATGCCGCAAGATTTTCAATCCAAATACAATAGCTGCCAATTCCAGATCATGTATCGGGTAATTCTTTTCATGTGGTTTTAGTTGTCTCAAAGCATAGGCTATTACTTTACCTTCTTGTATCAATACACACCCTAAGCCATTCAACGGTGCATCACTGTAAATTATAAATTCTTTACCCGATTCAGGCTGAACTGGTACAGGTACTTTAGTCAACAAAGTTTTCAATCTGTCGAAACTCTGGTGGCATTTATCAGACCACTCGAATTTTACATCTTTTTGCAACAGATGAGTCATCGGAGCATCTATTATCGAGAATCCTTTTACAAAACTCCGATAATATCCACCTAATCCCAGAAAACTTCTAACTTTAGACACATTTTTCAATGGTTTTCAGTTAACAATAGCTAAAATTTTATTCGAGTCCACTCTAATACCTTCAGCAGACATTATATGTCCAAGAAAACCAGCTTCCCGAAGCCAAAATTCACATTTACTGAATTTGGCATATAATTATTTCTCACACAAAGTTTGCAACACAATTCTCAGATGATCAGCATGTTTATTTTCATCTCGGGAGTATACAAGAATATCATCAATAAACACCACCACAAATCTGTCTAAATACGGTCTGAAAATTCTGTTCATCAAATCCATAAATACTGCTAGTGCATTTGTTAAACCAAACAACATCACAATGAACTCATAATGTCCATATCTAGTTCTGAAAGCTATCTTCAGTACATTCGAGTCTTTTACTCGTAACTGATAGTAACCAGAGCAGAGATGTATTTTAGATAACACAGTGGCACCTTTCAGCTGATCAAACAGGTCATCAATTCGAGGTAATGGATACTTGTTCTTTATTGTGACTTTTTTGAGCTGTCTATAATCAATACATAACCTTAGAGATCCATCTTTATTCTTTTCAAATAAAACTGGTGCACCCTAAGGTGAATGACTAGGTGGAGCTAATCCTATGTTAGTAAGTTCTTGCAACTATGCTTTCAACTCTTTTAACTCCGTTGGGGTCATTCGATAAGGTGCTATAGATATAGGAGTTGTTCCTGGAATAAGACCTATAGAAAATTCTACCTCTTTGACTGGAGGTAATCCGGGTAATTCTTCTGGAAACACATCAAAAAACTCACAAACAACTGGTACTGACTTAATCTTGGATTCAGATACTTTAGTGTCCAACACATATGCAAGATAAGCTTCATACCCTTTTCTGACATATTTCTGTGTTGATATAGCTGAGATTACATTAGATAACTCATCCAGTTTATCAGATTCAACATGAAGTAATTCATCATTCTAACATTTCAACATAATGTATTTTTGTTTACAATTCACCACCGCATCATGTTGAGTTAGCCAGTCTATACCCACAATTACATCAAATTCATCAAAAGGTAGTAGAATCAAATCAACCTAGAAACTATAACCCTTTACCATCAACAGACAGTTTTTACAAACTTTATCCACCATAACATACTGACCTAGGGGATTTGAAACTTTATCCACAAATTCAGTGAACTCAATCGGTAAATTTTTAACAGACATTAAATTTGTGCATATGTATGAATGTGTTGAACCAGGATCAATCAAAGCAGTAATATCAGTATCAAGAAGAGAAAATGTACCAGTAATGACGTCTGGTACATAGGCATCCTCTCTTGCACGAATAGCATATGTTCTTGCCGGTGCTCGCGTTTCAGATTTAACTGTTGAATCTTTCGTAGCACTTCGGCTACCACTAACATTGCCAGGGTGTCGAGGTGGTCTACCTCTCGAGGCAGGGTTACTCAGCTTCAAAGTCTGATCAATATCTTTTTCAATCCTTTCTAGACAACCTTTAAGATAATGGTTAAAAGAACCACATCTATAGCAAGCTCCACTTCTCATACGACACTCCCCAAAATGGAATTTATTACAATGTTTACACCACAGTTTAGGGTTACCAACACTTCCAACACTTGTTACAGATGGAGATGAAGATATCGGGTTAGAGCGTTGAGAGCCTCGTTCTTTTTCAGAATATCCCACAGATGCGGTAAAACGATCATGGTATTTATTTGATTTCTTTGAAGCAGATGATTGTGATTTACCCATAAATTTTTTTTAGAAATTCGGGCTTCTCTCTCCGCTTGTTTCTTTTCTTTACTTAATTCCTCGGCTTTGTGTGCTCGACCGGCAAGTACTACAAATTCCTTTAATTCAAGAATTCCAATCAATAACTTGATGTCCTCATTTAATCCTTCTTCAAAACATTTGCACATAGCAACCTCAGTCAGAACATATTCCCTGGCATACTTGCTCAATCTAACAAATTCTCGTTCATACTCAGATACTGTCATATTTCCCTATTTGAGCTCTAAAAATTCATTCTTTTTTTTTATCCAGAAATCTCTGACTAATATACTTCTTTCTGAATTCCATTTGGAATAATCCCATGTAACATTTTTCCTTAGAACAACAGAAACCAGAGTATTCCACCACTAATAGGCCGAATCTTTTAACAATGATACAGAACATTTCAGACACTCAGCTGGTGTACATGATAATTCATCTAAACTCCTGATAGTATTTTCCAACCAAAATTCAGCTATTTCTGTATCATCTTCGGCAGTAGTCCTAAATCCTTCTACCCCATATTTATGGATTTTATCTACCGGAGGCTTACCAGTTCTAACAGGTTCAACACCTTGTGGCATATCAGGAACCAGTTAAGGAGCAGGAGGGGGAAGTTGTTGTACAGCAGGATTTATTCTCAAAAATTCTGTGAACCACTCGTTCATCTTGAAAGAAGACTTCTTTTGCCTCTTCACCTCAGCCCTCAGATACGGGCCTTCTACTACTACTAGATACAGCTCTTTGAACTGAAGCTTGAGCAGTGCTCTCAGCTTCCGTAGATTTACCTCTAGCTTGGTTGGATGACACTACTATATGAAAAACATGTTTAAAATGATCAGGAGATATCACACTATCATAAGTTATATAATGGCATGTATAGCTAAACATGTACCTACTACGTTAGTTTGAAAATCGGCTAAACCGTAGCTCTGAAACCTATAAATGTAACACCCCTAACCCGTATCTGTCACTAGAACAAGGTTACGAAGCATTACCAAAGGTTAAGTTTAATTTCAATTAATTTATGTCATTCACTATTTATTTCAAAAAATCAATCATAATCAATCATAATGTTCCTTATATGGGTCATCGAGGCCCAAAATATATATTAGAATCTAGTCGAGACTAAACCGAAATTACATAAATTTTTTCGCGAAATCTCAAAATTTTTCTTAAGTGCTAGGGACACACGCCCGTGTCTTAGGCCGTGTGGGTATTTGATGTGAGGCACACGGCCGTGTTCCAGCTCGTTCCTTACCCGTGTAACTCTCTGACTTGGGTCACACGGCCAGCCACACGTTTGTGTGCTAGACCGTGTCGACAATTTAATTTTCAAAAATTAGGTGCATAGGTTACACGGCCAGGACACACGCCCATCGGTTGGGTCGTGTGTCTCACACGGCTGAGACACACGCCTATGTGCTCAATTCTGAGCATTTTGTTTCTCGATTTTTAATATGCAGGGGACACATGGCCAAACCACACGCCCATGCGTATGGCCGTGTGTCACACACGGTTGAGACACACACCCGTGTGGACAAAATAAGACCATTTTTCCAAGCCTTATTTTTCACCCTTTTTACCTTGCACCTACATGAACACTTCAATATATTTTCAAACCAATTTGGCACATATAAACCAAGCCAAAAACACATATAATCAAATGTTTAAATATCTACAACTACATTTATGTTTATTTGCAAGTTATTCAATTATACTAACTCAAATCCATTCATCATTTGTTATATATATATATATATCTTTTACCATTTAGCCATTCCATCACACATCAAACATAATATGGCCTTATATAATTACATCAAAATATACTTTCCACTAGCCATTCCAATGGCTAGTTACAACCAAACATTTCATTATTTTATCTAACTTAGCTTATACATGCCATTATACTAAAATAAGTTTGCTATTTGTACCAAAATGGGATGATGGATAGTGTGATGATGCTCCTATCGATTTCCAACCTTAGCGAGCTTCCGAGCACTATAAAATAAAGGAAAATTAAACAGAGTAAGCATTCAATACTTAGTAAGTTTGTATAAAAAGAATTTAAATTACCAACCATGCTCGTATAAATAAATATATATAACATGCATCCCAAAAAATTTTAGCCAAATGCCTAAGCACAAGTTCTCATCAAACAAGTTAGTCTTATAATTCACATGAATATCAAGAAAATAGAGATGAACTCATCATATAAAAATTTCCAAGTATTTCAGGGTATTTGAGAGATAACTCATATTTAGCTCATATTTTCTTTCATCAGGAGTTTTATCCATTGAATCGTTGAAATATCGATGGATACCCAAGTAGTATACTCGAGTTATACAAATCAGTGACCCGTTAATTCATATACAGGGGTACCCTTTAGGGCAGATAATCAGGAAGCACACTCTCGAGCCGTATAACAGGATGCTCGATGAGCCATGTTAGAGGACGCTTATCTAGGCTAAACAAGAAACTCATAAGGGTTTAGAATAGGAAGCTCATTGAGCTTAACAGGTAACTCCGAAGAGTTATTAACAGGGAGCTCCGGATAGCATAACAGAGAGTTCAAGCGAGCCATGTGAGGAAGCTCATAAGAGCCTATATTAGGATGCTCATGAAGAGTTGCGTTTGTGTCTGCAATAAAATGTTGGATCACAACTTGTCGAATCATGTAACAGGACGCTCATAAAGAGCTGCGGTAGTGCACAACACATGCAAGATCACTATCGATCAGGATGCTCACAGGAACTATATAACAGGAATGATCGAGAAGGCTTTTGATAGGATGCTCGTTCGAGCTATAATGTTCGCAAGATATGTAGAACTATAATCAATAAGGTAAAATACTGTATCCATCGCATTTCATTATTCAAATGGAACATATCATTTATCGAGCAATATCGAGCATGCAATTAATTTCATACATTAAACATTTATGCAATTCACACAAATACAACATTTGACTCAAACATATTAATACTCATAATTAAGTTACACGAACTTACCTCGACACTTGTTCGTTTTTGAACATCTACTAATCCATCACCTTCTCTTTTCCCCGATCTAACTCTTTATTTGATCTTTCAGGATCTAATCAAGCCAAGAAAGTTTTCTTGAACATTTTTCTCTTCCCTAGGGTTTCTATGTTTTAATTTGGGGAAGATGATGAAAATAAGATGATATTGTCTATTTAATTTAATTATCATCTTTTAATTTTTCCAGTTTCCAATTTAGTCTTTTTCTTTTTCTAATTTTCCATGGATGATTCATAAAAAAAATCTACTACCTCCATTTAATGGTCTAATTTCCATACAAGGACCTCAAATTTTGAATTCCATAGCTATTTGATACTTATAGCTACTAGAACTCAACTTTTGCATTTTCTACAATTTGGTCCTTTCCATAATTAAACATGAAATCGATAAAATTTTTTTATCAAAATTTTCATACGTCTTTCCTATCATAATGCAGACCATGTAATAATATTAAAAAAAATTCTTTCTAACTCAGATTTGTGGTCCTGAAACCATTATTCTGGTTTCACTATAAATGGGCTGTTACACAAGCTTCTCCTTTTGACCCGTTAGTAGCTCTTGAGACTTTAATGCGGGAGCGTATGACTCGTACAGAAGCTATTGTGCAAGGGAATTCATCTTCTATTCGAGCGTTGGAGGCACAATTAGGACAACTTGCTTCGAATCTGAATAGTCTACCTTGGGACTTACTACATAGTGACATAGAAAATCCTAGTCCGAAGGGGGAAAGAACACTGCAAGGCTATCACTCTTAGGAGTGGTAAACAAACTCGTGAGCCGACTACAAACTATGCCGTAGCACCTCAAGATACTAGTGAAGTGATCCTTAGTGAGAAGGTTGAATTTGAAGAGCTTGTCGATGTACCAGACAAAGAAGTTTCACAAATTGTCACTCATATTTCTAATGTCTGACCCTCGAAACTGTCGACGCAATCAAAGGTGTCGGCACAATCAGATGTGTCTCCACTTTTACCTTTTCCACAAAGGTTCAGGGAGAATGAGCAGCATAAGAAATACCAATAGTTCCTGAACATACTGAAGCAACTTCAGGTCAATATTCCTTTAGTAGACGCTCTTGTACGAATTCTGAATTATTGGAAATTTATGAAGGAGCTCTTGTGCAAGAAGAAGAAGCTCAGTGATATGGAAACTATTGCACTCACAGAAGGCAGCAGTGTTGTTTTGACAAATAAGTTGCCCCCAAAAATGAAAGATCCTAGGAGCTTTACTATCCCATGTTCATTTGGCAACCATTACTTGGGCAAGGCTTTATACGACTTGGGAGCTAGCATCAGCCTAATTCCACTATCTACTTTCAAAAAGTTGGGAATTGGTCACATGAAACCTACTGCAGTGACATTGCAACTAGCTGATCTATCCTTGGCTCAACTTGAAGGGCAAATCAAAGATATCTTAGTTCGTGTAGATAAATTCATTTTTCCGGCTAATTTTATCATACTTTACTGCGAGGCAAACAAGGAGGTTCCCATAAACTTGGGACGACCCTTTTTAGCCATCGAACGAACTCTTAGGGCCTGTTTAGTAGTGCTTAAAAAAAGCACTCCTGGCTCCAAAAGCACTTTTGAAAGAAAAACTGTGCTAAACAAGCTGCTTTTGGCTGAAATTTTTTTCTTTCTAGAAGTGCTTTTCAAAAGCACTTCTGAAAAGGAGAAGCTAAAATATTTAGCTTTTCCTTTCCCAAAAGTAATTTTGGTGCTTAATGACAAATGTGTTAAAATCATTAATTAAAAATAAAAAAATTAAAATACTAATTACAAATATTTAATGGTTATATTTAAATATTTAAAATATAGTTTATATATTCTAATTAATATTTATTGCTTAAAAATATTTAAAATTTATATTTCATATATTAAAATATTAACAACAAGTTATAATAAATTTTTTATATTCTTACTAAAATATAATAATATTAACTAATTTAAATATTATTTAAATGCATATTTGTTACTTGATAATAACATGTCTAAAATGGACATTTTATTTCTCAAAAGCACTTTTTGATAGCAATGCTAAACACTCAAATTTTAAACCAAACTTTTCAAAAGGACTTTTCCACAGCACTTTTCAAAAGCACTTTTCAAAATCATTGCTAAACTAGCCTTTATTGATGTTTACAAAGGTGAACTGACCATGTGACTCAATGATGAGCATGTTACCTTCACTATTTTCAAATTTATTCAATGCAATGATAAAGAAGAATGTCATACTATCGATGTTCTAGATGATCTAATTGAGGAAGAATTCAATGACCAAAGCACAATATTTTTGAGGCATCTAATAATGAATTCTTAGATAATTGTGACAGCATGGTTGAAGCTAATAATATTGAACTCAGGCATGGATGGCAGATTAAATCCTTAGACTTAGCCATCAGAACAACTCCAATTTCAAGCCATCTATCAACGAAGCTCCTACACTAGAATTGAAACCACTACCTACTCATCTTAAATACGTATTTCTTGGTGATAACAATACTCTCCCAGTTATTGTCTCCGCAACTGGATGTAACTCAAGAAGATAAATTCATCCATATTCTTAAGTAACATAAATGAGCTATTGCTCAGAGTATTACCGATATTTGAGGCATTAGTCCATCTTTTTGCATGCACAAGATCAAGTTGGAAGATGTAGGCAAGCAATCGATTGAGCAAAAAAGAAGATTAAACGAGAAGATGAAGGAAGCTGTTAAGAAAGAAATTATAAAACGGCTTGAAGCTAGAATTATTTACCCTATTTCTAATAGTAATTGGGCAAGTCCAGTGCAATGCGTTCTTAAAAAGAATGGCATCACTGTGGTTAGCAACAATAAAGACGAATTAATTACTACACGCATTCATACGGGATGGCGAGTCTATATGGATTTTCGCAAACTAAATGATGCCACAAGGAAGGACCACTTCCCACTTCCTTTCATTGACCAAATGTTAGACAAGTTTGCTGGAAGAGCCTATTACTACTTCTTAGACGGCTATTCTGGGTACAATCAAATTGCTATTGCACCAGAGGATCAAGAGAAAACAACTTTCACTTGTCCCTTTGGTAATTTTGCTTTTCATCGTATGCCTTTCGGTTTTTGCAACGCACTAGTCACATTTCAAAGGTGCATGATGGCAATATTCTCAGATATGATTGAATATTCTTTAGAGGTTTTTATAGATGATTTCTCAGCCTATGAGAATGATTTTGATCATTGTGCTGACAATTTGGATAAAGTATTACAGCGATGTGAAGACACACATCTTGTTCTAAATTAGGAAAATGTCATTTTATGGAAACTGAAGGCACTGTGTTAGGTTATCACATCTTTGGTCAAGGCATTGAAGTAGACAAAGCTAAAGTGGAAATCATTGAGAAATTACCTCCACCAAAAAATGTGAAATGTATTCATAGTTTTCTTGGGCATGTAGGGTTTTATCGAAGATTTATTATAGATTTCTCAAAAATTGCAAAGGCCTTATTCTCATTACTAGAACAGAATCGAAAATTCTTCTTTGACGATGCATGTCTAGATGCATTCATTCAATTAAAGACGCAGCTAGTAAATGCACCCATTGTCGTCGCACCAGATTGGCCTCAACCTTTTGAAGTAATGTGCTATGCAAGCGACTTTATTGTGGGTGCTGTTCCAGGACAACGCAAAGGAAAAATATTTCACGCCATATATTATGATAGCAAAACTCTTACAGAGGCTCAAATCACTTATACCACTACAGAGAAAGAATTTTTGGTTGTAGTCTTTGCTTTCAATAAGTTTCATTCTTATCTTGTCGGCAAAAAAGTTATCATATTTACTGATCACTCGGTGTTGAAATGTTTTTTTTTTTGCGAAGAAGGATGCAAAACAAAGACTGATACGCTGGATCTTATTGTTGCAAGAATTCGACATCACGATAAAAGAGCGCTAGGGTTTAGAGAATCAAGTTGCAGACCATCTGTCTCATTTGGAAGTTGGCAGTGAAGATGGAAACATACTTTAAATTATTAACACATTCCCAGATGAGAAGTTATTTGCTGTAGATGTAACCCCTTGGTATGCAGATTTGGTTAATTATCTAGTGTGTGGATAACTTCCACTGGGTGGCACAGTCCATAAAAAAGAAAGTTTTCTTTGTGAAGTATCATTGCAATAAGCTATATTTATTCAAGGTATGCAATGAGAACATTATTTGGCATTGTGTTCCAAAAGAGGAGATGCTTTCAATCCTGAAGTACTATCATGATGCTTCCTATAGAGTTCATTTCGGTGGTATGTGAACTACTGCTAAGGTTCTCCAATCAGGATTCTACTTGCCTTCATTATTCAAAGACACCCACAATTTTGTAAATCAATGCGATAGGTGTCAGCGCACTTGTTATATATCCCAACATAATGAAATGTTGTAGCAGCCAATTATGGAGGTTGAATTGTTCGATGTTTCGGGTATAGATTTTATGGGAACATTTCCAAGTTCATTTGGAAATCTTTATATATTAGTAGCTGTTGATTATGTCTCGAAGTGGGTTGAAGCTGTTGTAGTCCCCAAAGATGATGCAAAGACAGTGCTTAAATTTTTTCACAAGCTTATACTCACCTACCTTGGCACACCAAAGGCATTGATTAGTGATCAGGGTACACACTTTGATTGCAACCAAGTGATAGCCTCACTGAAAAGATATGGAGTCAATCTTAGAATGGCCACTACTTATCATCCGCAAACTAATGGACAATCTGAAGTATCGAATCGACAAATTAAAAACATTCTTGAGAAGGTTGTGAACCCTTCAAGGAAAGATTGGTCTTCCAGACTATATGTGTAACACCCCTAACCCGTATCCGTCGTCGGATTAGGGTTATGGGGCACTACCAGTTATGTCACATCTTTCAATCAATCACTCAAGTCATAAATAAACATACTTATATAAAATACAATTAAATTAAAACGATCACTTATGCATGTAAATGTGTAATACATTTTCTTAAAACATACTTACCATGCTAAACTTAAGTCATATACGGCATAGTAATCAAAGGACATAAGTCGAACATGCAATGAACTTTTATTCACACCACACAACATTGTAATTAACATAAGCCCCAATTACTCTATCTTTAATTATTTACTACATACTCAAACAACTATTCCAACAACACCTGTAAAAGAGGATTTAAAACATACTTCATTCAATTGACCAACTATTGTAAGTTTGTTCACAGATATACTACAAATGGGTCATTGCAACGGTTGACAAAATGGTTCTATTCATTTAGTAATTTGAATCACCTTAACCGAAAATACATATGCCCATAATTAGTTCTTCACTATGTAATAATCATATCATTTAATTAAACATCTATGAGATCACATGTACATTGCTCATACCAAATTCAAATAGATCCAACATGCAATCGTACCAATGCACACTTTAATTCTTTGCATGTGCATAATTGAACCATAAATACTTATACAACTTATTCATTATTAGTGCATTAACCAACCGTACCTAATTTGCAATTCATTTAAGCATATATACGTGCATACATTTTCCTTACAAATGAATCAAGACGACCAACACAAATTCAAATATATATATTCCTTATATCCTATTACTAAGTGAGTTTATAACCATACTCAAAGCCAAATCATACCAAGCATCAAGATTATAAAAAACGAGCTAATTATAAGCCATTCACTTCATTCCCCAATCAAGCCATAAATCCAAAGCATTATACACATATGCCATATAACATAGTTACCAAATGAACTTATAATATGACCGATTATATATATGCCAAACTAGCATCATATTCAAGCCATTTTCGCATGGCTATATATATACAAAAACAAATTCATAGCTCAAAACATAGTCTAGCCTATACATGCCTTTAGTTCAAAAGTCCAAACTCAAAAGTACCAAAATAGGTTGATAGTGTGGATGACTTCGTCGACGATCCCCTGAGCCCGTAGCTTGGTCAAAATCTATAATACAGAACAATGAACACACACAGAGTAAGCTTACTAGCTTAGTAAGTATTAAGCAAATGTATTAAATCAAATGTTCATTTAATCATTTTCAATAACATACATCATACCATAAAGTTTAAAACTTAACACGTATTGGTCTACTAATGCCGAATACAAATACCTCATTTAGCTCAATCATTGAAATTATTTTATCTTTAATCTTCAATTTATTAACTCATCATATGATTCAAATATAAATTAACAACACTTCTCCAACTACTGATACTTTCGATACATTTATTTCAATAGGATCACATATACACAAGTAAGTATATACTTACACTTAGTAATTTCATATACAAGAAAACATAATCACATATCTATATATTTATTTGACATTTCATTCATTTGTATACATGGCATCAAAGTAATCCCAACATGGTTACATAAACATAGGTATAAAGCCGAATATACAGGATCAATTAGTATCATTCTCGTTCGACAATTTAACACATAAATACTTACCTTATTGATATAATATAAAAGATCAAATTAATAACTTGTAGGCACTTACCTGTATGGCCGAACATACATATATAACTTGTAATATCAACTTACTTCATCGATGATTATTAGCTAGAAAAGTTTATGTCTTGCAATTAGTAATTTCATCATTGATTTAGAACCTGCTAGGCGTTAGCTTGAATCACACACTGGCACTAGGCCTGCTAGACCCGAGGTCTGAAATTTAAACACCGGCATTTAGCCTGCTAGGCATTAAGCCCGATATAATTCACCGGCACAAGGCCTGCTAGGCAATAAGCCTGATATAATTCACCGGCACAAGGCCTGCTAGGCAATAAGCCCGAATTAATATTATTCAACCATCTCGTACACATTACATTTTACCAAAAATTACATATATAACGCATAATTCATATCACTTTCACATAATGAATTCAATTTAATTTACTACCTTTCATTGTTAAATTTGATGTGTCACATTTGGCTATGTCTACATTTCAATTCAATAATTCAAAAATTCAACATATAACTAGGTTATGAACAATATTTACAGTATTAACTTGCTTAAAGACTTACCTCAGATATCATCGGACGACAAGAACCTGCTATTCGATAACTTTCACCTTTCCCCGATCCAAGTCTGTTTTTCTTTGTTCTTGATCTAAACATATTCAATTTAAGCTTATTCAAACATATTTCAATTCAATTTAGTCCTAAAACACTTAAATAGGTAAATTACCATTTTACCCCTGACATTTACAACTTTTACAATTTAGTCCCTATTGCACAAAACACACATAATTTGAATTTAATCCCTAAGGGCCAAATCTTCGCCATGGTCATACAAGTCCCTACATTTCATTTATTTTTCATTTTAACCCCTCAAAAATTTATTTTCTCAATTTAGCCCTATTTAGCCAAATTCATCAAAAAATCAAGAACAAAGTATGTTCATCAATTACATATCTATCATTTAACACATAAAACATCACAAAATTCATCATAACATCAATGGCATTTTACAAAAACATCATCAATTCATGAAATTAGGACATGGGTTTTAAAGCTCTCGAAGCAACGATTATAAAAACGTAGAAATTATCGAATACTGAAGTAAAAAATTACCTTAATTAAGCCCAAAACCTAGCCGAAACCTTGCTAACTTCTTTTCTTCTTTTTCTTTTTGACATTCAGCCAAAGGTAAGCATTATTGCTTTCTTTTTCATGTTTTTGTTTTATATAATATAACATATATTATAATATTATTTAATAAACCATTACCAAATAAAATAAGTCATTTATCACACCAATGTGCCGTCCACTACATTTCAAAAAGGCCAATTTACAATATAGGGCCTCCACCTTAAAAAGCCACATCAATTTAGCCATTAATCAAATGATGGGTCACTTTTACGCTTTATGCGATTTAGTCCTTTTTATTTAATTAAGCATGTAAATAGTCAAATTTCTCTACGAAAATTTCACACACTTTAATTCACATATAATAAACACAGAAAATAATATTTAAATATTTTTTAGACTCTGATTCGTGGTCTCGAAACCGCTGTTCCGATTAGGGTCAAATTCAGACTGTTACAATATGACGCTTTATTAGCATTGTAGACAGCAACAAAACTCCATTAGGGATGTCGTCGTATCAATTGATTTTTGGGAAAGCATGTCACTTGCCAGTTGAACTGGAGCACAAAGCAATGTGGGCAATTAAGCAAGTGAACATGGACTATGAAGGTATTTGAAAGAAGAGGTTGTTGGATATCACTGAACTAAAGGAGATTAGGCGAAATGCCTATGAAAATGCTACAATTTACAAGGACAAGACCGAACGATGGCATGACATAATTATTTTGTAGTGACAATTTATCGCAGGTAAAACAAGTTTTATTATTCAATTCTAGACTAAAACTGCATTCAGGTAAATTGCGCTCTCGTTGGTATGGACCCTTCGAATTTGTCAAAGTATTTCATCATGGTGCGGTCACAATCAGAGGTTTACATGATGGACACTAGTTCAAAGTGAATGGCCAGCGATTGAAATATTATTTTTGGAATATTGATCAAAAGCAAGTAGAGACATTAAATTGGTTGAAAATTTTTAATTTTATGTAATTTTTCTTATTTTATTTTTGTTCAAGTTTGTTTTACTTTTCTTTTTTTTTTTTGTAGAATAATTAGGTACCATTGTCGACGCACTTGGGCTTTATTGTCAATGCAGTTCGTACTAGTGTACTGTCACGTATGACTCACCACGAATGAAGAGAAAATCAGAATTTTCAGATCCCACCGTTTGATTAAAAGTGACCTAGCCATCTAATTTGTCTGAACGGGCGTAATTCCCATTGGACACATTTATTCCCACCAGATTTATATCTCTTCACATAAAAAAATCATGCATTTCCATCTTCTTCTTTCACACGCTATAAACCACCTTCACTGCGCCAACTGTAACACATACAAAGCAGTCATTTTTATTCACTTTCTCTTTCCCAAGCTCGTACCTTTACAACTTTAAACCATCTTCACTCCACAAAACAAACAAAATATGGCAAGAACGAGAGGATCAGTCAAGAAAGCCACCAAGTCTGTTGAAGAACACTCATCCTCTGCAACTGCAGTTCGTGAATCAGAATCATCCATGCCAACGAGGAAAAAGGATCCTGTGATCTTTTTAATGAAAGCGGGCCAAGAGCGGTTTCAACAAAACATTTTGAAGCAAAACTACCACCCAGAATAGGGTATTCTCCTTTCGCAACAGCAAGACTTGGGCAAGCAAGTCTACAAAACTATCTCCAAGTTGAAGTGGGAGACTTTCTGCATTCATCCAGGAAGCTATTCTCCTCCATTGGTATGTGAGTTTTACGCTAACCTTTATCACCATGGGTTAGAGTTTGTCTTTGTTAGAGAAGGATTAATCCCATGAGATGCTAAAAAATTCAATGAGATGTACAACACTAAAGTGGATCTAGATGAACACTCTGAGTTTATTGAGGATATCATATACGAAAAAAAGGGACCTGTTGGTGAAGGATTTATGTGTCGAAGGAGCATTGTGGACGGGTTCACATAAAAAGAATTATACGATGCACCGCTACTTCCTGATACTGCAAAGTAAAATCTGGTTTCATTTTGTCAACTGTAGGCTACTGCCCTCTACTCGCAGCACCACAATCAACACGATAGAATGTTCTTGATACATTCAATTATCAATGGTAGAAAGATTCATGTCGGCGCAATACTCCACCAGGAAATTACTAACTACACCGCAAGGCAAACTAGAATTTTGGTTTTCCCATAGTTGGTGATGCTATTATGCTAGCAGAAAAGGATCGCGCCCCATGATGATGAAGAGGTCCTGGAGAATAAGGGCCCAATAAATGAAGCCTCTATTGAAAGAATGACTCATAGCAAAGATACACTGACAATGAAGGAGGCAAAGACCAGCAAGACAAGGAAAGGCAAAACCAAGGCAGAAAGCAAGGGACCAAACCTGACTGCAAAGACATCATTGTTGCGTAAAATGCAGGATATCCAAAAGTTGGCCAATTTCATCAGCAATAAGCAGATCATGCTTGTCACTACAATAGAGGATATGGACAGATCACAAAATTTGTTCTACGCTAATACCAAGGCCTGTAACAACTCTATTGTAGTCGCATTAAGTCAGTTAAGCCCAACCCCACTCTCAAAATTTCCAATGTTCCCACCGATTATCCGAGATTATGAACCCTTATCTGAGGAAGATGATTTAGAGGACCGAAATAGATCGGTTGAATCCCCTCCCATTGTGCACGTATCAGGTGATGAGAAAGAAGAGGACTCAAGGGACATTGAGGAGTGCATGCGAAGGATTGATAGCCTTGTCGAGGGTGACTTCATTGCTGGTCAAGAGGTGCCTACTGTTGAGGACGAAGTTGATGTGGAAGAGGAGGAAGTCTGTGTTACAATTGTGAACGAGAAGGCCGAGGAAGAAAATAATAAGAAAGAAGCTGCTAAGAAAGAATATGTTGAGAACATTGTCAACGCATCCGAGTTTGTGGGTACAACTACTGATAATTTGGAGTGAGATGGAGATAAACTGGTGAAAGCTGCAGAGGTAACCATTGCGAGGCACCACAACTTATTGGCAATAGTGTTTTATACTAGACCACTCAAGGTGACCCCTCCTACACAATAGTAGCCGATGATGCCGGGGCAGCGCCAAAAACTGAGAATGAGAAGTAATTTGAGGATCGTACGAAGCCTAAAGAAAGGAAGAGAAAGCGCTCTAAAGACAAAAAGCGCAGGAAGGAGGAGAAAAAGAGAAGAAAGAAAGAAAGATCGTGCAACCACATTGATGGCCAAAGCAAACTGAGTTAGTTTATTTTAAGTTTTAGCTGTAGTATTCATGTATTACATATAGCTGTAATTTTCATTTTGTTAGTGCACATTGTCGTTGCATTTTTATTGTCATTGCATTTTAATGTTAGTGCATTGTAGACAATGGAAACTTTAAAATGCAAACTTTAAATTTGGGGAATGCATATGGGGTTTGGAAATTCACCCACATTTCAATTTTTTTTGAGTTTAATGAAGCATGCAAGGTTTATTTGTGGTTAATACAAATGTGTTTGAACATTTTTGTTACATTTGATGCTTAATTCTTGAATCATGTGAATTATCAATGAATGAGTTGGAAAATTTTGACTGAATGTTGTATCTTCAATTCTTTGATGAATGATTTAGGTTGCATTAGTAATGGATGACTAGTAGCATTCCTTGAACCTTGAATGAATCTACCTTTTACAGTTGCTTACATATATAGTTATGAATAAGAAACACTCCACAGTGAGTGTATTGTGAAATGTTAAAGAGGGAACACTCTAATGCAAGTGTTAGAAAAATGAATCTGGCCAAAGGTTGTCGCTACATGAGTGTGTGTCGGCGCAATTATGTACTCCCTGGGGGTTTGTTGCACTCCGTCATTACTTTTCAAGAACAAGGGTACAGTAATGCATCGATATCCCTTATTCACAAAAAAAAAGAGACATATTGTGTAATAAATGTTGTATTGGTAGATAAAATTTAGGATTTAAAGCATAATGCTATTTTTGATGAAGTTGCAATCTTATTCATTCATACTTATGTATTGTTGATGCAATATTCTGTCATCTGAATGTGACTCATTCATTGGGATTTTAGGTGATTCAAGTTGCTAGACTGATCATTTGCCTTAGTGAATTCTTGTTTAGCCTTGCTAGTTTTTGTTTTACTTGAGGACAAGTAGAACTCAAGTTTTGGGGTGATAGTTTTAGAGAGAACACATGTTTTCTCCCTACTTATTGGTTAATTTGTCCCCATTTAGTTATCTTTAGCACATATTTTAGCATTTTTAGTTTAGTAAATTACATTTTATAACTCAGTGGATCTTAACCTATTTATCCTTAATTTCTTCATGTTTTGGTATTGATGTCGTAGCATGAGTATTTCCAAATTGCGCCCAGAATTGTCGTTGCACCTGACAGTTGTTCGGATAAGAACAAAAATGTGTGAGCTATCCAGTCTGGTATAACCAACTTGTACGTATAGAGGCAGCATGATTTTGATGAAAGGACACCTGTGCTATTTGGAAGAAAACAAATATTCACTTGAAAAAGGAAAAAAGGGGGAGGCTCTTTTGGGGGGTATTATCGTCTTCAACCTATCTTTTAAAGTTTTTTGGCTATGGTGGCTTAAGCCTCCTAGGGTGAATCGACGTGAAAGGGATGCAGATTAGCTCTTAAAGAGGAGCCCTGAGTATGACACAAGAGGGAATGGAGAGATTCAAGTCGAGACTGTCTAGGAATAATATTCTCCACTTGTTTCTTTTATGTTTCTTTTCTAAACAACAGTGATTACTTTCTATTTCAAGTTTGTACGGAAGTATACATGATTTCTGGGTTAAATGTTATTTTATTCAATCTTGCTTCTACAGTTTAATATTTAGGTTTGAATGATTTTAGCATGGAAGTGTTATTGTGGCCACTGATACTAGAAAGTGCATCGACAGTTCAAGCTAACAAGCATGACAACAAAGTTGCTTGAGGATTAGAGGAATTTAATCCACTTGTTCTTAATAGTGTTCCATTTCCATCATCAGAAGGTGTGGCTAATGTGCATATTTAAGTTTTAGATTAAATAAAGAAGTTAAGCTTGGTAAGATACTCATTGAAATTTAATGCATCGACAATCACCTATCCTTTTTTATACCATGTGAGCGTGTAGTATTTTGTTGAATATTCACGTTGGGGATCCAATTTTATAATTTTCATACTTTATCTTATTATTTTCAAGTTATTTCTTTGACAAATACTCTCACAATTTATCTCCTTTCTATCTATTTATTGCACTGACATTGATAGACAAAAGACAACCATCCTCTTGGGATCGATATTCGACAAACTTATATCTGTCTACTATACTCGCATTGACAATGTATACTTGCACATTATTGCTACGATGTTAAATAACTGATCACACGACTTGGGACACGGGCGTGTGACATAGTCGTGTGAGGCACACGGCTTTGCGACATGACCATGTGTCATTTGGGAGTTTCTTAGTGTACAAGTCAGTGAGTTACACGGCCTAGCACATGCCTGGCACACAGGCGTGTGACACAGCCGTGTGACCCTACTCAGTGAGTTACATGGGTGAGAACAGGGGTTGGGACATGACTGTGTGTCCCTTGTTTGAAAGTTACATGGCCTGAGGCTATGTCACACGGTCGTGTGTCCTGTTCTAATTTTCAGGGCCTCAAGGGCTTGATTTAGAAACAAAATGTATGTGATTGAACGGTTTATAATATATTTAAGTTATTGAATGTTATGACGTTTAAATGTTTTTGATTGTATGGTAATGCTCAGTAACCCTAATCTGACAACAGACAGAGGTTAGGATGTTACATTTAGTGGTATCAGAACTACGATTTAGTTGGTTCTAGGACTAACGTAGCGGAGTAGAGTTTAGTATACACATCCCACATATACTCTGTGATAGTGTAATGCTTTTGATCCGTTCTAATATTATATTTTCTTATAGATTCAAGATGTCAGCCGAGTCAAATCTGACTGTAGTTAACGAAGCTAAAAGTAATGTTCAAGCTTCAAACCTTGAAGCAAGTAATAGTGCATCGATTCCACAGTCTTTTACGAATGAAATGAAAAATGTTCTTCTTGGAATGATGAACCAGTGGTTCAATGAGTTCAAGCAATCAAATCTTGCAACTTTGCCACCTCCACCCCCTACAGTGCCCACTCTAGCATCCCTTGTAACAGACTATTTTCAATGAAATTAGAATAGTGGTTTTGGGACCACAAATCTGACGAGTAAATTATTATTTATTATTTTAATGTCTATGGAATGTTAGTAAGGTCGTATTAAAATTTCATTAAGAAAATTTGACGTTTGTATGCAATTACGTGAAAAAGGACTAAATCATAAAAAGTACAAAAGTAGAGTTCTGTTAGTTAAAGGTTTCATATAGCTATGAAATTTTAATCTAAGGGACTTGGATGGTAAATAAACCAATTGAGTTGTTAGTGATGTTTATGGACATGGTTTTGATGAAATTATTGAACTTTTTAAAGGTTAAAATGGTAATTGAATAAATTAAGGTTAAAGTAAATAAAAAAATCACTTCATCTCTTTCATTTTTCCATCCACCACCGAAATTAAAAGAGGAAAGCCATGGAAGCTTGCTAGGGTATTCGGTCAAGTCATTTTGATTGCATGGTATGTATTTCAATCCCATTTTTAATAATTTTTATGTTTTTGAAGTCGTTTTAGCTTAATATAGCTACTTGGGGATCAATTTGTAAAATTGTTAAAAATATAGGGTTGTGACATGAATGCTCTTGTGTGATTCTTGATGTTTAATAGTAGATTATGAGTCCTTGTTGATAAATAAACAAGTTTTGTAAAGTGATTTTTGATGAAAATGGCATTTAGGGACTTATTTATAAAAGTAGTAAAAGTTCATATTAAATTTATGAAATGATGGTTTCTATGAGTTTATATAGGTCCCTAATGAATTTGGCTAGCATGAGAAGAGGATTAAAATGTTTAGATTTATATTTACGAGCTTAAGGACTAAATTGTAAAAACTTAAAACATTAGGGGGAAATTATAATTTTGCAAAAATATAAAATGTAGACTAAATTGAATGCTAGAGATGTTAAATGAATTAAATTTGTCTACTTAGATCAAGATACACCACATACGGATCTAGATCGGGGGAAAGTTAAAGCCTCGAATTAGTCGATCTCGTTTTTATACCCTAGTTGTCGAGGTAAGTTCGTATGTATAGATTACTATGTATATTTTGTTTAATTATCTGTTAACATGTATTTAAAATGCTAATGATCAATGTATATCCAAAATCATGTTATGACGGTTATCGAGTCACGGTTGAACCTTAGGAATATTTAGGATACAAATGACATGTCATTAGGGATTTCATGTTTCGGGTGCTGGCCTTGAATGTCCTACCGATGGTTGAGGTCTTGTATTTGTTGTGAATACTCCATAGCTCGTGTGAGCAGCATCGTGTAACCTACATTCCAACCCACAGCTCGTGTGAGCAAGCCCATTTCATGGCTCATGTGAGCAATGATGCAAAGGAAATGTTACGGTTATATGTTTAAGCACACTTCTTGTGAGCTTTCCCGAGTATCAAATGATATTCTAGATAGTTCAACGGGCAATGAAAAGGATTGAAAAGGTAAGTTCCCAAATGGAGTAATGCGTATGTTCATGAATAGGATGAATGAATCATATGATGTATATTCTCATGGAAATGAATTACCATATGTTTAACTCAAATGAATTATGTATGAATGCACTAACTTGTGTTGATGATGGTGGTTAGGCTTGTGCCAAGTTTGTGGTTGGATTACATTATGCTTATACTTAATGTTATATAATGAAATGGAAAGCTATGTTTCATGTTTTACGATCTTACTAAGCATTATGTGCTTACGTAGTCTCTTTTCCTATGTTTTATAAATAATCGGAAGCTTGTTCAGTTTGGAATCTCGTCAGAGATTTATCAATCCAGCATAAGTATCGGTAGTTTTTGAGGTTTTTGCCAAGGTTATAATGGCATGTATAGGTGGACTTGTATTGGTATTTAGTTTAATATTAGTTGAGGATTTTGGCATGTATAAATTCTTTGGATTTAGTACCTTTTGATACTTGCCAAATTGTCATTTTGGGTACTTATGATGCATGAATGATATGGCTCAAATGGTATGTTTGTTATGAAGTGTTTATGGTCATATTTGTGGCATGATTTTTTAGCTGTTGAATTATGCTTGTTGATGGAAAAGTGAACAAATATGCATGTGTAGGTAAGCTATAACGTTTGCTTGTGAGGTGTCTTGAAATGGCATATTGGTTGATTGATTTTAGGCTATTGAATTGGTCATTATATGCATGTTTTGGTAAGGTTTTGATGACTTGATTATGTGTACAAAATAACTTTAGGTGTATGTATGGTTTAGAGTTGGAAATGGCTTGATTTTGGGTAAATTCATGTCCACACGGCCTGAGACACGGGCGTGTGACTCAGCTGTGTGTGATACACGGCCTGGCGACTGAGCGTGTGTCCCCTGTAGGTTCTATTGCATGCAAGTCAGGCACTTACACAGCCTACCACATGGCCTGGTACATGGGCGTGTGTCTCAGCCGTGTGAGGCACAAGGCTATGTATGTAACACCCCTCACCCGTATTCAACGCTAGAATAGCGTTATGGAGCATTACCAGATTTACAACACTTTTAATCATACATTTCATATACAATTTGTCATATCAAATACAATTCAATCACAACCAATGATAGTGTCCCTTAAACAGGCCTACATGGCTTTAAACAACTATTAGAAATGGTTCGGGACTAAACCGATAACTCGGGGAATTTTTGAAAACTTAGAAAAATTTCAACTATACAGGGGTCACACGCCCGTGTGAACAGGCTGTGTCCCTCACACAGCTCCAGACACGGTCGTGTCTAAGGCCGTGTGGAAATAGGGCATACATATTGACTTAGGTCACACGGCTGATCGCTAAAATCAGAGTTTTAAATTTATAATGAATGAGATCGAACCTGGAAACTAACTCTGACAACGATTAAAGGCAAGTGTACCTATCGAACAGTAGTATAGCTTAGGCAAGACCGGATTATCGAACCCAAAGGAACTAAAACTACTAATACTAACTTTCTTTTTATTATTTAGCCTAAAATAAAATGAAGTTTCTTTAATCTAAATTAACGACTACTAAGCTAAAGACGCGAAGACAAAAAGAACGAATTGAGAAATAACTTGAAGGAAAACTCAGTTGATCACGATGATACCCTCAGGAAGAATCCACCTAGACTTCACTTATTATCTAACACTGAACCATACGATTTATTCACTTAGTTTGATCCGTAGGACTCCCTAACGTATATTTAACTCTCTCTCGAGGCGAATAATGTCTAACCCTAGCTTAATTAAGGGAAACCTCTTTCTCAAATAATAACCCACTAGAATAGCAGTAAATCGATCTATGGATTCCCATATTAGGTTTCACCCTAATCCGGGAAAATCTCGTCACCCTATCTCTAGGCGTGCGATCAACTCCGCTTAATTACGCTAGATCTACTATTAGGCAGGGTCTATTCCTCCTCCACCTAAGCACATCAAATTTGAATTAAGCACACATAATTAAGAACAAACTAAGTATTTATCATATAATTCAGAAATCAATAACAAGATTCATCTAGGTTTCATCCCCTTCAGGTATCTGAAGGGTTTAGTTCATAACAAATAAATAAAACATCTCAAGAGAAAGGATAAAACAAAACATAAGAAATCTTTAAAACTCCCTGAAGGAATTGAAGGAGAAATCCGCCGTCTTGAGTAGAATTCCGGCTTCTTGGGATGGATCAACTGGCTAACTTCGAGTGATTCCCACAATTCTGACCTTTTCGGCTTGGCTCCTTGGCCTAGCTTCACCGCCCACTTTAAAGTGGTACTTAGGGGGTTTATATAGGCTCTTGGAATGTGTTTCTTCGCCCCAAAGTATCCAAATCCGAATGAAATTGCTCTTTGCCACGACAGGGACACGGCCATGTCACACGCCCGTGTGACTAGTCTTTAAGCCGTGTTCGGACTTCTTTAATGAGGCACGGCCATGTGACTAGGGGGTAAGGCCATGTTCTAGATGCTTGACAAGGCACGGTCATGTGGTCTTTGGGCCAGGCCGTGTCGATTTCGTGATATGGCCCATTTACTCTGTTTTGGGCCCGTTTTATGTTCTTTTCATTTTCGAGTGCTTTCCTGGGTATAAGACATGAGCAGAAAGGATTAAGAGCACCTTTTTATATGAATCGAGGCTTAAATCATCCAAAAGCATACTAAATATGGGATTAAAATATGTTGCTATTACGGTTTATCAAATACCCCCACACTTAAGCTTTTGCTTGTCCTCAAGCAAAATTCTCAACTTACAATTAAGACAAACTTTCCATGATTCGTAATTCCTATCAACAATGTCTCATCATAATTCATAGATAATTTATACATGGATGATCTAACTCGAAGAGTCCTAAAGATTCAAACAATCAAAGCCATACATTTGTAGCACAAAAACGTAGGTGTCTCCCCTTATCTAAATAATTACCTTTAATTCAAAATCAATAAGGATTGACATCCTCACTAAAGATTCACTCAAATCACTTGAGGTGTTTAAGGTTCAAAATTAACTCTCAGAAGTCGAACTTGAAAAGTTAATCCCATAGGCTTGGCTGAAAATCAAATCACCACCACTGTAATATGAGATGATATACAAATCAAAAGGTCTTTAACAGGGTTGTAACGGGGCTGGGGTTAAAGGTGTGGATAAAGTCTAAGTTAGAAGGTTAGAATCGAGACTGACTTGACGAATTACCTAACTAACAAAAATTGAACTAATCCTAAATGATTACATCAATTGAAAACTAATAATACGAGCTTTTCCCTCAAGATGTGGAATTTTAACATGTAAGCTCATTTAATTATAGATCTAATAATGAAAATACTTCGATTTTTTAAGAACAAACTAATAATATTACATAATAATGAATGAATCTATTACTTAAAAATAACAGCTAGACAACACATCAAATCTAATCTCGATATAAGGGTAGTCAAAAGGAATGGTGATAACAAATACAAAGGGGTTTTGGGTTAATATTAGCTGGTGAGTCAATAAAAGGGGTTGTTAGGATCAACGGGGTTTACTAGGGGTTAGTTGTTAAGGTAGGCTATTTAGTGGAGTGAGTGGGTTAAATCCCAGGTGCCTTTATCATCTCAGTATATCAAATCATAGGTGTGGTCTCAACATGTATAATCGAGGCAAGTTCTAGAATAACAGTTCAAAGTTGACATACTAATAATCAATAAAGTGAGCATGAAAAAGAATATATGCTCTATAAGGCTCAAAATCTAACAAAAACTAAGGGTGTTTTGACATCAACCTTGTAAATTTCAAATTTCAAAGCAATATTCAAATTTAGGTTAACAACCTAGCAAGAATTTTATTTTGAAAAATAGACTTATCATGCTTGATTCTCTAATATTCGTCAAATTTAATCATCAATGCACAATTAACTATGACTCAATCCAAAATATATCAACAAAAATCATAGACCATCAGAAATTTCATCCTAATTAGCAATATGAAGAATTTACTTAAAAACAAGACTAAATTCAGGGATTTGAGAGTAATGAAAAAATTTTGGCCGGTTTTGAGAATAATGCAGAAGGTTAGGCCCTTCTTTAGATAAATATTCACCCCCCACACTTAATATGTATATTGTCCTCAATGTACAAAGATATATATAACATTTATGGGATAAATCAAAAGAGAAGGGGAAAGAATACTCCTTAAATTTTGGATGGTGCCACTGGAGGATGGTAGAGGTCGTGATGTGTATGTTTGAAGAGGTCGGTCTTGATGACGAACCTGTGCTAGAGGAAGAAATTGGGGAGCTCGTAGAGGATTAGCTAGGGGTTATTAAGACACATTTAAAATAACCTAAATATATAATTTAAAACAAGAAAGAAAAAGGAAAGGAGACTAAGAAGGAAAATAAAAATAGAAGAAAAGGTGGATGGACCGAAGAGTCCTTATTGATGGATGGTTTGTGAGGTGGGTGTGACTTCTAGGGCTGCGGAGGTGCTGACGGTGGCAGAAGTGGCGTGATTCCCTAGCAGCCTGGCGAACCTGATACTAAGAAATTAAAATAAGTTAAACTGAACTAAGCATAAGATTGTCAAAGGGAAGGAAATTGAAGCAAAATAGAAAAGAAAAATAAAAACTAAATGGTCTCATAGACCCCATGGTGTTTGGATGAAGCGGCCGGCATGACCTTATGTGTAGGGTCTCCTTTTTGGAGACTATGCTTGCCGTCTTAAGCTTCTTCGGCATGATTTTACTGTAACTCAAGAGTCTGGATACCTTTTCTAAGGAAAGAAAGGAAATTTTGAAAGAAAAAGAAGGAAGAAAGAAGATGGGGAGAAAGGGAAGGGCTGTAGGGTTTAAATAGAGGCTCAAGTCTGGCACGTTCCCACACCCGTTGTCTGAGGGCGTGTCGAATCGCACGGCCACCTCGCACGGCCGTGTGTCCATGCTTGTTGTTTCACCATGCCCGTGTTTCAGTCAATCACGCCCGTGTTCGAGAAATTAGTATATTGACACGGTTGGGAGACACGGTTGTGTCCTATCCTTGCTTGGTAAGTCAGTAGCTTCACACGGTCGTGGGGCACGACCGTGCCACTTTGTCGGTGCCTGTGTGGTAGTGGTTGGATCCGTGATGTCGAGATTAGTTGGGATTTGATTCGCACGTCCTCTGCTATGTCAATACAGGGATGCTAATGGTCCACACGGTCACAGACATAGCCGTGCGTAAGACCGTGTGGTCTGGAATTCTGCCCTTTTTTTGTTAGTTTAAAACTAGATGTTCAGAAAAGAAAGAAAGAAAGAAAAGAAACTGAGAATAAATTTGAAAGTAAATAGTGTTAATGCTCGGGTTGCCTCCCGAGAAGTGCTCGTTTATAGTCTTAAGCTAGACTTTTCTCGTAAAAAAATCAGGGAGGTTTAAAGGTTTGAATATCTTCCCTTGTACTTACAGTTCTATTTTCTTGATAAAGTTTAAGTCGAGAAGCGTTTACCTTAAAGGTGCCGAATGTTGGATTGCTTACCTCGACTGTTCCGTGTGGGGAAGATATTGTGTACCTTAAGAGGAATTTCTCCCTTTGCTTTCAGGTTTGTTATGGCGATGTGCAAATTTGTTTTGTCTAATAGTACCTGGTCTCCTATTTTGAAGTGATTTGATGTCCTTACGAGTTCTTCTAGTGGTTCTTCTAGTGTTACTTCGCGTGGTTCCTGTTCTTCTTTGACGTGTGTCTTCTGCTTTTCTAGTTTGTCAACCCCTAGGCTTTGTTCCTTATGTAATTCTTCTTTGTTAGCTTGGGGTTTATGATTCGGCTCAGGGTTGTGTTCTTGTGGTGTTTCCTGCGATGAAAGTTGAACAATTTGATTATAAGTTGAAGTGACTTTCTTACCTTCATCGACTGTTGTCCTGGCCGAGTCAAGAGCTTGAAGACTGGTTGATTCATCACCTACACGAAGAATGAGTTCTCCTGTACCACCATCAATTTTAGTCCTGGCAGTTGCTAGGAATGGCCTTCCTAAAATTAAGGGGATTGAATTATCCTCATCCATGTCTAAGATAACAAAATCTACTGGGAAAATGAATTTATCAATTTTTACAATAACATCTTCGATAATGCCTCTAGGAATTCTAACAGTTTTATCAGCTAGTTGAATACTCATCCTAGTTTGTTTGGGCTTCCCTAGACCTAGTCGTTTAAACAAGTATAAGGCATGACATTTATACTTGCCCTTAAATCAGCTAATGCATTATCAACATTTAGTCTACCAATTAAACAAGGAATAGTAAAACTCCCTGGATCTTTTTGCTTCCGTGGTAGTCTATTTTGTAGCATGGCTGAGCATACTGCGTTCAACTCCACATGTGGCTCTTCATCTAATTTGTGTTTGTTTGTCAAGAGCTGTTTTAAAAATTTCCTCGAATCTGGCATCTGAAAAAGAGCTTCAAAAAGAGGTAACTTAATATGTAATTTCTTTAAAAGTTTAAGAAACTTACCTAACTCCTCCTCTGAATCGTCTCTTTTCATCGCTTTGGGATAAGGAATGCGAGGTTGGTACTCTTTGATTACCGGTTTTGGCTCTTCTTGTGCTACCTCTATTTTACCTTCGTTTACCTCTTTGTTTGGTTCGTCTAACCCTTTGCTATCTTGTGTTGTGATGGCTTGAATTTGCTCCTTTGGGTTAATCTCGGTGTTACTTGGTAGACGTCTTTGCGGTCGTTCTGTCATTAACTTTGCAAGTTGACTGACTGCATTACTAACTTCTTTGACTGAATTAGAAAGTTTTTCCATCGTCATTTGTCGATCTTTAAGTGTTTTCTCATTTTCTTGGAAACGGTTTTCCGTGTTTGCCATAAATTCTGTCAGCATCACTTCGAGGTTTGGCTTATTCTCTTGCGGATAAGGCTGATTTTGGAAGTTTTGAGAAGGTTGTTGCCTTTGATTTCCTTGATTTCCTTGACCTCCTCACGAAACATTTGGGTGATTCCTCCAACCTAGATTGTAATATTACTATAAGGATTATTATTGAATCTGAAATTATTACCTATATAGTTCATCTGTTCGCTCTCTGCTCCCGGTTGGTAGGGTGGGTACTCAGGATTCGCCACAGTTCCACTTGCATCGCACTGCATGACTGGGTGTACCTGCGAAGAATACAAACTATCAAGCTTTTTATTTATCACCTCTATCTGTGTTGATAATGTGTTCACTGCATCGAGGTTGTAAACTCCGACTGATTTTTTCATTTTTGTCCTTGTCACTTGCCACTGATAGTTATTCAGTGACATCTTTTCAATGAACTCGTAGGCTGCTTCAGGAGTTCTGTTATTAAGGGTTCCACCGGCGGCTGAATCGATTTGTTATCTCGTTGAGGGGTTTACACCATTATAGAATGTTTGGACGTGTAGCCATAAGGGTAAACTGTGGTGCGGACACCTTCTCAAGAGATCCTTGTATCTCTCCCATGCGTCGTATAATGTCTCTAAATCCATCTGCACAAAAGAAGAGATATCATTCCGTAATTTGGCCGTTTTAGCCAGTGGGAAATATTTCAATAAAAAGTTTTCGGTCATTTGTTCCCATGTAGTGATTGATCCTCGTGGTAATGAGTTTAACCACTGTTTGGCTTTATTCCTTAATGAAAAAGGGAATAACCAAAGACGTATGGCATCATCAGAAACGCCATTTATTTTGAAGGTATCGCTGAACTCTAAAAAGTTAGCTATATGAGTGTTTGGATCTTCGTTCTGCAAACCATCAAATTGAACAAACTGTTGAATCATTTGTATTGTGTTAGGCTTTAATTCAAAATTATTAGCAGCTATAGCAAGCCTAATAATACTTGATTCTGCTCTTGTTAAATGCGGTTTAGCATAATCAAACATAGTACGTGGAGCATTGCTTTCCCCCAAATCATGTGGTTGTGGGTTATTCTCGTCCATCCCTTCAGTAGGATTGGATCTGCCTTCTTGATCTTCCTCTGTGTAATTTAGGGCTTGCCTGATTTCTCTGCGAGTCTTACGAACGGTAGCTTCAATTTCACTATCGTATACCAAAGGTCCCCGGCAACGGCGCCAAAAACTTGATCGCTAAAATCAGAGTTTTAAATTTATAATGAATGAGATCGAACTTGGAAACTAACTCTGACAACGATTAAAGGCAAGTGTACCTATCGAACAGTTATATAGCTTAGGCAAGACCGGATTATCGAATCCAAAGGAACTAAAAGTACTAATACTAACTTTCTTTTTATTATTTAGCCTAAAACAAAGTGAAGTTTCTTTAATCTAAATTAACGACTACTAAGCTAAAGACGCGAAGACAAAAAGAACGAATTAAGAAATAACTTGAAGGAAAACTCAATTGATCAAGATGATACCATCAGGAAGAATCCATCTACACTTCACTTATTATCTAACACTGAACCATACGATTTATTCACTTAATTTGATCTGTAGGACTCCCTAACGTATATTGAACCCTCTCTCGAGGCGAATAACGTCTAACCCTAGGTTAATTAACGAAAATCTCTTTCTCGAATAATAACCCCCTAGAATAGCAGTAAATCGATCTATGGATTCCCATATTAGGTTACACCCTAATCGGGCAAAATCTCGTCACCCTATTTCTAGGCGTGAGATCAACTCCGCTTAATTACACTAGATCTACTATTAGGCAGGGTCTATTCCTCCTCCACCTAAGCACATCAAATTTGAATTAAGCACACATAATTAAGAACAAACTAAGTATTTATCATATAATTCAGAAATCAATAACAAGATTCATCTAGGTTTCATCCCCTTCAGGTATCTGAAGGGTTTAGTTCATAACAAATAAATAAAACATCTCAAGAGAAAAGATAAAACAAAATATAAGAAATCCTTAAAACTCCCTGAAGGAATTGAAGGAGAAATATGCCGTCTTGAGTAGAATTCCGGCTTCTTGGGATGGATCAACTGGCTAACTTCGAGTGATTCCCACAATTCTAACCTTTTCGGCTTGGCTCATTGGCCTAGCTTCACCGCCCACTTTAAAGTGGTACTTAGGGGGTTTATATAGGCTCTTGGAATGTGTTTCTTCGCCCCAAAGTATCCAAATCCGAATGAAATTGCTCTTTGCCACGACAGGGACACGGCCATGTCACACGCCCGTGTGACTAGTCTTTAAGCCGTGTTCGGACTTCTTTAATGAGGCACGGCCATGTGACTCGGGGGTAAGGCCGTGTTCTAGATGCTTGACAAGGCACGGTCATGTGGTCTTTGGGCCAGGCCGTGTCGATTTCGTGATATGGCCCATTTACTCTGTTTTGGGCCCGTTTTATGTTCTTTTCATTTTCGGGTGCTTTCCTGGGTATAAGACCTGAGCAGAAAGGATTAAGAGCACCTTTTTATATGAATCGAGGCTTAATGTAACACGTCCAAACCCGGCCCATGCGTTTCGACCAGATTTGGTATGCTAGGGTTGTACATTGAAAACTTTTGCTTTGTCAGTTTTTCGAAATCATAAGTTAATTAGACAATATTTGAATAAATAAGTGACATTTGAAAAGAAAACCTTGTATTATTATTATTCCTTATAATTAAACCTTTGACATAATTCCAAGAGTTGCAAATAATAAAAACTACTTAGATGAATATAAACTATGGGGCCTTATTACATAATTATTCCCAAAATAATAAATAAAAGAAACTTGAAGAAAACCGAAAATAATTTGTAGCAATAAAAAATTGATGGCCCCTCAAGTCCGTCTTGGCTCCCATGTCCACGATCTACTGCTTATCTGAAAAGTTAGGGAAAAATAATAGGGTGAGTCACCAAGACTCAGTGTGTAAATCCTGAAAACACATAAAAGGCTTGGGCCCACAAACACATTATGAGCCCTGGCCCATACACAATGGCAACAATCATAATCACATGACAGATAATAAATGATGCAAAGCCCAACCCATCCTAGAATTCCATCCTCTACACACCAACCATCACACCTTGGGGATTTCTACAATCAACCCACCAACCGCTACACACCATATCGACAGTCATACTGCTTACTCCTTATCAATCAGGAATTTTAATGTGGTTTTCTACCACCGATCACCAAGTGACCTAACATTTCATTACGTGGGTTTTCTACCACCGATCACCAAGTGACCTAACATTTCATTACGTGGGTTTTCTACCACCGATCACCATGTGACCTAACATTTCATTACGTGGGTTTTCTACCACCGATCACCATGTGACCAATCATGCTCTTCCCCTTTCCATATCAAACCCATCCCATGCATACATTCATGCAAAATTAAGCAATATACTACCTAAGAGATTTCAATCTTTCACATACATCGATACACATAGAGAAGTTTCTATGGCACATACCTGGCACCCTTTGCCTACCCTTTCTGGGTAACCCGTCTGTTCATATAGCCTATTTTTTGGCTTTTAACCATCACATATATATACATACAGATTATTAGTGTGTTTAGAGATCTACACACTTGATTACCGTTAGAACGAGACTTTCTAAGTCAACCCTATCCGTAGCCAACATAGCTGCTATCTACCCTATGTGTTGTTCAGAGGCTTGAAATCCCGAAAAGTGATATGAGATTCAGGAACTAGTGTTTCCGGCTTTTAGATCTAAGAGATCTTACTAGAGAAGATTCGGCTACTCCCAGAGGATTCCGACTTTTTGCGAAAATCAGGAAGAGAAGATGATTCGAAGAAATCTATAAAGATTCGGCTTTTAGAAGAAAGAAGAGAAAAGATTAATGAAGTTTTCGGCTTTTAGAAGAAAGAAGAGGAAAGAATAATGGAGTTTTCGGCTTTTAGAAGAAAGAAGAGAAAAGAATAATGGAGTTTTCGGCTTTTAGAAGAAAGAAGAGAAAAGAAGAATGGAGTTTCGGCTTTTGAATCAAAGTGAAGATGAGGGAATAGGGTTGGGAATTTCGGCTTCTACTCAGAGGAGAAGAGAAAGAAAAGATGGAAACCCTAAATGCCAAAAAATAAAGAAGAGAACCCTCCCTATTTATAGAAATTTCGGCACTTACCTATGTAAAACCGAAAGTGCCCTTCCTGATAACTAAAAATTAAGCAAATAAAAAGGGAAAATTCGGCACCCCTTTGCCATAAAGAAACCGATTTCTTCCCTCCTCTAGGTGATGGAATTTCGGCCAACACCTAGCCTTGCAGATAGCTCCTATCTTTTCTCTTTTTATCTTCCATATCATCAACTATAATATCTACATTATCCCATTCACGTAAATCCTCCTATTTTTGAGCCTTGTTGCCATCCACTCCACCTAACCCTAATGCCAAAAATTAGCTAACTTAAATTAAAATAATTGGGTTCCATGAAACTTAAATTTGGGCCCCTACTCCCTTGTGTAGCATCACCTCCTAATATTGGGCCACAAGCCCACTATGGTATTTTAAACACAGATACTACCTTTTAAACCCTATAATGCCCAAACATATAATTTTAATCAAGGCCTCTACCTAAGCCTGAGCCCAATTTGGACCCCTAACACTTAGATTAACACATTAAACATATCCACCCATTAAACGCATAGGCCCAAAAATTCAGGATGTTACACTTAAATCATCCAAAAGCATACTAAATATGGGATTAAAATATGTTACTATTACGGTTTATCAACAGCCAACCACACGCCCATTTGTCTAGCCTGTGTGCCCTTCGAAATGGCCACACATGCCCGTGTGTCAAACCGTGTATTAGATCGTGCCAAACCTGTAGGGTATACTGACTTATGAAACATGGCCAAGTCACACGCCCTTGTGCTAGGCCGTGTGCCATTTAGAGAGTATACTGACTTGTACCACACGGTCGATCACACGCCCGTGTGTGAGACTGTGTGGAGCATACTGACTTCATTTCAAATTCAACACCAAGAGACATACGGCCATGTAAATGACCATGTGTCACACATGGTTGAGACTCACGCCCATGTCTCTGCCCGTGTGGACAAAAATAGGCTATTTACCATGCCATTTTGCCACCCATTTTGCACATAACTATACAAGCTCAATTGGTACCAATTTAAGAAAAAGATATGCAGCCAAAAGTCATCAACCAATACACAATGATACTATATCCATTTCAATCATTTCAATACTCAATTCAATGCCATTTACCTATTCAAATACCTATCAACTCATCTTGCTTGACTAGACATAATTCACATATATGATTCATTCAATAAAACCATTCCAAGTATGCATTATCAATTCAACCTCATTCATTCATTATAGGTCATTTACCTAACTTAAAACAAAGCCATTTACACATCTTTATACATTAATGAAATCATCAACACAAGCCAACTTAAATGGCCTAAAATACATGTTCATCAAACATATCAAAATGACTCAAGCTATACATGCCATATACCATATATACACAACTCAAAAGTACCAAAATAGATGTCCGATAGTGCGATGAAGTTCCTGATGATCCCCAGTTCTTAGGTAGCTTCGATTTACTATAAAACATAGAAGAAAATAAACAAAGTAAGCTATAAAGCTTAGTAAGTTCGTATGTATATATGAAATAATCAACATCATTCATTAACAATTCCAAATAGATACATAATTTGCAATTAAAACCTCAATTAATGATATAACATAAAGTTTAACTACAAAGCAACTCATAAGTTCTTATCTTCTTTTAATTCATCATTAGAACAATTTTCTGTACATACCTGTACTGATACATATTTATTCTCACGAATTCATTTATCGAATCACTTCGAGTTTATAAATGCTTACGATATAAGTATGTCGATTTTCCGATGTCATAGTCCAACTATGGTCTTACACATACATTGCCAAGGCCCTACCGTGGTCTTACATTTACATGCCATAACCCGGTTAGGTCTTATTATTCGATTGCCATAGCCCAGTTATGGTCTTATTCACCATCTCGTCGACTTAAACCATACATTTAAATCAAATTCATCACTTTTTGCCATAGAATAAATAAAATCTCAATACCATCCATCAATTGAATAATTACACATTCAAGTTCAATTATACGAACTTACCTCGTGTACGAATATGATGAAACAGACTGACTATTCAATTACTTTGCTTTTTCCCTAGTCTAAGTCTGAATTCCTCTTTTCCTAATCTATAAGTAATCAAAATCAGCTTATTTAATCATCTCTCTATTCGATTTAGTCCAAAATACTTATTTAGACAATTTTACACATTTACCCCTAATGTTTCACAACTTTTACAATTTAGTCCCTATTACATAATATTACAAATTGATGCAATTTCATCCAGTCAAATGCTAGAAGAATTTCCCTAATACACATATCAACGCACATTTTTCATTTATTCAGACATTTAACCACATATTTTCAATATTTCTCAATTTAATCCCTATTATGCATTTTCATCAAAAATCACTTAACAGAACATGTAAAACTATCATCAAGCTTTCATATTTCAACATTAAACATCAAAGAACACATAGCTTAAAAAATGGCAACTCTCAAAATCTTTAACAGTTTCAAAATTAAAGGTACGGACTAGCTAGACTGAGCTGCAACGATTACAAAAACATAGAAATCATCAAAAAACGGATAAAAAACACATACCTAATTGATGGAAATAGAAGTGCCAAACTTGAAGGTATAAAAATAGCTTCTCAAGACCTACAATTCGGTGGTGAAAGATGATATGAAGGCATAAATTTGTTTTGTTTTATTTAATATACATTTATTTACCAATTACCAAAAATAACCTTAATGAACATTAAGTATTTCAAATTTACCAAACCACTATCATCCACTATCATGTTAATAGTCTATTTACAACATAAGAACCTAAAATTTAAGGTTCTATAGTTATTTGACACCTTTAGCTAATAGAACAACACTTTTGCATTTTACGCGATTTAGTCCTTTTTCTGTAATTAAGAAACCAATCGATAAAATTAGCTCACGAAATTTTCACACATATCAAATAACATGCTGTAAATATCGAAAATAATATTAAAATAATTTTCTAACATCAGATTTGTGGTTCCGAAACCACTATTTTGATTTGACTAAAAATGGGCTGTTACAATGTAACCCCTGCAGTCAAATTTTTCTAACTTTTTCTTGAACTTCCCAAATATTTTCAATTTAGTCCCGAATTATTTCTAATGCATTTCTAGGGCCCTGAGGGCTCGATTTAGGGATGATATACATATGTGAATGAATGATTTATGTTATGTTTATATTAACGTATGAAATGTATGTTCTAAAGTTCCCTTTGTCTGGTTATGCTCCATAACCCTAATCTGGTGATGGATACAGGTTAGGGGTGTTACATTTAGTGGTATTAGAGCTACAGTTTAGTCGGTTCTCAAATTGAATGTAGCATGTATGTGTCTAGAAATACACGTCATTATATAACATGTGATAGTACGATAACTTCTAACTCAATTTGAACTATGTTTTCATATAGATAAGTTGTCATCCAACCGAGATGATTTCAATGAAGTAGAAAGTAACACGCAAGCCTCCGTTCACGGAGCAGCATCTAGTGGAAGTAGGCCCATATTATAGGCCAGGGGAGGAGAAGCTGAGGAAGCTTTCTTCTAGATGATGTTTGAATTGTTTTCCGTGTTCGTACGAAAGAACCCAATAGCTCAATGACCTTCACCCCTACCTGTACCCCAATTGGTCGCCGTAGTTCCTTAGGGTTCAGAACCAATGCGAGCGAGCAAGCCTCTATTAGATAAAATTTGAACGTATGGGGTTGAAGAATTCCGAGGTATAGCTGAAAATGATCAAGATAGATCTGAGTTTTGGTTAGAAAACATGGTGAGAGTTTTCGATGAATTTTCATGTAGACCAATGGAATGCTTGAAATGTGTTATTTCATTGTTGAAAGATTTGACTTATCAGTGGTGGAGCACCTTAGTTGTAATTGTACCAAGAGATCGAGTAAACTGGGAATTCTTTCTGACTATGGTCCGAAAGAAATATGTGAGTGAAATATTTCTAGGTAAGAAACGTAAAGAATTCCTTAAGCTGAAGCAAGGTCGTATGACAGTATCAGAGTACGAGACAGAATTTGTTCGACTCGGTAAGAATGTCTCAGAATGTATACCAATTGAGGTTTCTATATGCACTCGATTTGAACACAAGTTAAATGAATATATAAAGCTGTTAGTTAAGATCCTTAAGTTAAAAGAATTTTTAGTTCTGGTTGCCAAAGCACACAAGGCCGAGGAACTTAGCAAAGCAAAGAGAAAAGCCAATTTTTAGGCTCGTGATTCAAGAAAGAGACCTATGGGAAAACCATACTCATCACCATCTAAGAAGTCGAAAGAATATCATGGTCGTTCGTTAGATTCAGTGGGTTATTCTGGAAAAGATAGAGGAAAACAACATTCGAGCTCGAAACCTCAGGCTACATTTGTAGCGAGTGTGGGTAGTGTCAAAAACAACAAGCCCGAATGTCAGTACTGCAATAGCCAACACTTCAATGAATGCAGATTGAAAGACGGTTCCTGTTTCAAATGTGGTTTGTATGAACATTATCTCAGAGATTACCTTGAAAGGTCCGACAAAGAAAAGACTCAGACTATTCGACCGAGTCATGTAGCTGCGAGCGGGAACATAGGTCATAGTCGTAATGGGACGAAAGATTCTGTTGTGAGATCTGAGGCACGAGCATCAGCAAAAGCTTACATGATCCATGCTTAAGAGGAAGCTTTAGCACCTGATGTGATCACCAGTACATTTTCTATCTTTAATACTAATGTTAATGTTTTGATTGACCTGGGGTCAACGCACTCATATGTATGCACTACTTTAGTGTTAAATAAGAAATTACATTGTGAGTCTACTGAGTTTGTGGTTAAAGTAATGAACCCTTTAGGTTAGCATGTGTTAGTTGATAAAGTCTATAAAAATTGTCCTTTGATGATTTGGGGTTGCAACTTTCTGGCTAACTTTAACGAGATGAATGAACGATCTGAAGCGAGAACACCAGCTAAAGCCTATGCAATTACAGCTCGTGAGGAAGCTACTGCCCCTGATGTTATTGCTGGTACTTTTTCTCTCTTTGATATTAATGTATATGCATTTATTGATCCTAGATCAACAAAAAGAAATTACCTATTGAGTTCATTGAATATACTGTCAAAGTTATGAATCCATTAGGTCAATGTGTTTTAGTTAATCAGATATGTAAATCGTGCCCACTGAAAGTTAGGGGTTACGATTTTCCTGCTAGTTTGATGTTGTTACCATTTGATGATTTTGATATCATTCTAGGAATGGATTGGTTGTCTAAGCGTGATGCAATAGTGAGCTGCCGAAGGAAGCAAGTTAGTTTGAAACATTCTAATGGTGAATTTATTTGTGTTAGGGCAGATAGGGTTGATTGTATTACAAATGTAATTTCAATACTGTCAGCTCTAAAATTGATTAAAAAGGGATGTGAAACTTATTTAGCCTATATTCTTGATTCAAAAGTAGCTGAGTAAAAAATTGAGCAAGTACTGATAGTCAAAGAATATGCTGATGTTTTTTGCGGAAGAACTGCCCTGGTTGCCACTGACTCGAGAAGTAGAATTTGTGCTCTCTGACTTGTGTCACACGGTTGTGCCACATGCACGTGTGCTAGGTCGTTTGGTTATTTAATTTAATTCAAATTAAGTGCAAGTTTCACACGGCCAAGACACACGCCCATGTCCTAGGCCGTGTAGCACACACGACTAAGACACATGCCCGTGTCTCTGCCCGTGTGCTCAATTCTGGACATTTTGTTTTGCAACAAGTAAGGTGAAGGGGACACACGGCTGAAACACATGCCCGTGGGCCAGACCGTGTGTCACACACAACCTAGACACATGCTCTTGTGTCTACCCGTGTGGACAGAAATAAGGCTATTTACCAAGCCATTTTCCACCCTCATTTGCACCTACACTTACACCAATTCCATGACACAATTCATGGCATAATTTGGCAACCAAAACATCCACAACCAAGGTATCAACATCACATCCACATGCTAACATCTAACATTCTTCAACATCTTAATTTATAGACACAATTCGTGCAAGATTCCATAATCATGAATGATATCAACATATGAATATACTCATAACCAACATTAGCCAACTTACATGGCCATATACAAAAATGAAATCATTAACCAATATAAGCCAATACATTTTGCCACATTACCAATGGCACATATAACAAAATGACCAAGTCCCTATAACATGCAATAAATTCAAAATGCTAAGACCATTAATACCCAAAATGAGAGTTTGATAGTGTGATCTGAATTTCCAACAATCTTCAATTCCGAGTTAGCTTGGTGACACTATAAAAACATGGAAAATAAACGAAGTAAGCTATGTAGCTTAGTAAGCTCGTATGCAAGAAATAAGCAACCTTACCATGCATATAGCATTCAACTATTATAACATAATTAAATGTGGACTTACTATGGTCTCATGATCATAATCTATTCCATCATAAAAACTTACCTCATATTCATCACTTCACATATTTATTAAACATGAGCTTTATGTACATAAATGTGCCATCTTGAAATGAACTTACATATATTCTCATCTTTGACATACCCGTGAACCACTCGAAATAACAATGTTAGATACTCGGGAAAATTTACACACTAAGTGCCGCATATGTAACCAAACCCACAAGTCTCATATCACATAATCGCTTGCTCTCGAGCTATCGATGGGCCTGCTCACACAAGCTGTTAGTCAAGACGTAGCTACACGGTGCTGCTCACACAAGCTGTCAAGTATCTGCAACATATGCCGGTAAACTCAGCCATAGGTAGGATGTACAAGACCAGCACCCGGATCACATAATCACATAACACATAATGACCCTAGTGACATGTCATTGGTATCCTAACCTATTCCTAAGGTTCAAACGGGATTTTTCGCTTGTCGATTCATCTCCGAACTCATTCGTAGGATTGTACTCATTAACAAAATCAAACATACAATTCATACAATATTAAAGCATTTAAATACAATTATTCTAAAGCTTATTTTTAACATAAGAACTTACCTCGGTACAAAATGAATAATTATTCGATTTAGTCCACAATCTTGTTCTTTCCCCGGTCTAGGTTAGAACCTTGTCTTTCTTGATCTATAATATCAAATTTGGTTTATTCAATTATCACATTATTCAACTTAATCCCAAAAACACCTTATGGCAAAAATTACATTTTTCCCTATCTTTTCAACTTTTTACATTTTAGTCCATAGGCTCGTAAAATGATTTTCATTCAATTTCATTAAACCCAAGCCTAGCCGAACCTATTTCATGCTCATAACAGCACACATTTTTCATTTATTCACATTTTCACACACATTTTGCAACTTTTACAAATAGGTCCTTTTACACATTTTCATCAAAACTCACTTGGTAAATGTTGTTTATCTAACATCAAACATACATTTTCTGTAACACCCCAAACCTGGAGTAAACGTTACGACCGAATCTGGTATGTCACAGGGAAAGGTTATAAAAAGAAACTTTGGAATTTGAAAAAAAACCATAAGTTTGAAATTTTTTCGTTTTAGGTGATATTATAAAAACAGTGGTTTGTAGTTTAAAGAAAAGTTTCTGAGTTGAGTTAATCGAAAATTTATTATCTTTGTTGGCATTTGTGAGAAAACTGTTGTTTATACCACGTAAGTTTTGAAAACTCCAATTTAGCTTCCATGTTAACATATATAATAATGTCATATCGTGAATGAATAACAATTAAAGAAAACAAATGTTAACTTTAGAAGGCCTTATTACATAACAATATCCCCAATTAAAACAGTTTATAGAAAGAAAAGAAATTTACGAAAATAAACATTTTATGGCCCCCACGAGTCCGCCTCGGCTCCCAGAACCACGATCTACTGATACCTGCAAGTTAAACAGAGGGGTGAGTCACAAAGACTCAGTGTGTAAATCCCCTTATATCACATAAACGGCTTTAAGCCCACGATCGCACATTGGGCCTTAGCCCACACAGGATGGCATACAAAAGATATGAATGTTATGTGTCCCAGCCCAACCTAATTTTTCCGTCCTCTACACGCCACACGTACCAGCCCATCACACTGCGGGGATTTTTACAATCAACCCTCCATCCACTACATGCCATATATGTGGCACCAAGCCACTCGTCGTTCCAGACCACCGTGATACTAGATCACCGTGATAGAGTCATTATTAACATACGTGGGGCCAACCCACCGTGGTACCAAACCACTGTGACAATCCCTGATGAATGTATGTGGGGCTAACCTACTGTGGAACCAAACCGCTAGGACGAGTCACTGAATCATAGATATATACGTGGTATTAAACCACCGTGGCACCAAGCCACCGAGACATGGTCACTAAATCAGATATATGTGGGGCCAACCCACTTGTGCTACCAAACCACCGTGACAGTCTCAAATACTTCCCTTTTCATATCATAACCCAACCCATGCAGAACATACAAATGAAAAGAATGCACATGCTCTCATCATAGTGACAGATTGCAGCATACATTTTCATATTCATTAATAGAACGTTATAGTCACTTACCTGGTATCCCCAGCTTTACCCACAAAGGTATAACGATTTTCTAATCAGTCTCTTCGGCTTTTCAGCCCAAACAGTTAATAACACATATTAATAACAGAGTGTGAATATTTTACACACCTGATAACACGCAATACAATGCTTTCTATGTCGACACTCTCGTTAGCAGGGACGACGACTATCTGCCTATCCTGCTCTGAAGCTGGACCACAACCCGGTGGCCAGTCTCGCACTGCCGATACATCTCGCTTCTTAAACTTAGGGGCTGGGACTATGGGTCCAGCCCCTTCCTTTGCTTGGCTGGTATTTGATTCGATGAAAAAGGTCTTGGTCAGAAGACCGGGTTAAGGCTTTGAAGAATATGGAAATGAGAACACACATTCAAACGAAGAGGTTCCTTACCTAGGTCGACAGAAACCGAAAGCTTCAGGCTTGAATTAAGAGATCGATTGAGTACCTTTATAATACCATGTAAGAATTGGTTTGAAAGAAATAGATTAGAAGAAGTGGCCTTTCGGCCAAATGAGTGGTATAAACCCTTTACCTTGATCGACTGACTGTCCCCCTTGGACCCTTCAAACACTAACCAGATGCAGAAAGAATATGAAAAAGAGGCCCCCCTACATTCGGCCAAAGAACCTCAGTACAAGATTAACCCCATCTGTTAAAAACCAGCAAAGAATAAGAAAGAATCGAGAAAGAAGAAGACGCTTACCACTTAACAGGAAGGAACAAATTGAGAAGGTTGGGAGAAAAGGTAACGGCAATCCTCTGAAACAAGAACAAGGAAAGAAATAAACACACAAGGGATATTCGGTTTTAGAAGAAAATAGAGAAGAAGTTGAAGCAAATAGGTGTTTCGGCTTTGTATAGATGTGAAAGAAAAGCAAAGGTGAATCACCAAGGTGTAGGTTGAAGATTCAGCTATCAAGAAACAATTGAGAGAAAAAGATGTAATGGAGAAAGTGGTAGGAGGGTTAAACTAAGGGGTTATCAAATGCAAACACGTTTTGAACAAAAGAAAAAGAGAATTGATTCGGCTTTAGATGATGAAGCAATGAACTTACGTTACCAAATATGCAAAGGAGGGGAAGAAGATGGTTTCGGTTTTTAGCTAAATGAAGAATAAACAACAATAGCCTTAAGGGTTTCGGCCAACAAGGAAAAGAACCGAAAGTTGTCAAAATGCACACACCAAATGCCGAAAAGAAAGAGCTCTTAACACCAAATTGCACAACACTTCAAAAATTTCCGCACCTATACCCACCAAAGCCGAATGCCACCACTTTTGACCGAATCCCCCCAACACAAACCAAAAATTCGGCCACACCCCTTCTCCTCTCCTACATTCTCTCCACTCCCTTCATTTGAATTAGTTTGAACAATTCAAATCCCACATTTCTCTCATGGCCTACCATTCAAAACATTTGACCAATTCAACACCTACTTTTCAAGGTCCCTAGCCGAATCTATCACCACTCCCCTGACGCCAAAAAGAATTCTCAAAATGTAAATTGTGCGGCTCGAACCTGCTCCTTCACTGCTCCTTGTGGAGTCACTCACTGCCTCTTTAGTGGCGCCTCTTTGTCACTGTACTATAGCACTTCTTGTGTCATCAAACCCAAACTATACTACTTAAAACCTGCCTCAGCTAGCTTTCACTAACAGAGCTTAAAAACAAAAATTTTGCCAAGGCCCCGGCTTAACCCCGGGCCTTCCCTGGACACCAAAACACACCAAATTAACACACAGAGCATAGCGTACACATACACAACACACATTAAATGTAGAACCCCAAAATCCAAAATGTTACAGTTCTACCCCTTTAAAGAAATTTCGGCCTTGAAATTTTACATGATCAGAAGAGGTGAGGGTATTGCTGTTGCATCACATCCTCTGGCTCCCACGTAGCTTCCTCTGAATTGTGATTCCGCCATAACACTTTAACCAACGGAACAGTCTTCCTTCGCAATACCTTAATATCACGATCCAAGATCTGAACCGGTTCCTCTTCAAAGGATAGGTCAGGCCTTACTTCAATTTCTTCCACTGGAACAATATGAGATGGATCAGAACGGTAGCGCCTTAACATCGAGACATGGAACACATCATGAATCTGACTCAATTCTGATGGTAGCTCGAGCTGATAAGCTACCAGCCCCACACGCTTCAACACACGATAAGGCCCGATGAACCTAGGGCTCAGCTTGCCCTTCCGTCCAAACCTTAGAACTTTCTTCCACAGTGAAACCTTTAAGAAAACCCGGTCACCTACTGCAAATTCTATGTCTTTATGTTTCAGATCAGCATAAGATTTCTACCTGTCAGAAGCTTCTTTCAACTGTGCCCGAATCAACTTAACCTTGTCCTCCGTTTTAGAAACCAATTCTAGACCCAACAACTGTCGTTCATCCAACTCTGTCCAGCAAGTAGGAGTACGACACTTCTGGCCATACAACGCTTTATACGGTGCCATCTGAATGCTAGACTGATAGCTGTTGTTGTATGCGAATTCTGCCAACGGTATAAACTCCTCCAAACTGCCCCTGAAGTCTATGACATAGCCTCTCAACATATCTTCTAAGATCTGAATTACCCTCTCAGACTGTCCATCAGTCTGTGGATGAAACACTGTACTGAAATCTAATCTTGTACCCAACGCTTGATGTAACGCCTTCTAGAACCTCGACGTAAACATGGGGTCTCTGTATGATGGACACTGGTACCCCGTGCAACCTCACAACCTCTGCTACATACAGCTTGGCTAACTTCTGTAGACAGTAGTCAACACGAACCGGTATGAAGTGAGCGGATTTCGTCAATCGATCAACAATCACCCATACCGAATCTTTCTTAGTAGGCGTAAGAGGTAGCCTACTCACAAAATCCATCGTTATCCTCTCCCACTTCCACTGAGGAATCTTCACCTGTTGCAACAATCCCGAAGGCAACTGATGTTCTGCTTTCACCTGCTGACACGTCAAGCATTTACTCACAAATTCGGTTACCTCTCGCTTCAGACCCGGCCACCAAAACTGTTCTCGCAGATCCCGATACATCTTACTCCCTCCAGGATGTATAACGTATGGGCTACTATGCACTTCCTGTAGGATCTTCCTCCTCAACTCTAGGTCTTTTGGATACAAGTCTTTCCTCGAAGACTTAATACCCTATTACTATTCACACTAAAATTCGTTAACCTATCTCCTGCCACTAACTGAAACTTTGCACTTCACGACTTATCAGCCAGTTGCTTCTCTTTAATCTGATTGACCCAAGAAGGCTTCACTTGAAGTTCAGCTAACAAATTTCCATCATAATATAGGCTGAGATGAGCAAACATTGCCCTCAAGTCAGAGATCACTCTACGACACAATGCATCTGCCACCACGTTAGCTTTACCCGGATGATACTCGATCGAGCAATCATAATCTTTTAACAATTCGATCCATCTCCACTGCCTTAAATTCAACTCCTTCTGGGTAAGGAAATATTTTAGGCTATTATGATCTGTATAAATAACGGACTTCTCCCCATACAGATAATGCCTCAAGATCTTCAAAGCAAGCACTACTGCAGCCAATTCCAGATCATGTGTGGGATAATTCACCTCATGAGGTCTCAACTACCGAGACGCATATGCCACCACATTCCCTTCCTGCATCAACACACATCCCGATCCTGTGTGCGACGCATTGCAGTAAACAACAAACTTCTTCCCGGCCTCAGGCTATATCAACACCGGAGCCTCAGTCAAAATCCTCTTTAGCTTCTCAACACCAGACATGGTCACTAAATCAGATATATGTGGGGCCAACCCACTTGTGGTACCAAACCACCGTGACAGTCTCAAATACTTCCCCTTTCATATCATAACCCAACCCATGCAGAACATACAAATCAAAAGAATGCACATGCTCTCATCATAGTGACAGATTACAGCATACATTTTCATATTCATTAATAGAACGTTATAGTCACTTACCTGGTATCCCCAGCTTTACCCACAAAGGTATAACGATTTTCTAATCAGTCTCTTCGGCTTTTCAGCCCAAACAGTTAATAACACATATTAATAACAGAGTGTGAATATTTTACACATCTGATAACACGCAATACAATGCTTTCTATGTCGACACTCTCGTTAGCAGGGATGACGGCTATCTGCCTATCCCACTCTGAAGCTGGTCCACAACCCGATGGCCAGTCTCGCACTGTCGATACATCCCCTTCTTAAACTTAGGGGCTGGGACTACGGGTCCAACCCCTTCCTTTGCTTGGCTGGTATTCGATTCCATGAAAAAGGTCTTGGTCAGAAGACCGGGTTAAGGCTTTGAAGAATATGGAAATGAGAACACACATTCAAATGAAGAGGTTCTTTACCTAGGTTGATAGAAACCGAAAGCTTTAGGCTTGAATTAAGAGATTGATTGAGTACCTTTATAAATACCATGTAAGAATTGGTTTGAAAGAAATAGATTAGAAGAAGTGGCCTTTCGGCCAAACGAGTGGTATAAACCCCTTACCTTGATCGACCGAATATCCCCCTTGGACCCTTCAAACACTAACCAGATGCAGAAAGAATATGAAAAGGAGGCCCCCCTACATTCGGCCAAAGAACCTCAGTACAAGATTAACCCCATCGGTTAACAACCAGCAGAGAATAAGAAAGAATCGAGAAAGAAGAAGACACTTACCACTTAACAGGAAGGAACCGATTGAGAAGGTTGGGAGAAAAGGTAATGGCAATCCTCTGAAACAAGAACAAGGAAAGAAATAAAACACAATGGATATTCGGATTTAGAAGAAAATACAGAAGAAGTTGAAGCAAATAGGTGTTTCGGCTTTGTATAGATGTGAAAGAAAACCAAAGGTGAATGACCAAGGTTTAGGTTGAAGATTCAGCTATGAAGAAACAATTGAGAGAAAAAGATGCAATGGAGAAAGTGGTAGGACGGTTAAACTAAGGGGTTATCAAATGCAAACACGTTTTGAACAAAAGAAAAAGAGAATTGATTCGGCTTTAGATGATGAAGCAATGAACTTACGTTACCAAAAATGCAAAGGAGGGGAAGAAGATGGTTTCAGTTTTTAGCTAAATGATGAATAAACAACAAGAGCCTTAGGGGTTTTGGTCAACAAGGAAAAGAACCGAAAGTTGTCAAAATGCACACACCAAATGCCGAAAAGAAAGAGCTCTCAACACCAAATTGCTCAACACTTCAAAAATTTTGGCACCTATACCCCCCAAAGCCGAATGCCACCACTTTTGTCCGAATCTCCCCCAACACCAACCAAGAATTCGGCCATACCCCTTCTCCTCTCCTACATTCTCTCCACTCCCTTCATTTGAATTAGTTTGAACAATTCAAATCCCACCTTTCTCTCATGGCCTACCATTTAAAACATTTGACCAATTCAACACCCACTCTTCAAGGTCCCTAGCCGAATCTATCACCACTCCCCCTAACGCCAAAAAGAATTCCCAAAATGTAAACTGTATGGCTCGAACCTGCTCCTTCACTGCTCCCTGTGGCGTCACTCACCTGCCTCTTTAGTGGCGTCTCTTTGCCACTTTACTATAGCACTTCTTGTGTCATGAAACCCAAACTATACTACTTAAAACCTGCCTCAACTAGCTTTCCCTAACAGAGCTTAAAAACAAAAATTTTGCCAAAGCTCCGGCTTAACCCTGGGCCTTCCCTGGACCCTAAAACACACCAAATTAACACACAGAGCATAGCGTGCACATACACAACACACATTAAATGCAGAACCCCAAAATCTAGTATGTTACAGTTCTACCCCTTTAAATAAATTTCGGCCTTGAAAATTTACATGATCAGAAGAGGTGAGGGTAGTGTTGTTGCATCACATCCTCTGGCTCCCACGTAGCTTCCTCTAAATCGTGATTCTGCCACAACACTTTAACCAACGGAACCGTCTTCCTTCGCAATACCTTAACATCACGATCCAAGATCTGAACCGGTTCCTCTTCAAAGGATAGGTCAGGCCTTACTTCGATTTCTTCCACTGGCACAATATGAGATGGATCCGAATGGTAGCGCCTTAACATCGAGAAATGGAACACATTATGAATCTGACTCAATTCTGATGGTAGCTCGAGCTGATAAGCTACTGGTCCCACACGCTTCAACACACGATAAGGCCCGATGAACCTGGGGCTCAGCTTGCCCTTCCGTCCAAACCTTAGAACTTTCTTCCACAGTGAAACCTTTAAGAAAACCCGATCACCTACTGCAAATTCTATGTCTTTATGTTTCAGATCAGCATAAGATTTCTGCCTGTCAGAAGCTTCTTTCAACCGTGCCCGAATCAACTTAACCTTGTCCTCCGTTTCAGAAACCAATTCTGGACCCAACAACTGTCGTTCATTCAACTCTGTCCAACAAGTACGACACTTCCGGCCATACAATGCTTTATGCGGTGCCATCTGAATGCTAGACTGATAGCTGTTGTTGTATGCGAATTCTGCCAACGGTATAAACTCCTCCCAACTGCCCCTAAGGTTTATGACACAACCTCTCAACATATCTTCCAAGATCTGAATTACCCTTTTAGACTGTCCATCAGTATGTGGATGAAACGCTGTACTGAAATCCAATCTTGTACCCAACGCTTGATGTAACGCCTTCTAGAACCTCGACGTAAACATGGGGTCTCTGTGTGATGGACACTGGTACCCCGTGCAACCTCACAACCTCTGCTACATACAGCTTGGCTAACTTCTGTAGACAGTAGTCAACACGAATCGGTATGAAGTGAGCGGATTTCGTCAATCGATCAACAATCACCCATACCAAATCCTTCTTAGTAGGCGTAAGAGGTAGCCCACTCACAAAATCCATAGTTATCCTCTCTCACTTCCACTGAGGAATCTTCACCTGTTGCAACAACCCCGAAGGCAACTAATGTTCTGCTTTCACCTGCTGACACGTCAAGCATTTACTCACAAATTCAGTTACCTCTTGCTTCAGACCCAGCCACCAAAACTATTCTCGCAGATCCCGATGCATCTTACTCCCTCCGGGATGCATAGCGTATGGGCTACTATGCGCTTCTTGTAGGATCTTCCTCCTCAACTCTAGGTCTTTTGGCATACAAGTCTTTCCTCCAAAACTTAATACCCCATTACTATTCACACTGAAATTTGTTAACCTATCTCCTACCACTAACTGAAACTTTACGCTTCACGACTCATCAACCAGTTGCTTCTCTTTAATCTGATTAACCCAAGAAGGCTTCACTTGAAGTTCAGCTAATAAACTTCCATCATAATATAGGCTGAGATGAGCAAACATTGCTCTCAAGTCAGAGATCACTCTACGACTCAATGCATCTGCCACCACGTTAGCTTTACCCGGATGATACTTGATCGAGCAATCATAATCTTTTAACAATTCGATCCATCTCCGCTGCCTTAAATTCAACTCCTTCTAGGTAAGGAAATATTTTAGGCTCTTATGATCTGTATAAATAACGGACTTCTCCCCATACAGATAGTGCCTCCAGATCTTCAAAGCAAGCACTACTGCAGCCAATTCCAGATCATGCGTGGGATAATTCACCTCATGCGGTCTCAACTACCGAGACGCATATGCTACCACATTCCCTTCCTGCATCAACACACATCCCGATCCTGTGTGCGACGCATTGCAGTAAATAACAAACTCCTTCCTGGCCTCAGGCTATATCAACACCGGAGCCTCAGTCAAAATCCTTTTAGCTTCTCAAAACTTTCCTGTTGTTTATCAGACCAGACAAACGGTACCCCTTTCCGCAACAACTTGGTTAATGGTGCTGCAATCAATGAGGACCCCTCAACAAACCTTCTGTAATACCCAGCCAGACCAAGAAAACTCCGAATTTCTGCCACAGACTTAAGCGGCTTCCAATCCAACACAGTTTCAATTTTCCAGGGATCAACCCTAATCCCCTCAGCAGACACAACATGACCCAGAAAGGTAAATTCTCTTAACCAAAATTCACACTTACTGAATTTGGCGTACAACTGTTTCTCCCACAGGATTTGTAAGACCACCCGAAGATGTGAATCATGCTCCTCCTCCGATCTTGAATACACCAGAATATCGTCTATAAATACCACGACAAACCGGTCCAAATAGGGTTGGAATACCCGGTTCATCATGTCCATAAACGCTGTTGGTGCGTTGGTCAACCCAAACGGCATCACCAGGAACTCATAATGACCGTAACGAGTTCAGAAAGCTGTCTTATGAATATCTGCCTCCTTGACCTTGAGCTGGTGATAACCCGACCTTAAGTCTATCTTTGAAAAGACCGACGAGCCTTGCAACTGGTCGAACAGATCATCTATCCTAGGCAGCGGGTACTTGTTCTTAATTGTCAACCTGTTTAACTGGCAGTAGTTAATACACATACGCATCGACCCGTCTTTATTCTTAACAAATAACACCGGCGCTCCCTAAGGTGACACACTGGGTCGGATAAAACCCCGATCCAATAGTTCCTAAATTTGGGCTTTCAATTCCACCAACTCCTTTGGCGCCATTCTATATGGGGCAATAGACACAGGCGCTGTCCCTGAAAAAAAATCAATACCGAATTCCACCTCGCGATCCGGAGGTAACCCTGGTAGCTCTTCTGGGAAAACATCAGAGAATTCCTTCACCGTTCTAACTTCTCCTACAGTTAAGTCCTTGGCCTCCAGAGCACAAACAAAAGTTATGAATGCCTCACATCCTTTTCTCACCATTCTTTCAGCCTTTAAAGCGGATACTACATTAGACAAGTAGTTCCTCCTTTCACCTATCACCACCACCTCACCATCCTCAGGAGTCCTTAACACCATGCGCTTGGTAGCACAATCCAAGTTTGCCCTATACTTCACTAACCAGTACATACCTAAGATTAAATCGAACTCCCCGAACGGCAGTTCCATCAGATCAGCTGGGAAAACCATCCCTTGAACCTCTAAAGGCACCTTCCTAAAGAGTTTATTCACTACTACAGATTGTCCTAAAGGGCTAAGTACAGTCATCTCCCTAGAAGCAACCTTAAAGTTTATGTTCAGAGTTCCCACCACCATACTAGCAACATAAGAGTATGTTGATCCAATATCAAATAGTGCAATATAAGGCAACCCATAAATAAGAAACGTACCAGTTAAGACGTCCGGCGCATCGCCCTCCTCGCGGCGCCTAACCGCATAGACCAACCCAGGCTATCTTGCATCTGTGTTCCCAGCACCTCTGCCCGGTGCCCCACGTCCACGACCAAAACCATTACCTCCCCTGGCTGGACCACGTCCTCTCTGTGGCTGCTGACTACCTCTACCAGGCTGTACATAGTTCTGACCCACTGTTCGTGCTCTGCCCAACTCCTGTGCACAGTCTCTTACCCGATGATCAGTAGACCCACACCTGAAACATCCTCTGTTACTCGTCCAACACTCACCCAAATGAAATTTACCACATCGAGCACACCTCTGAGGCTGATCACCAACAACAGGCCTCACAACACGACTCGGCCCATCCAACCTAGACCTCTTTTGAAAACCCCCCAGCTGATCCCGACGGTCCAAAATTTCTTTTATTCCTACCTCAATCCCTATCTTGGTTTTATTTTTCGGTCCGCTTCACCTCCTCGGCTATCTTTGCCTTTTCCACTAGAACAACAAATTCTCTTTCTCGCTGCGGAGCTATCAGCACACTCAACTCGTCCCTCAGACCATCCTCAAACCGAACACAACGCTCATGGTCTGTGGCAACAATACCCCGGACATAACGGCTTAGGCGTAAGAATTCCGCCTCATACTCGGCCACCGATTTATTCCCCTAAACCAAATTTTAAAATGCCTTACGCTGCGCGTCCACATAACTTGATCCAATATACTTCCCCTGGAATGCTGCCTTGAAGAAATCCCAGGTAATACGGTCAGCCACTGTACCATCCCTGACCGTAAGCCACCACTGGTACGCCTTGTCCCGAAGAAGAGACACAACTCCTTTCAACTTCTCTTCCACTGTAAAATCGAGGTCATCCATAATACTCTTAATTGCCTCTAGCCAATACTCAGCTACATTAGGAGCTACACCAGAAACGCCCCTAAACATTTTTGCTCCATTGGCTCGGAGTCGTTCAGACACAGATTTCTGAGCTCTTAATCCCGTGCTCGCTCCAGCAACTCTTTCCAGCACATGTAACATCACCTGAGACACAGCATCGTCTCCGCCTGACTGATCCTAAAAATCTGCTTCCACCACTGGCGGTGCTGGCGCGTCATTTTCTGCCCCATGTCCTAATTCCGAGGGCTCCGACCCAACACCTCAGCCTCTACCCCGACCGCGCCCAACTCGTCCATGTCCCCTAGTACTCATAGCTTCCGATACGACTTAGTCTGATTAAGAATTTTTATTAATCAGTATTTTCTTTCACTTGTTTAATACCAAGCAATCTTGTGAAAAATAGCATTAGAAGGTGATTCTCGCAAATCTATCCCTAGAGGTTTTAGTCTCTAAAGTTTGGATCTCTTACTAGAATAATCATAACACCACATAATTAATCATGCAGAAACAACCAATGCTTAGAACACTTATCACGTGGATCTAGTGCCGGTACACTCGGGTGCCATACTCCAAACTAAACATTTCCTTAAATAACATTTTAAATCGACTTTATAAAACGTTATTGAACCCATTTCACAGCCGAGTTTTGCAACCTAGGCTTTGATACCAAAATTGTAACACCCCAAACCCAGTCTAAACGTTACGACCGAATCTGGTACGTCACAGGGAAAGGTTATAAAAAGAAACTTTGGAATTTGAAAAAAACCGTAAGTTTGAAATTTTGCCGTTTTAGGTGATATTATAAAAACAATGGTTTGTAGTTTAAAGAAAAGTTTCTGAGTTGAGTTAATCGAAAATTTGTTATCTTTGTTGGCATTTGTGAGAAAACGGTTGTTTATACCACGTATGTTTTGAAAACTTCAATTTAGCTTCCATGTTAACATATATAATAATGTCATATCGTGAATGAATAACAATTAAAGAAAACAAATGTTAACTTTAGAAGGCCTTATTGCATAACAATATCCCCAATTAAAATAGTTTATAGAAAGAAAATGAATTTACGAAAATAAAAATTTTATGGCCCCCACGAGTCCGCCTCGGTTCCCAGAACCACGATCTACTGATTACCTGCAAGTTAAACTGAGGGGTGAGTCACCAAGACACAGTGTGTAAATCCCCTTATATCACACAAACGGCTTTAAGCCCACGATCGTATATAGGGCCTTAGCCTACACAGTTAGACATGCAAAAGATATGAATGTTATGTGTCTAAGCCCAACCTAATTTTTCCGTCCTCTACACGCCACCCTTACCAACCCATCACACCGTGAGGATTTCTACAATCAACCCTCCATCCGCTACACGCCATATATGTGGCACCAAGCCACTCGTGGTTCTAGACCATCGTGATACGAGATCACCGTGCCAGAGTCACTATTAACATACGTGGGGCCAACCCACCGTGGTACCAAATCACCATGACAATCCCTGATGAATGTATGTGCGGGCAACCCACTGTGGTACCAAACCACTGGGACGAGGCACTGAATCATAGATATATATACGTGGTATTAAACCACCGTGGCACCAAGCCACCGAGACATGGTCACTGAATCAGATATATGTGGGGCCAACCCACTTGTGGTACTGAACCACCGTGACAATCTTAAATACTTCCCCTTTCGCAACATAACCCAACCCATGCAGAACATACAAATCAAAAGAATGCACATGCCCTCATCATAGTGACAGATTACAGCATACATTTTCATATTCATTAATAGAACGTTATAGTCACTTACCTGGTATTCCCAGCTTTACCTACAAAGGTATAATGATTTTCTAATCAGTCCCTTCGGCCTTTCAGCCTAAACAGTTAATAACACATATTAATAACAGAGTGTGAATATTTTACACACCTGATAACACGCAATACAATGCTTTCTATGTCGACACTCTCATTAGCAGGGACGACAGCTATCTGCCTATCCTGCTCTGAAGCTGGTCCACAATCCGGTGGCCAGTCTCGCACTGCCGATACATCCCGCTTCTTAAACTTAGGGGCTGGGACTACGGGTCCAACCCCTTCCTTTGCTTGGCCGGTATTCGATTCCATGAAAAAGATCTTGGTCAGAAGACCGGGTTAAGGCTTTGAAGAATATGGAAATGAGAACACACATTCAAACGAAGAGGTTCCTTACCTAGTTGACAGAAACCGAAAGCTTCAAGCTTGAATTAAGAGATTGATTGAGTACCTATATAAATACCATGTAAGAATTGGTTTGAAAGAAATAGATTAGAAGAAGTGGCCTTTCGGCCAAACGAGTGGTATAAACCCCTTACCTTGATCGACCGACTATCCCCCTTGGACCCTTCAAACATTGACCAGATACAAAAGGAATATGAAAAGGAGGCCTCCTAACATTCGGCCACAGAACTCAGTACAAGATTAACCCCATTGGTTAACAACCAGCAGAGAATAAGAAAGAATCGAGAAAGAAGAAGACGCTTGCCACTTAATAGGAAGGAACCGATTGAGAAGGTTGGGAGAAAAGGTAATGGCAATCCTCTGAAACAAGAACAAGGAAAGAAATAAACACACAAGGGATATTCGGCTTTAGAAGAAAATAGAGAAGAAGTTGAAGCAAATAGGTGTTTCGGCTTTGTATAGATGTGAAAGAAAACCAAAGGTGAATCACCAAGGTGTAGGTTGAAGATTCGGCTATGAAGAAACAATTGAGAGAAAAAGATGCAATGGAGAAAGTGGTAGGAGGGTTCGGCTAAGGGGTTATCAAATGCAAACACGTTTTGAACAAAAGAAAAAGAGAATTGATTCGGCTTTATATGATGAAGCAATGAACTTACGTTATTAAAAATGAAAAGGAGGGAAAGAAGATGGTTTCGATTTTTAGCTAAATAAAGAATAAACAACAATAGCCTTAGGGGTTTCGGCCAACAAGGAAAAGAATAAAGTTGTCAAAATGCACACACCAAATGCCGAAAAGAAAGAGCTTTCAACACCAAATTGCTCAACACTTCAAAAATTTCGGCACCTATACCCACCAAAGCCGAATGCCACCACTTTTGACCGAATCCCCCCAACACCAACCAAAAATTCAGCCACACCCCTTCTCCTCTCCTACATTCTCTCCACTTCCTTCATTTGAATTAGTTTGAACAATTCAAATCCCATCTTTCTCTCATGGCCTACCATTCAAAACATTTGACCAATTCAACACCCACTCTTCAAGGTCCCTAGCTGAATCCATCACCACTCCCCCTGACGCCAAAAAGATTTCCCACAATGTAAACTGTGTGACTCGAACCTACTCCTTCACTGCTCCCTGTAGCATCACTCTATAAAACTGTAGACCATAAAAAGATTTCCCCAAATGTCAAAATATTCGAACGCAATTTTCACGAAATCATTCTATAAAACTGTAGACCATAAAATATAATAAAAATAAATTTTGCTGCGTTGGATTTGTGGTCCCGAAACCACTTTTCTGACTAGACTCAAATTCAGGCTGTTACAACTCTCTCCACTTTAGGGATTTTCGTCCCCAAAAATCTTACCAGAAAAGAGGTTTGGGTACTGTTTTCTCATAGCTTCCTCAAGTTCCCACGTAGCCTCTTCGACCTTGTGCTGTTGCCACAAAACTTTAACTAGGGCTATACTTTTATTTCTCAAATGTTTGACTTTCCGAGCCAAAATCTTGATCGGTTCTTCACCATAAGTCATATCGGGTCGAATCTCAACCTCTGTAGGAGAAATCACATGTGAAGAGTCTGATCGATAACGTCAGAACATCGACACATTAAAAACATTGTGAATCCTTTCTAACTCTGCCGGCACAGCTAACCGATATGCCACTGGCCCTATTCTTTCAATAACCTCATAGGGCCCAATGAAACGTAGATTCAATTTGCCTTTGCGACCAAATCTCAGAATTTTATTCCACGGAGATACTTTCAAAAATACAGTATCACCAACTTGAAACTCAGTTTCTTTTCTTTTCAAATCCGTGTACGATTTCTATCTATCCGAAGCTGCTCTCAAACAATCACGAATTACTTTCACTTTTTCTTCGGTTTCTCTAACCAAATCAACCCTGTGAATCTGTCTCTCACTGAGCTCCGTCCAGTAAAACAGAGTTTGACACTTGCGGCCGTACAATGCCTCATACGGTGTCATCTTTATACTCGACTGAAAACTGTTGTTATAAGCAAACTCAACTAAAGGTAGATATTTTTTCCAACTACCTTCAAACTCTAATACACAACAGCGAACCATATCTTCGAGTACCTGAATCATTCTCTCAGATTGATCATCGATTTGCGGATAAAATGCGGTCTTAAAGTTCAATTTTGTACCCAATTTCGTACCCAAAGCTTCTTACAACTTTTTTCCAAAAATACGAAGTAAACCTCGTATCTCTATCCGAAATAATAGATATAGGCACTCCGTGCAATCTAACAATTTCAGCAACATACAACTCAGCTAATTTATTAAGTGAATAATCTGTATGTACCGGTATAAAATGAGACGATTTTTTCAACCCATCAATTACAACCCATACGACATCTTTTTTTCGGAGTCAAAAGGCAAACCCGTTACGAAATCCATCGTAATTCTGTCTCATTTCCACTCGGGTGCCATTACTAGCTGAAGTAAACCCAAAGGTACTTGGGGTTCGACTTTTACTTGTTTACAAGTTAAACATTTCGATACAAATTCAGAGATATCTCGTTTTATACCTGACCACCAATACAGTTTCTTCAAATCATTATACATCTTCGTACTTCCTGGATGAATAGACAAACAACCATTATGCGCCTCATGAAGAATTTTCTGAATGATCCCATCATTTTTCGGTACACATACTCTATCTCAAGAGATTAAGCAATCATCAGAACCGATTCGAAAGTCTGAATCACTACTCGATTCACATTGAGCTCTTTTGGCTTGCAATTCACTATCACTTTTCTTAGCTTCACAAATTTACTGAAGGAATATCGGTCCAGCTCTCAACTCAGCTAGAATCGAACTATCCTTAGATAAAGTCAACCTCGTATTCATAGCTCTCAAGGCAAACAATGACTTTCTGCTCAAAGCGTCTGCGACTACATTCGCCTTTCCGGGATGGTAGTCAATTACCAACTCATAATCTTTTAGTAGCTCAAGCCATCTCCGTTGTCGCAAATTCAAATCCTTCTAAGTCATCAAGTACTTTAAACTTTTATGATCCAAAAAGACATGACATTTCTCACTATAAAAATGATGACTCCAAATCTTCAAAGCAAACACTATGGCAACCAATTCTAGATCGTGCATCGGATAATTCTTCTCATGCAGTTTCAACCATCTCGAGGCATAGGCTATCACCTTGCCCTCTTGCATTAACACACATCCTAATCCATTCAGTGACGCATCACTATAAATCAAAAATTCTTTTCCCTGTTCAGGTTGCACTAAAACCGGCACCTTAGTCAATAATGCTTTCAACTTCACAAAGCTTTGCTGACATTTTTCGGGCCATTCAAACATGACATCTTTTTGCAACAGCTTAGTCATAGGAGTAGCGATTATTGAAAACCCTTAACAAATCACCGATAATAGTCGGCTAAGCCCAAAAAGCTTCTAACCACTGATACATTTCTCGGCGGCTTCCAATCAATAATTGCCGAAATCTTACTCGAATCAACCTAAATACCACCTTCTGAAATAATATGTCCCAAAAATCTGACTTCTCGGAGCCAAAACTCACTTTTGCTGAACTTAGCAAACAATTTCTTATCTCTCAAAGTGTAACAGCCCGATTTAGGGGTTAGTTAGAATAGTGATATCGGGATCACTAATCCGAGATTAGAGAAATTTATTTTTATGTCATTTTATTATACAGAGCATGATGGTATATATACATGAGAATTTTGGTACATTAATTTTAGCGATTTCATGTTTAATCGCGAAAAAGGACTAAATTGCATAAAGTGTAAAAGTTCCATTCTATAAGCTAAAGGTACCAAATAGCCATAGGTTGACAATTGGAGGTCTTTAAATGGTAATTAGACCCCCAATATGTGCTTGGCCGACCATAGACTAGCATAGAAGACAAGAATTGACCAAGTTGGTCAAAGTTGGTGGTGTTTGGTGGACTAAATTGTTGTTTAATATTAGAATAAAGAAAAGATGATGTACATCTTCTTGCTCATCCTTCTCCACCAAAAATAGCAAGCAAATAGGGGTTTTTGAAAGCTCAAAATTTCAGCAATCTCTCATCCATACAAGTAAGTGTTCTAGTGATCTTTTCTTGAAAATAGTTATACTTTAAGGACCCCTAAAGCTTAAGCTTTCAAATGAGGGGACTATTGTGCAATATGGTAAAAAGTTTAGAGTTTTTCCAAGAGAGCTATCTTAGTTATTGGCTGCATTTTTATGAAACAAATTGAGTTTTAGTTGTTAGATGAACAACTTTTGTGAAAGGTGTTGTCTTGAAAACACCTAATTGAACCTTGATGAAAAGGTTACAAATTTGTAGTAATTATGTGAAATGTTGAGTTTTGATGATAGCTATAAAAGTATTAAATGTTCACCTAGGCTTGTTGAAGGTAGAAATGTGATTAGAATTAATTTTCGAGCCTAGGGGCAAAATAGTAATTTTTCCTAAGTATGATTATTGAAATGCTTTCATTAATGTGGTGATTAAGATGAGCTAAATTGCTATTATAGCACAAGAAGAACCGAGAATCTACCTCGATCGAGGAAAGAACAAGGTCTCGGACTAGACCGACGAGTTGGCTCATTTTGAAATCGCGGTAAGTTTGTATGTGATTAATGCAACATTCATGTTAGCATAATTGAGAATGCTTGATATCATATTTACGCATGATACTCTACTAAATTGAGTGATTGATGTTGAATACGATGTTGAAGTCCTAGTGGACTATAATGAATATGGAAATGCTATCCTCGAGATATGAAATAGATAAGGTCCCGTGTAAGAATATGCACCGAGTTGAAATCCCGTATAAGACCATATCCGGGATATGGCTTCGGTAATGAATATGAAAATCGTATAAGACCATATATGGGATATGGCATCGATATTAAATTTGAAAATCCATATGAGACCATATCTGGGATATGGCATTGGCATTTAGAGGTGACTCCATGTAAGACCACCTTTGGGATGTGGCATTGGCTATGTACCTACATTGATGACGATGAATATGCGTCTTTGAGTATCCGTAGTGATTAATGGGATAAGTAGATGAGTTTAGAAGTAGAAATGAAATTAGTACTAAAGTCATGTGAATGAGTGAATACAGGTACTCGTGAATGAGTCACGAAGAAACGATTACAATATGTGGCATGGTATGTGCTAAATAAGGGCAAGTGTGAGTAAGTATGGCAAGAAGCCTATGACTTGTGTATGGTTAGTTAATGCCATGGATAAATTATATTATGAGCTCATTGTTGCTACTTATTTCCATGCAAACTTACTAAGCTTTATGCTTACCCCTTTCATTGCCCTTTTTCCTTGTAGTATTGCCAAGATAACTCGGGGATCGTGAACGTAGGAGTTCGGGAATCACACTATCGACATCACTTTGGTATAACAATTTAGACTTATTTTGAATATGGCATGTATAGGATTCGAGTATTTTGTTAAGTTGTAATTGTTAGTCAAAGTGTTGGCTATGTAAATTATTAAAGTCATTTTGTAAATGACCATACAAGTTAGGCATATACTTGGCCAATTCTATTGCTTAATGAAGATGAATTTCATGAAGTATATGCCTTTATGTACGTCTTGATTCTTTGAGCTCCTAGAGGTACCTCTGGAATATCTTTTATATTGGAATGAGTACTTAGATGTGCCTTGGGATAGGAGTTGTATTATTTTGAATGGAAGTATGTATGTGTGCAACGTAGGGTGGCTTAGTGCTTGGTAAATAGCCTGCTAATCTTCCACATGGGTAGACACATGGGCGTGTGTCTAGACCGTGTGAGAGGCACGGCTTGCACATGGGCGTATGCCCAGGCCGTGTGAAGTCTGCACCTTGCACTTGGAATTCAAATTGCGACACGGCTGAGCCACACAGACGTGTGCATAGACCATGTGGATAGGTCAAAATGCCAAGGCTTGGCACACAGGCTAGGACCACGGGCATGTCAAGGCCGTCTGACCTTAGTCAGAATCGACCACGGTGGAAGACACGGGCATGTCTTAGGAGCACACGAGCGTGTCCCTAGACCAACACGGGTGTGTGGCCCCTGTTTTGTTGAAAAGTTTCTCAAGTTCGTAAAAGTTTCCCGAAATAGTTTTGAAACCTCTATGAGGTATGTTTAGGGCCTTTTAGACTGAGTATGCAGAAGTGATGGGTTTAAACGAAATATTATAACCTTATTTGAGATGTTTAAGTAAAGTTAGTTAGGTAATGCCTCAAACCCGGTTCCGGCTTGAATACGGGTAAGGGGTGTCACATTTATTGGTATCAGAGCTATAGTTTAATCGGTTCTAGGACTAACGTAGCGTAAGTACGAGTCTAGTTATACATGCCATATGTAAGAGTGTCTGAGTAATGATAGTGTGATTGGATCCTGACGTATAAAATCATGTTTTATGTAATATATGGATTCTGATCCAGACCAAACTGCAGCCGATGATGCTACAAGTAACGCACCAGCTCCCGCTCAAGGGACTGCGCCAGCTAATAGTAGACCCGAGACCTTGGGTCAGGGGGAAGAGGCTCGATAAGCCTTTCTCCACATGAGCAACTGGTATACTGAGTATACCCGAGCAAATCTTAATGCTCAACCCCCTCCACCCTCACCTATCCCTCAACCCACTCCAGTAGTCCTCAAGTGGTCGAGGTGGTGAGAAGAGAAAGGCCTTCGGTGGATAAGATCCGGAAGCAAGGAGCCGAAGGGTTTCGAGAAAATAAGAATGATGACTCAGAGAGAGAGGAATTCTGGCTCGAGAATACCATCCGGGTATTCGATGAGTTGTCCTGCACCCCTGAGGAGTGCTTAAAGTGTACGGTATCTCTCCTGAGAGATTCAGCCTACTGATGGTGGAACACCCTGGTGTCAGTGGTGCCAAGGGAGAGAGTTAGTTGGGAATTTTTCCAAGAGGAATACCGGAAGAAGTACATCAGCCAGAGGTTCATCGACCACATGAGGAAGGAGTTCTTGGAACTGAAGCAAGGCCGTATGTTAGTGACTGATTACGAACGGGAGTTCGTAAGGCTTAGAAAATATGCTTGGGAGTGCGTGTCTACTGAGGCAGTCATGTGCAAGAGGTTCGAGGATGGACTGAATGAGGACATCTGTTTATACGTTGTATGTAACACCCTTAATCCCTATCCGTCGCCGGATTGAGTTGCAAGGCATTACCGAACAAAACACAAGTAGCCATAAACAATTATTGCTCACATAGCCACATCCGAAAGCAAATTAAACAACATGAATATGCTTAGATAATAACATAAAAAATTTAATCCCTTTAATGAAATTCACAAATAAATCATCAATATAAATAACAATGAATACTGTCCACTTGATCTTTTAAACCACACTAGCCGAATATACACATGCTTGTAATGGCTTTTTAAAATAGATAGCAATCACTAAATATAAACATACATATGTATAGTTGCATGGTATCTTGTTCAATCATATTCAAATAAACTAAATAAACTCATCTCAACAAAGTATGTCTCAATTTATTTATAAGAACATAACCGAATATGCAAATTTCGTTATAATACTATCTTCTCAATTCGTGTTTAATCACTTCACAATAAATCTTCATCAATCTTTAATCTAAACACATTCGAATATGGTACTAACCATTTCCCAACTTCAACCTTATTGTTTCAAATTGCATAAATATGACCAACTACTACATAATGAACTTTCCATTCATGATTTATCAAAACATGCATAATAGAACCACATTTATTAACCACCTCAACATTTAGATCAAGTCATATGAATATCCAACATACATGTGATATACAATAAGATATATTTCTAAGATGAGATAAATATTTGATCCTATGCCTGACATGTATAACATAAATCAACCATGCTAGTATCACACGCACAATCCCATTATCAAACACATTTACGACTTACCATTTTACAACCGAATATAAATAAACATTATACACTCAAATACATAATCAACTCAATAAATTACCAAATCCATACATACCACACATATCATATATATATATATATGAACTCATGCACCACATTATTTATGAAACATAGAAGTCGTATACTACAAATAATTAAGTCATAATCAAATTGATATAACTAAACACATTAAACACTCAATCACGAACTCTTAAAGACAAGTCTAATTCTAATGATCCAAGTTAAGCCATTTTCGCATGGCTAATATATACAAGAACAAATTCATAGCTCAAAACTTAGTCTAGCCTATACATGCCTTTAGTTTAAAATCCAAGCTCAAAAGTACCAAAATAGGTTGATAGTGTGGATGACTTTGTTGACGATCCCCTGAGCTCTTAGCTTGATCAAAATCTATAAAACAGGACGATGAACACACGGAGTAAGCTAACTTAGCTTAGTAAGTCTTAAGCAATTATAATATACCAATTGGACATTCAAGCATTTAAAACAATCAAGAAATAAAATTGAATAAAATAGCTTAACTCAAAAGTCCTTCAAAACCGAATGCTTTTACCTCACTTAACAAAACATTTATCATTTCCTTACCATTAGCATACAACTTACCAACTCAGCATCAAATTCAAAATATAAAACATCCTCTCTTTATGATCTGTTCATAATACACATACATGTAACTCAATAAGTTCACATAAATATTCGAACAAGTAAAGGCTGTGTACATTCGAATTACCTCCTTAATTACATAAATACATGTCCATTTAAACTCTCATATATCCAAGCATCTAATATCAATATTTCAAAGCTTAGTACTTAAATGATCTACTAATGTCGAATGCTAATGCTCATTTAGCTTAACCATCATCACTATTTTACCTTTAAACTTCAATTTATAATCTCATCATATAGTTCACATATAAATTAAATACTCTTTTCCAACTACTCATATTTTCGATACACATAATTCAATAGGATTACATATATATGTATATACAATAAGTATATACTTTACACTTAGTAATTTCACATAAAAGGAAATATATTCACATATATATATATATATATATATCCATTTGACATTTCATACATTCGTATACATGGTATCAAAGTAATCCCAATATGTCACATAAAAATAAGCATAAGGCTGAATATACAGGATCAATTAGTATCATTCGCGTCCGACAACTTAACACAAATATTTATATATATACCTTATTGATCAAATATAGAAGATCAATTTAATAACTCGTAGGCACTTACTTGTGTGGCCGATCATACATATATAACTTGTAATATCAGTTTTCTTCCTCGATGATTACATAGCTAGAAAAGTTTATGTCTTGAAACTTGAAATTTCATCACCAGTTTAAAAACCTGCTAGGCGTAAGCCTGAGTTACTCACCGGCACTAAACCTGCTAGGCATTAAGCCCGATATAATTCACCCGCACAAGGCCTGCTTGGCAAGAAGCCCGATATAATTCACCGGAACAAGGCCTGCTAGGCTCGAAGCCCGAGTATCAACATAATTAACCATTCCATACACCTTTCTTAAAACCAAAATCACATATATCCCATACATTTCATAATACTATCACATATCAAATTTGGATAAGCTTAATCACATTACATTTTACTAAAATCACATATATAACACATAATTCATATCACTTTCACATAATGAATTCAATTTAATTTACTACCTTTCATTGTTAAATTTCATATGTCACATTCGGCTATGTCTACAATTCAATCCAATAATTCAAGAATTCATCATATAACTAGGTTACGAACAATATTTACAGTATTAACTTGCTTAAAGACTTACCTCGGATATCGTCGTACGAAAAGAATCGGCTATTCGATAACTTTCGCCTTTCCCCGATCCAAGTTCGTGTTTCTTTGTTCTTGATCTAAACATATTCAATTTAAGCTCACTCAAACACATTTCAATTCGATTTAGTCCTAAAACACTTAAATAGGTAAATTACCATTTTACCCCTGACCTTTACAACTTTTACAATTTAGTCCCTATTGCACAGAACACAAAATACACATAATTTGAATTTAATACCTAAGGGCCAAATCTTCCCCATGGTCATACAAATCCCTACATTTCATTTGTTTTGCATTTTAACCCCTCGAAATTTTATTTTCTCAATCTAGCCCTATTTAGCCAAATTCATCAAAAATTCAAGAACAAAGTATGTTCATCAATTACATATCTATCATTTAACACATAAAACATCACAAAATTCATCATAACATCAATGGCATTTTACACAAACATCATCAATTCATGAAATTAAGACATGGGTATTAAAGCTCTCGAAGCAACAATTACAAAAACGTAGAAATTATCGAAAACCGATGTCAAAAATTACCTTAATTAAGCCCAAAACCTAGCTGAAACCTTGCTAACTTCTTTTCTTCTTTTTCTTTTTGATATTCGGCCAAATATAAGCATTATGGCTTTCTTTTTCATGTTTTTGTTTTATATAATATAACATATATTATAATATTACTTAATAAACCATTACCAAATAAAATAGCCATTTATAACCCCAATGTGCCGTCCACTACATTTCAAAAAGGTCAATTTACAAAATAAGGCCTCAACCTTAAAAAGCCACATCAATTTAGCCATTAATCAAATGATGGGTCACTTTTACGCTTTACGCGATTTAGTCCTTTTTTATTTAATTAAGCATGCAAATAGTCAAATTTCTCTACGAAACTTTCACACATCATAAATCACATATAATTAACACAAAATATAATATTTAAAAATTTTTCGGACTCGGATTCGTGGTCCCGAAACCACCGTTCCGATTAGGGTCAAATTCGGACTGTTACAACTCTCCCCCCTTAGGGATTTTCGTCCCCGAAAATCTTTTCGCTGAACAATTTCAGATATTGTTGTCTTATTGAATCTTCAAGCTCCCATTTCTTATTTCTCAACTCCTTTACTTCACGGCTAAGATACGGATCGGCTCTTCTTCATATGTCATATCAGATCGGATTTTTTATTTCAGATGGGGCTATCACATGTGACGGGTCGGATCGATATCTACAAAACATTGAAACATGAAATACTTTATCGTCGATCTCCAATTCTATATCTTTTGTTTTCAAGTCTGCATAGGACTACTGAAGATCAGATGCTGCTTTCAAACAATCTCGGATCAATTTCACTTCTTGTTCTGTATCCTTTATCAAATCAACCCGTGTAACTTATTTTCACTGAGTTCAGTCTAATACAGAGGTATATGACTTTTACGTCCGTACAAATTTTCATATGGTGCCATTTTGATATTCATCTGAAAACCACTATTATACGAAATTTTAAATCAATGGTAGATACTTTTCCCATGAACCATAAAACTCTAGTACACAGTACTTTAGCATATCTTCAAGAATCTAAATAGTTCGTTCAAGTTGACCATCTGTTTGTGAATGAAAGGTTGTACTGAAATATCATTTCGTGCCCAAAGCCTCTTGAAATTTCTTCCAGAATCACGATGTGAATCTCGTATCTCTATCTGACACAACAGATAGTGGCACCCCGTGCAATCTCACAATCTCAGTAATATAAAACTTTGCCAATCTCTATTGAGGAATCAGACTTAACCGGAATAAAACTGCAGATTTAGTTAATCGGTCATGTAATGTCCTAAATTAGGGGTTATGCGTTTGGAGCATAACTCAAGTGTTAGTAGGCTTTAAGTGTGGTTGAGTGTGTTTTAAGGGTTTTGAGAATCCAAGGATGTAGGAGGAAGTCTTGGAAAAATATTGGAATTTTAAGTCTAAAGGAGAAGCTAGGTGAAGGAGGCCTTAAGGAAAATTTTAGGAGTTTTTGGACATAAGAATCACCTTGGTAAAGTGGCTGGAATGCGCCACTTAGGGCCTTGGTGATGGCGCCATGTGTAGTGGGCAAGGGCCTTGGTTCGAATCACGTTGGCAGCAAGTAGTGTAATTTTATTTTGCTTTTGGCGTTAAGACAAGGAGGAAGCTGGGCTAAGGAGGCTTTAAGAGGAATTTTGGGGAGAGTATGGCACAAAAGAGCTAGCAGCAAAGTGGCAAGGGACGCCACCTGGAGTGTTGTGGAGTTAGCGTCAAAGGGAGCTTCAGGGGGAAAAGGTTCGAGCAACGTGGGAAGCATTAGAGACTTGTATTTTTGCGTCAAAAGGGGAATTTGGTTAAGGAGGTCTTAAAAGAAAATCTGTGTGAAGCTTGACATAAGAAATGCCTTGGTAAAGTGGCTGCAAGGCGCCACTTAAGGCTTGGGCAAGTGACGCCTCAAGCAATGGGTAGAGGGCCCAGGTTCGAGTTGCGAAAGAAGCAAGAAGGAGTATTTTATTTTGGCGTCAAGTTGGAAGAAATTGGACGGCACATGGACTTTCAATTGGATGATGATTGAGCTTATTTCTCCTTTTAATTTTCGGCTAGATAAGATAAAGGTTGGATTTATTTTTGTTTATTTTAATGGACGATAAGAAGATAATGGAGGCCTTATTTTATTTATTTTAGTTTAAATAGGTGATAAGAGATAATGTGATGATTTATTTTATTTTATTTGTTAAGGTGATAAAGAGTTAAAATAAGAGTAATTTGGGATTTGATAAATGGGAGAAAAGTGTGGGATATGATAAGAGATAAATGAGGAGAATGATAAGGGATTAGTATTGGATTAATTTGATTTTATTAATTTAGGTGATAAAGGAGCAAGATAAGGGGTATGAGAGGAAAATGAGCTAGTGTGCCGAAATTGTGTAGTATAAATAGGGGGAGTGATCATCTTTGTTATTTTTCCTTTCTTCTTCTTTAATTTTCTTTGTGCCGGAAATTGGGTTCTTCCATCTCATTTTCTCTCTATGCCGAAAACACTTAAGGCTATTCTTCTTCTCTCCATTTACTCTCTTGAGGCCGAATGTTTCATGACCATTTGAAAACCATAGCCGAATTATTATAGCATTCACCTATTCTTCTCTGAGTTCTATTCAAAAGCCGAAAGTGTTAGTACTTATTCTTCCTTTCTTCCATAATTCTTTTAAGAGCCGAAATACTTTGGTGAAGCCATAGCCGAATATTTATTTGGAACCCCTTATCACTTCTTTTCTTCTTTTGTTCCTTTCAAAGCCGAAAGTTGGAGATCTAGTTCTATTTCTTGGTTGTGGCCGAACCTAGGAGGGTGGTTCGGGAAGTTGATCATTAGGGATAAGCAACGATAGTGGTAAGTGTGTTCTCTCTTAAGCAATCGGTTTGAGTTCTTTTCCTAAGGTGGCCGAATATTCATAGGGCCTTTATCTCGTTTTTTTGCTGTAGCCAACGTGAAGGAGTTTTAAAAAGGGTCTCTTGGATTCGATTACTCAAGGTAAGTAAATATAGTTTCGGCCAAGGGCCATTCTTGTGGATTTTTGCTTAAAGCCGAATCTAACTGGTGGCATGTAGGGATTTCGACAACAACAGGAGCAAGTAGTGGTTTTCGGGATTTAAATCCGTAAGGTAAGGTAGTAGTGGTATTCGGCCATAGGCCATATTTGGTATTTTAAGTGTGACCAATTTGACTATAATGGTTTAGGGGCTAATCGTCAGAAATAGGAGAGTTTCGAGATTTGTTCGATTGTGCCAAATCAGGTGCATAGTTGTCGCACTGTTCTCTTGTTGTGTGTATGTGTTATATATATAAATATGTATATGATGTGCATGGTAGCCGAATTAATGGCTAAAAGGGTGGATGCCCATGTTGGGTAATCAATGGACAAGGTCAGTATTTTATGACGTTAATTTACATATGATATATGTATGAAAATGTGACGCATGTGATGTATGCTTATTTTAATGATATCATGGCATGATACATGGGGTTTGGGATGTGACTATCGAAGGAAAGGGTGTACATTATGTACGTGGTCTAATGTTAGCCTTGTGCTACATTAGCGCTTGATGTTAGCTATGTGCTTCATCAAGGGAGGTGTTGGCTAGGTGCCCATCTCGGCGGTTGATAGCTGTGTGCATCACCGTGGACTGATTGATATGTGGGATCACTTAGGTGATCGGTAGCTTAGCCACGACCTTGAGCGGCAGGTCTGCCAAGGTAAGGTTATGTGGGATCACTCGGTTGATCGGTGGATTAGCCACGGCCTTGGTTGATCGGTGGATTAGCCACGGCCTTGGGCAGCAGGTCTACCAAGGTAGGTGTATTGGATGGACTCTAGGTTGGGATTGGGCTTTATAATTGCATGATTATGTATGCGGACTGTGTGGATATGGGCCAAGCCCATATGTGGAGACATGTGAAATAGCTATGCACTGAGTCTGTTTGACTCACCCAATATTTACCAACATTGCAGGTGATGCATAAGCTTGGACCGTGTTGGAGTGGATACGAGGTGGCCCATGCAGAAGAAGATACTTTAATGTTTTAGCGATTTACATTTTCAGAATTTCAAGTGTTTATTTATTGTAATAAGGGCCACTTAAGTATCTGAAGTTGTTATTATGTTTCATTTGGATTGACGATTACTTTAATATTTGGAAAATGATTTTATTCTTAACAATTTATATTTTTTAAGTTTACAATAAAGTTTTAACTGGGAATTTGTAACGACTCAACTTGTTTCAAAATTTTAATACACACGATTTTACAAACCACCATAAATTTTTATGTTTTTATTTTAAGTCAAAATATTTTCTTTCAAACGTTTTCCGTTGTGACATAACCAGATCCGGTCAAGGCTCGTGGGCCGGGTTTGGGGGTGTTACAGTTTGGTATTAGAGCCCGGTTCAAAACTCGGTTTTGAGGGATTTGGGCCCAAAAACATTTTTCAAAATGGGCTTTTCAAAAATATGGACTTCTATGAATAATTTTTCAGGTTGATTCTGGCATGGCACCTGTATCTCCGACCCGAAGTCCACCAGGTAAGTATCTCTAATTGTTGAATTGATTTGTATGTGAAATGTTATGGGCATATTTGGGCTCGTAGATTAGAAGATTAGGGCTATTAAACCCTAGGACTAGTGCACTCAAACACATGCATAAGACTTAAGAACAACCAAACAAACCTGTGAAGTAGGTCGCCGAGTTAGGGTGTGGCAACCATTGTGCGCATGTCTAGGATTGGATCCGGAAGAGCCTGGTACTTAAGCAGTCCTCCTGACTCACCTCCTCTTCGTTGGAATCCTACCTGGTGCGTAGTTACGGTTCACCCTAACCAAGAGGACTTATTCACGGGCTAAACCTAATAACTAAAACCCGAAAGGGAACTAGCCGTAAATTTTATAAAAACCCTAGTTTTAAAAATCTTAAAATTACCCTTTTTATTTGTAAAGACTATTTTTATAAATTTTTCTGAAATATTTCCGATTTACAAATTTACTAAAGTACCTCTAGTGGTAAAATTACTAAAATGCCCTTGGTTTCTAAAATACCATATTACCCTCGACTTTTGTTAAAATATTCTTACTTTGCAAGAGTATTCAAAAACCCTATTTTGCAAAAATTCAAGATACCCTGATTTGGAAATTTACCAAATTACCCCTGGTTTACGAAATTACTAAAATAACCCCGATTTCCGAAATTTCTGCAATACCTTGATTTGGAAAATCTTTCTTTTAAAATACCCATGAGTTTGGAAAATTTCAAAATGACTTTTGTGATTTTCAAATTGACCCTGATTTATTACCGAAATACCCCTATAGGAAAAATGACGAAATTACCCCTGGGTTGGAAATGGACAAGGATGCCCATAATAGCATGGTAAATGATGTGGATGAATGAATGTGTCTCTATTGATGTGGATGAATGTGAATGTGTGATTCTCTGAATTAGAATAGTGATCTTGAGCTGAAACTTTAGTTGATCGAAAGAACTACTTCCGAAAATTTCTTTTCATAAAATTGTTCGCGCATAAACAAGTGGAACAAAAGTACTAATGCATAAAACTCTTTAATCAGATTCAATCGCGACGTTAGATATGAGTTCTAGGGGACGTGGTCGTCGTGGACGTGGTAGAGGCAGAATGGCAGTGTCGGAACCCGTTAGATCGGGTCAAGGATCTGAGAATGAGGTACCACCACCACCAGCTTTTGGTGTTGAGCAGCAAGATTAGACGGGGGATAATGCTGTATCACAGGCGGTGCTGCGAGTTCTTGAGATGGTGGTTGGAGCCGGTGGAAATATGAGAGCTAGGAAGTCTGTACCCGAGCGACTTCGAGCTAATGGAGCTGAGGTGTTCCGTGGCGTATCTGGTGTGGCACCCAGTACTGCTGAGTATTGGTTGGAGGCGACGGAACGAATTATGGATGAGTTGGATCTGACGGCTGCAGAGAAGGTTAAATGAATGGTGGCGCTGCTACGCGATGAAGCGTATCAATGGTGGCTCACAGTTCGGGATGGTGCTACAGCTGAGGATCTCACTTGGGAATATGTTAAGGTGGCTTACCAAAAGAAGTATATTGGTACCCATTATATTGATGCGCAAAGGAAGGCGTTTTTGGGGCTGGTTCAAGGGAACAAGTCCGTAGCGAAGTACGAGGCTGAATTCCTAAGGTTAAGCCGATATTCTCGAGGAGTAGTGGCTACGGAGCATGAGCGATGTGTCCGATTTAAGGACGGACTAAGGGATGACTTGAGGCTGTTGATAGCTCCACAAAAGGAGCGAGAGTTTGTCATATTAGTAGAAAAGGCTAAGGTAGCTGAAGGAATTAAGGACTCTGTAAGACAAAACAGAGATAAGGATAGGAACCGAGATAAGAGGAGTTTTGGACCGTCAGAATCGTCTGAGAACTTTCAGAAAAGACCGAGGGTTGATGATTCTGCTCGTGTGTCTAAGCCAGTTACTGGGAATCTGGACCGTCCGTGCGCTCAGTGTGGAAGATATCATGTTGGCGAGTGCTGGAATCGAGATCGAGAATGTTTTAGGTGTAAGTCCAAGTCTCATTTGATTAAAGACTGTCCTCAGGATCCGAATAGGGCTCGGACAGCAGGTCAGGGCTATGTGCAGCCGGGTAGAGATGGTCAGCAAGCGACGAAGGGTCATGGTCCAAACCATGGAGGAAATGGTTCCGGCCGAGGTCGTGGAGCACCAAGTGGTGGTGCTGAAGGTTCGGATGTGAGGCAACCAAGGTTGGCTTAGGCAACCAAGGTATGTTCCCTAATCCTGGAATCTCTTTGTTGACTTGGTTGTTGTAGAAATAGTTCGTGTTTGTATGCTAGTGAAGTGTATGGAACTTTGAATGCGAATCTTGAGATAGTATCTAAGGAATGTGTTAGTTTTGTTAAAATCAGAGTGCGCAGTAGTAGAGTAGTGTGATGAGTTAAGGATGCACGATTGTTCGATAGTAAGTAATTTCGAGGACGAAATTATTTTAAGGAGGGTAGAACTGTAATGTCCTAAATTAGGGGTTATGCGTTTGGAGCATAACTCAAGTGTTAGTAGGCTTTAAGTGTGGTTGAGTGTGTTTTAAGGGTTTTGAGAATCCAAGGATGTAGGAGGAAGTCTTGGAAAAATATTGGAATTTTAAGTCTAAAGGAGAAGCTAGGTGAAGGAGGCCTTAAGGAAAATTTTGGGAGTTTTTGGACATAAGAATCACCTTGGTAAAGTGGCTGGAATGCGCCACTTAGGGCCTTGGTGATGACGCCATGTGTAGTGGGCAAGGGCCTTGGTTCGAATTACGTTGGCAGCAGGTAGTGTAATTTTATATTGCTTTTGGCATTAAGACAAGGAGGAAGCTGGGCTAAGGAGGCTTTAAGAGGAATTTTGGGGAGATTATGGCACAAAAGAGCTAGCAGCAAAGTGGCAAGGGATGCCACCTGGAGTGTTGTGGAGTTAGCGTCAAAGGGAGCTTCAGGGGGAAGAGGTTCGAGCAACGTGGGAAGCATTAGAGACTTGTATTTTTGCGTCAAAAGGGGAATTTGGTTAAGGAGGTCTTAAAAGAAAATCTGTGTGAAGCCTGACATAAGAAATGCCTTGGTAAAGTTGCTGCAAGGCGCCACTTAAGGCTTGGGCAAGTGACGCCTCAAGCAATGGGTAGAGGGCCCATGTTCGAGTTGCGAAGGAAGCAAGAAGGAGCATTTTATTTTGGCGTCAAGTTGGAAGAAATTGGACGGCACATGGACTTTCAATTGGATGAGGATTGAGCTTATTTCTCCTTTTAATTTTCGGCTAGATAAGATAAAGGTTGGATTTATTTTTGTTTATTTTAATGGATGATAAGAAGATAATGGAGGCCTTATTTTATTTATTTTAGTTTAAATAGGTGATAAGAGATAATGTGATGATTTATTTTATTTTATTTGTTAAGGTGATAAAGAGTTAAAATAAGAGTTTAATTTGGGATTTGATAAATGGGAGAAAAGTGTGGGATATGATAAGAGATAAATGAGGAGAATGATAAGGGATTAGTATTGGATTAATTTGATTTTATATTTGATTTTATTAATTTAGGTGATAAAGGAGAAAGATAAGGGGTATGAATAGGGGGAGTGATCATCTTTGTTATTTTTCCTTTCTTCTTCTTTAATTCTCTTTGTGCCGAAAATTGGGTTCTTCCATCTCATTTTCTCTCTATGCCGAAAACACTTAAGGCTATTCTTCTTCTCTCCATTTACTCTCTTGAGGCCGAATGTTTCATGACCATTTGAAAACCATAGCCGAATTATTATAGCATTCACCTATTCTTCTCTGAGTTCTATTCAAAAGCCGAAAGTGTTAGTACTTATTCTTCCTTTCTTCCATAATTCTTTTAAAAGCTGAAATACTTTGGTGAAGCCATAGCCGAATATTTATTTGGAACCCCTTATCACTTCTTTTCTTCTTTTGTTCCTTTCAAAGCCGAAAGTTGGAGATCTAGTTCTATTTCTTGGTTGTGGCCGAACCTAGGAGGGTGGTTCGGGAAGTTGATCATTAGGGGTAAGCAACGATAGTGGTAAGTGTGTTCTCTCTTAAGCAATCGGTTTGAGTTCTTTTCCTAAGGGTGGCCGAATATTCATAGGGCCTTTATCTCGTGTTTTTGCTGTAGCCAACGTGAAGGAGTTTTAAAAAGGGTCTCTTGGATTCGATTACTCAAGGTAAGTAAATATAGTTTCGGCCAAGGGCCATTCTTGTGGATTTTTGCTTAAAGCCGAATCTAACTGGTGGCATGTAGGGATTTCGACAACAACAGGAGCAAGTAGTGGTTTTCGGGATTTAAATCCGTAAGGTAAGGTAGTAGTGGTATTCGGCCATAGGCCATATTTGGTATTTTAAGTGTGACCAATTTGACTATAATGGTTTAGGGGCTAATCGTCAGAAATAGGAGAGTTTCGGGATTTGTTCGATTGTGCCAAATCAGGTGCGCAGTTATCGTACTATTCTCTTGTTGTGTGTATGTGTTATATATATAAATATGTATATGATGTGCATGGTAGCCGAATTAATGGCTAAAAGGGTGGATGCCCATGTTGGGTAATCAATGGACAAGGTCAGTATTTTATGACGTTAATTTACATATGATATATGTATGAAAATGTGACGGCATGTGATGTATGCTTATTTTAATGATATCGTGGCATGATACATGGGGTTTGGGATGTGACTATCGAAGGAAAGGGTGTACATTATGTATGTGGTCTAATGTTAGCCTTGTGCTACATTAGCGCTTGATGTTAGTTATGTGCTTCATCAAGGGAGGTGTTGGCTAGGTGCCCATTTCGGCGGTTGATAGCTGTGTGCATCACTGTGGACTGATTGATATGTGGGATCACTTAGGTGATCGGTGGCTTAGCCACGACCTTGAGCGGTAGGTCTGCCAAGGTAAGGTTATGTGGGATCACTTGGTTGATCGGTGGATTAGCCACGGCCTTGGGCAGCAGGTCTGCCAAGGTAGGTGTATTGGATGGACTCTAGGTTGGGATGGGCTTCATAATTGCATGATTATGTATGTGGACTGTGTGGATATGGGCCAAGCCCATATGTGGAGACATGTGAAATAGCTATGCACTGAGTCTGTTTGACTCACCCAATATTTACCAACATTGCAGGTGATGCATAAGCTTGGACCGGGTTGGAGTGGATACGAGGTGGCCCATAGCGATTTACATTTTCAGAATTTCAAGTGTTTATTTATTGTAATAAGGGCCACTTAAGTATTTGAAGTTGTTATTATGTTTCATTTGGATTGACGATTACTTTAATATTTGGAAAATGATTTTATTCTTAACAATTTATATTTTTTAAGTTTACAATAAAGTTTTAACCGGGAATTTGTAACGACTCAACTTGTTTCAAAATTTTAATACACACGATTTTACAAACCACCACAAATTTTTATGTTTTTATTTTAAGTCAAAATATTTTCTTTCAAACGTTTTCCGTAGTGACATAACCAGATCCGGTCAAGGCTCGTGGGCCGGGTTTGGGGGTGTTACAGGTCAATTACGACCCATATCGCATCTTTCTTTATCGGAGTCAAGGTCAATCAAAAACAAAGTCCATTGTTACTCTATTTCATTTCCACTCAGAAACCAAGATCGGATGTAGCTATTCATACGGAACTTGATGTTCAGTTTTCACTTGTTGATAACTAAACATTTCAAACCAAAGTCAGAAACGTCTTGTTTCATACCAGACCACAAGTAGTGTTGCTTCAAATCATGGTACATTTTAGTACTTCCCAGATGAACAGATAAACGTCTATTATGTGTTTCATTCAAAATCAATTGAATCAACCCTGGATTTTCTCGGAACACAGATACTATCCCGATATTTCAAACAATCATCCACAATTAAAAATTCAAACTCAAAAGTCATTTCCCACTGGGCTCATTTCGCTAGCAATTCATTATCAGACTTCTGAGCTTCATATATCTGTTGTGAAAACATCGATTTTGCTATCAATTCCTCTATTACAGAACTATCATCAGACAAGTCTAACTGAGTATTCAAAGCTTGTAATGCAACAATGACTTTCTACTCAGCCCATTAGTCACAACGTTTGTTTTACCCGAATGATAATCTAACACTAGCTCATAATCTTTCAATATCTCAAGCCATCTTCTCTAATGCAGGTTCAAATCTTTTTGAGTCATCTAATATTTTAAACTTTTGTGATCTGAATAGACATGAAGTTTCTCTCCGAACAAGTAATGACGCCAAATCTTCATTGCGAATACAATAGCTGCTAGCTCCAAATCATGTGTCAGGTAATTTCTTTCATGCGGCTTCAATTGTCTCGAAGTGTAGGCTATGACTTTGCCTTCCTGCATCAAAACACAACCCAAACCATTCCAAGAAGCATCATTAAAAACAACAAATTCTTTACCCGGTTCAGGCTAAACTAACACTGGAGCTTCAGTCAAAAGGGCTTTCAACTGATCAAAACATTTCTGACACTTTTCCGACCATTCAAATCTGACATCTTTCTAAAGCAGTCTAGTCAATGGAGTAACTATCACTGAAAAACCTTTTATAGTCCTGCGGTAATAACCAGCTAAGCCCAGACAACTACGAACTATAGATACATTTTTCGGAGGTTTCCAACTCAAAATAGCAGAAATCTTACTCGGATCTACTCGGATTCCAAAGGCTGACATAATATGTCCTAGAAAACTAACTTCATACAATCAAAATTCTCATTCGCTGAATTTCACGTATAATTGTTTTTCTCTCAAAGTTTGCAACAAAATTCTCAAATGTTCAGTATGCTCCTTTTCATCACGTGAATAAATCAAGATGTCATCTACAATTACCACAACAAATCAATAACAAATTCAACTTCATGAATCAGAGGCAAACTGGGTAACTCTTCAGGAAACACATCAAAAAACTTATAAACAATAGGCACTGATTCAATTTTCTTCTAAGATACTTTCGAATCAATCACGTAGGCAAAATATGCCTCGTAACCCTTTTTCACATAACTCTGAGCTTTCAGAACAAATATTACAGCAGGCAATCCACTCAAATCATCGGACTCAATCCGTATTTTCTTATCCTTTGGACATCTCAAATTTATAGTCTTTCTTTTGCAGTTCACAACAGCATCAGGCATAAACAACCAATCTCTTCCCAAATTAATATCGAATTCATCAAACGGTAAAAGCATCAACTCAGCGAGAAACAGATATCTCGAAACATTAACGGACAGTTCTTGCATACTTTATCAACCAGGACACATTTACCTAGGAGTTCGATACTTTTATAGTAAACTCAGAAGATTCTACAGTCAAAGTCTTGCTGAATACCAAATTCATGCATACATATGAATGAGTAGAACCCGGATCTATCAAAACAATCACGAAAGTATCATAAAGAGTAAATGTACCAGTTATGACATCAGGTGATGAGGCATCCTCTAGAGCTCAAATAGCATACGCTCTGACAGGCACTCTGGCTTCAGATATGACAATATTGTCTCCTAACAAAGATATGGCACACTTTAAACATTCATCCGGAGTACAAGATAGCTCGTCGAACACACAGATAGTATTATCAAACCTCAACTCAGCCCGCTCAGCATCATTATCATCATCATTAGTTTTAAACTCTTCGATCTCATGTTTCCTATTTTTATCAACAGGAGGCCTGCTAAATCTCATCGGATCTATCATTAGAGGTACCGTAGGTATCGGAGATGGATTATTCGGGGGTGGAGGTTATTGCATAGTCGGGTTAGTCCAGATATATTGAACAAACCATTTGTTCATCATCTGGTAGAAGGCTTGCTTAGCCTTCCCCTCATGGCTACTCGAAATAGGTCGAAAGTCTACCGGCACTGACCCATGTGCGGGATCAGGTGTTACGCTCTCAACATCATCAGCTACGGCTCTATTGGGATCCATTTACAAAATAAAATCACAATTCAGATGTCAGAAGTCACCACACTATCACATTATAATTTAAGGCATGTATAGCTAGACTCACACGTGATACGGTAGTCCTATAATCGACTAAACTGTAAGCTCTGATACCAATCAAATGTAACACCCTTAATCCCTGTCCGTCGCCGGATTGGGTTGTAAGGCATTACCGAACAAAACACAAGTAGCCATAAACAATTATTGCTCACATAGCCACATCCGAAAGCAAATTAAACAACACGAATATGCTTAGATAATAACATACAAAAATTTAATCCCTTTAATGAAATTCACAAATAAATCATCAATATAAATAACAATGAATAATGTCCACTTGATCTTTTAAACCACACTAGCCGAATATACACATGCTTGTAATGGCTTTTTAAAATAGATAGAAATCACTAAATATAAACATACATATGTATAGTTGCATGGTATCTTGTTCAATCATATTCAAATAAACTAAATAAACTCATCTCCACAAAGTATGTCTCAATTTATTTATAAGAACATAACCGAATATGCAAATTTCGTTATAATACTATCTTCTCAATTCGTGTTTAACCACTTCACAATAAATCTTCATCAATCTTTAATCCAAACACATTCGAATATGGTACTAACCATTTCCCAACTTCAACCTTATTGTTTCAAATTGCACAAATATGACCAACTACTACATAATGAACTTTCCATTCATGATTTACCAAAACATGCATAATAGAACCACATTTATTAACCACGTCAACATTTAGATCAAGTCATATGAATATCCAACATACACGTGATATACAATAAGATATATTTCTAAGATAAGATAAATACTTGATCCTATGGCTGACATGTATAACATAAATCAACCATGCTACTATCACACGCACAATCCCATTATGAAACACATTTACTACTTACCATTTTACAACCGAATATAAATAACCATTATACACTCAAATACATAATCAACTCAATGAATTACCAAATCCATACATACCACACATATTATATATATATCAACTCATGCACCACATTATTTATGAAACATAGAAGTCGTATACTACAAATAATTAAGTCATAATCAAATTGATATAACCAAACACATTAAACACTCAATCACGAACTCATAAAGCCAAGTCTAATTCTAATGATCCAAGTTAAGCCATTATCGCATGGCTAATATATACAAGAACAAATTCATAGCTCAAAACTTAGTCTAGCCTATACATGCCTTTAGTTTAAAATCCAAACTCAAAAGTACCAAAATAGGTTGATAGTGTGGATGACTTTGTTGACGATCCCCTGAGCTCTTAGCTTGAACAAAATCTATAAAACAGGATGATGAACACATGGAGTAAGCTAACTTAGCTTAGTAAGTCTTAAGCAATTATAATATACCAATTGGACATTCAAGCATTTAAAACAATCAAGAAATAAAATTGAATAAAATAGCTTAACTCGAAAGTCCTTCAAAACTGAATGCTTTTACCTCACTTAACAAAACATTTATCATTTCCTTACCATTAGCATACAACTTACCAACTCAGCATCAAATTCAAAATATAAAACATCCTCTCTTTATGATCTGTTCATAATACACATACATGTAACTCAATAAGTTCACATAAATATTCGAACAAGTAAAGGCCGTGTACATCCGAATTACCTCCTTAATTACATAAATACATGTCCATTTAAACTCTCATATATCCAAGCATCTAATATCAATATTTCAAAGCTTAGTAATTAGATGATCTACTAATGTCGAATGCTAATGCTCATTTAGCTTTACCATCATCACTATTTTACCTTTAAACTTCAATTTATAATCTCATCATATAGTTCACATATAAATTAAGTACTCTTTTCCAACTACTCATATTTTCGATACACATAATTCAATAGGATCACATATATATGTATATACAATAAGTATATACTTTACACTAAGTAATTTCACATAAAAGGAAATATTTTCACATATATATATCCATTTGACATTTCATACATTCGTATACATGGCATCAAAGTAATCCCAATATGTCACATAAACATAAGCATAAGGCTGAATCTACAGGATCAATTAGTATCATTAGCGTCCGACAACTTAACACAAATATTTATATATATACCTTATTGATCAAATATAGAAGATCAATTTAATAACTCGTAGGCACTTACCTGTATGGCCGATCATACATATATAACTTGTAATATCAATTTTCTTCCTCAATGATTACATAGCTAGAAAAGTTTATGTCTTGAAACTTGAAATTTCATCACCGGTTTAAAAACTTGCTAGGCGTAAGCCTGAGCTACTCACCGGCACTAAGCCTGCTAGGCATTAAGCCCGATATAATTCATCGGCACAAGGCTTGCTAGGCAAGAAGCCCGATATAATTCACCGGCACAAGGCCTGCTAGGCTCGAAGCCCGAGTATCAACATAATTAACCATTCCATACACCTTTCTTAATACCAAAATCACATATATCCCATACATTTCATAATACTATCAAATATCAAATTCGAATAAGCTTAATCACATTACATTTTACTAAAATCACAAATATAACACATAATTCATATCACTCTCACATAATGAATTCAATTTAATTTACTACCTTTCATTGTTAAATTTCATATGTCACATTCGGCTATGTCTACAATTCAATCCAATAATTCAAGAATTCAGCATATAACTAGGTTACGAACAATATTTACAGTATTAACTTGCTTAAAGACTTACCTCAGATATCGTCGTACGAAAAGAATCGGCTATTCGATAACTTTCGCCTTTACCTGATCCAAGTCCGTGTTTCTTTGTTCTTGATCTAAACATATTCAATTTAAGCTCACTCAAACACATTTCAATTCGATTTAGTCCTAAAACACTTAAATAGGTATATTACCATTTTACCCCTGACCTTTACAACTTTTACAATTTAGTCCCTATTGCACAAAACACAAAATACACATAATTTGAAATTAATACCTAAGGGCCGAATCTTCCCCATGGTCATACAAATCCCTACATTTCATTTATTTTGCATTTTAACCCCCCAAAATTTTATTTTCTCAATCTAGCCCTATTTAGCCAAATTCATTAAAAATTCAAGAAAAAAGTATGTTCATCAATTACATATCTATCATTTAACACATAAAACATCACAAAATTCATCATAACATCAATGGCATTTTACACAAACATCATCAATTCATGAAATTAAGACATGGGTATTAAAGCTCTCGGAGCAACGATTACAAAAACGTAGAAATTATCGAAAACCGAAGTCAAAAATTACCTTAATTAAGCCCAAAACCTAGTCGAAACCTTGCTAACTTCTTTTCTTGTTTTTCTTTTTGATATTCGGCCAAATATAAGCATTATGGCTTTCTTTTTCATGTTTTTGTTTTATATAATATAACATATATTATAATATTACTTAATAAACCATTACCAAATAAAATAGACATTTATAACACCAATGTGCCGTCCACTACATTTCAAAAAGGTCAATTTACAAAATAAGGCCTCAACCTTAAAAAGCCACATCAATTTAGCCATTAATCAAATGATGGGTCACTTTTACGCTTTACGCGATTTAGTCCTTTTTATTTAATTAAGCATGCATATAGTCAAATTTCTCTGCGAAACTTTCACACATCATAAATCACATATAATTAACACAAAATATAATATTTAAAAAATTTTCAGACTCGGATTCGTGGTCCCGAAACCACCGTTCCGGTTAACGTCAAATTCAGACTGTTACATTGTAGTTCTTGAACTAAAGGAATTTGTAGTGTTGGTAGATAGAGCCTGTAAAGCCGAAGAGTTGGTTAGAGAGAAGAGAAGAGCTGAAATGAGTCCATGAATCGAGGAAGAGACAACTGAATAAGTCTCACCAATCCTCATTTAAGAAATAGAGGATTTCTCTACTCGATCAGTCACTTCAGCGGGTTTTCAACCCGAAGTAAAGGTAAGCAATTTTCGGGGTTGATAGGGCAGACCACATCAGTTGCTAGTGTGGGAAACTTTCGACCAAGTAGACTGGAATGCCCTCAGTGTGGTAGGTGTCATTCTGGTGAGTGTCGAGCTAATGAGAAAGCTTGTTTTAGATGTGGGTCCTTAGACCACTTTATCAGAGACTACCCCGAGGTGGGCGAGAAAGAAAAGCCCTAAAATGCAAGATCGGGAAGTACCACTAAAAAACCCAGGACATGAAATGGGCAGCAAGAACCCATCTAAAGAGCAGGCTGCTAGAGTCGAGGGTAGAGCACCGGCGAGGACATATTCCATTCGTGCTCGTGAAGAGGCATCTTCCCCCGACGTAATCACGGGTACCTTTTCTCTCCATAATACTTGTATTATAGCTTTAATTGATCAGGGACCTAGCCACTCATATATATGCATGAAATTAGTCTCTAGCATGAGCATGCCTATAGAGTCTATCGAATTTATCATAAGAGTGTCTAATCCCTTAGGCAAGTGCGTGTTGGTTGATAGAGTTTGCAAAGGTTGCCCTTTGATGATTAAGGGTCACTGTTTCCCGGTTGATCTTATGCTATTACCATTTGATGAGTTTGACATCATCCTTTGGATGGATTGGTTAGTTACTCATGGAGTAATTGTGAATTGTGGGGAGAAGCATATTGCGTTGAGAGATGAAAATGGTAATCTTATTCATGTTGAATCAGATAACTGAGGTAGATCACTGGTAGTGATATCAACCTTGTCAACTCAGAGGTATTTGAGGAAGGGGTACAAGGCTTACCTTGCCTTTGTGTTGAACACTAAAGGGACAGAATTGAGAATTGAGTCGGTGCCCGTAGTATGCGAGTACCTAAATGTTTTCCCAGAAGAGTTGCCAGGGCTACCTCCAATTAGAGAGATTGAATTTGAAATTGAGTTAGCTTCGGGTACTGCCCCTATTTTTATTGCTCCATATAGAATGGCACCAACTGAGCTTAAAGAGTTGAAAGCACAGTTGCAAGAGTTAATGGATAAAGGTTTTGCCAGGCCTAGTTTTTTCTCAGTAGGGTGCTCCTGTTTTATTTGTGAGGAAGAAAAATGGCTCTATGAGGTTATGCATAGATTATCGGCAACTTAATAAGGTAACTGTGAAGAACAAGTACCTGTTGCCGAGAATTGATGATCTGTTTGATCAATTGAAGGGAGCCACAGTATTTTCCAAGATAGATTTAAGATCCGGGTACTATCAGCTAAGGGTCAGGGACTCAGATGTACCAAAAACCGCATTTAGGACTAGGTATGGCCACTATGAATTTTTGGTCATGCCTTTTGGTCTAACGAATGCCCCTGCGATCTTCATGGATTTGATGAATCGTATTTTTTGACCATACTTTGATAGATTTGTTGTGGTCTTCATCGACGACATATTGATCTACTCTCGAGATGAGAACGAACATGCCGAACATTTGAGTGTGGTTCTGCAAGTTTTAAGAGAAAAACAATTGTATGCCAAGTTTAGTAAGAGTGAGTTTTGGCTCAAGGAAGTGGGATTTTTGGGGCACATTGTCTCGAGAGATGGAATTAGAGTAGATCCGAGTAAGATTTCAGCAATTGTCGAATGGAAACCGCCGAGGAGTGTAACTGAAGTAAAGAGTTTTCTAGGCCTAGCCGGCTATTAGAGATGTTTTGTCAAGGGGTTTTCCATGATAGCTACCCCGATGAAGAGAATGTTGCAAAAAGATGTGAAGTTCGATTGGACAGAAAAGTCTCAACAGAGTTTTGAGAAACTGAAGACACTGTTGACTGAGGCTCCTGTTTTGGTGCAACCTAAGCTAGGAAGAGAATTTGTGGTTTACAGTGACGTGTCCTTGAACGAATTGGGTTGTGTACTTATGCAAGAGGGTAAGGTGATTGCTTACGCCTCTAGGAAATTGAAGTCGCATGAGAAGAATTACCTAACTCATGATTTAGAGTTGGTCGCAATTGTGTTTGTGTTGAAGATATGGAGACACCATTTATATGGTGAAAGATGCTGAATTTTTACCGATCACATGAGCCTAAAATATTTGATGACTCAAAAGGAATTGAACTTGAGGCAACGAAGGTGGTTAGAGCTGATTAAGGATTATGAATTGATTATTGACTACCATCCGAGAAAGGCGAACGTAGTCGCAAATGCTTTAAGCAGGAAATCATTGTTCGCACTGAGAGCCATAAGTACTCAGATGGCTTTGTTGGATGATGGTTCCATTCTAGCCGATTTGAAGGCGAGATCATTGTTCCTTCAAAAGATTTGTGAAGCTTAGAAAGAAGACAGCAGCTTACAAGCCAAAAGGGTTTTATGTGAGTCGAACGTTGAATCAGACTTTCGTGTAAATCCTGTGTAACACCCCTTACCCGTATCCTATGCCGGAACCAAGTACGAGGCATTACCGGACTTAACAATACATTTGGTCAAATTAATTAACACATATACAAAATGACTTAGTCAAGCCCCTATACATGCCATAACTTAAATCATTTATAAATAAAGATACCCATAGATAGCTTGATAGTGTGAAGCGATCTCTGACGACCTGCAAGCCGAGCTTGTTTAGTAGGACTCTGTAACATGGGAAAGAAAGGGGGTAAGCTTATAAAGCTTAGTAAGTTCACATGTAAAAATAATAAGCATTAGCAATGAATTTAGCTTACTACTAAGCCGTCAGAACTTGCATAAATAATGCTAAGTTCTTACTTTCCCAACTTACTCATTTGTAGTCTTATCAAAGCCTCAACATGACAAATCCTCACAACAAGTTCTCAAATGGATACAATCATTAAATCACATGCTTATACCTTATTACTCATGTTCACGTTAATCTGTCTACTTGAATTGCTATCACTAAATTATTCATTTCTTGAGCTACAAAGCTCCAAATTTCAAACCGCTAATTTTCCCTAAAACTAGACTCACATATCTTCATACCATAAAATTTCCAGAATTTTTGGCTTAGCCAATTAGTACAGTTTATTCATTAAATATTCCCCTATTTTACTGTTTGACTATTCTAACCTCTCTTCACTTCGAATCAATTTTCTCCTCGTACAGAGTTCATATGACCTTCTTATTTAATTCATTTGAAAATATACTCATTCAGGATTTCAGGCACATAAATTATATCCCACAATTATTTTTTGTGCAATTTTTAATGATTTTTCCAAGGCAGAACACGGGATCACTTAATCATTTTGAACCAGTCTCACAGAAATTCAAATATCTCAAAATATACGAATCATTTGTTTGCTATGTATATTTTATATGAAGATAGACTCAATAAGCTTTAAATCAATATCTCATCCAACTTATAATTCAACCTCTACTATTTTTAGTGATTTTTGAAACTCATGTCACTGCTGTTGTCCAAATAGTTTTATTGTAAATTTTTTGCTCTCTCTTTCACTTTAGTTGTGTTCATCACTTGCTTATACCAACCTTTCCAATTTCCGATTACATATCGAACATATTTTTCATACGTACATTTGCCACATTTATCAATTGGTTACATTCACACTTGCACTTATTCATAACATGATCGCACCAATCATCATTAGTAAATTATCTCGTTGAACCCCTTCAAAAAACGCTCGATACTCGGTGGTCTTAGCACATAGATCCACCTACACATAATTCGGCTTTCTTGTACACATGGTGAAGGTCCCTTATCACCCATGTGACCTAGCTGTTCCATCTCGTAGCTTTCTTGTCTACATGGTGTCCAACACTAGGAACCACTCATGTGACCTGGCTACCCATAACCCGTAACTTTCTTGTACACATGGTATACACACAGTATTACACATGTGACCTAGTTACATATGAAATTATTATCCCGTAGCTTTCTTGCACACATGGTGAAAGTCCCTTATCATCCATGTGGCCTAGCTACACATCAAATTTTACCGTCTAGTAGCTTTCTTGTGCACACGATGAAGGTCCCTTACTCCTCGTGTGACCTAGCTACATATTGTCCGTATCTCTCGATTTTTCGAAGGTTCAATCGAGAATTTCCCATTCCATTCATTTTCATATTTTAGTTATCACCCAATGATTTCCATAATATCTAGCAAAATAAGTATTGTACAAGTAAAATAAATGCATTATTTACATATAAACTTTCTTGTCGAAATCTCATCAGGTACAACCGTGTAGCAACTCATACAACCCATGTAGTATTAATTTAACATTCAATTCTTGTAACATTAATTTGCCGATCAATTTCACATGACACAACAAACATCACATTTTCCATACCATACATACCATCCATCAACTTCTCCTAAACATATTAAATCATACAATTTATGCCATATCAATAGAAAATTACAATTCAAGCATGGTATTGCATTATTATTAACACACGAACTTACCTCAAATGCCGAAACGGTCATTTTACCAACTTTCCCGATTTTTCAATTTTCCTCTAGTTCTGGGTCCAAATCTCGTTTTTTGGGGTCTAAAAAATCACATTTCACTTATTTAATTAATGTACTACTCAAAACAGTCCCTAACTCAAACTTTTGCAAAATTACAATTTTACCCCTAAACTTTTACATATTTACACTTTTTCCCCAATACTCGAGAATTAAACTTCGGCCCTTATTCTTATGTTTTGTAACATGCTGATCATTTTTCCCTTCTATAGCAACATTAAATTCTCACTCTAACATGTACTTATGAACATTAGGTATTTTTACCGATTATGTCGTTTTACTCGTTTTCACGCAAAATCGCTTAGAAAAAGTTGTTTAACATAATTTCAGCCTTCATATTCTATCAAAAAACATCAAAATAAACACATTTCACCTATGGTATTTTTCCAAATATGAACCCTAGGTTAAATTATTGCTAGAATAAGTTACCCTAGCTATGGAGAACCCTTGTAATTTCATCCTAATGAAGAAGATGGACATATTTGTCATTTAAATTTTGTTTTTAATTCATTTAATTCACTAACTTACCAAAATGCCCCTTAAAAAAAATCTTTTGAAACATACGCATCCATGTCCATTTTTGTCCACCAACTTAACCAATGGTCTAATCATCATTTAGGACCTCCAAGTTAAAATTTCATAACAATTGGACACCTCTAACATGTAGAACTCAACTTTTGCACTTTTTACAATTTAGTCCTTTTGACTAAATTGAGTGCCCAAATGTCGAAATTTTCGAACGAAATTTTCACGAAATCTTCCCGTGAAATTGTAGACCATAAAAATATAATAAAAATAAATTTTCTTACGTCGGATTTGTGGTCCCGAAACCACTGTTCAAACTAGGCCCTAATTCGGGATGTTACATCTTGATGGATGTCTAACATTTCGAGATCGGGTCTGTGTACCCAGAAATGACGAACTTATTCGTAAAATCTTGCATGAAGCGCATAACGGATGTTTGAATGTACACCCATGCAGTACAAAGATGTACAATGATTTGAGGAAATGGTATTGGTGGCTTGGTATAAAGAAAGACATTTTCGAGTTTGTATCGAGATGCCTGATTTGTCAGCAAGTGAAGGCTGAACATCAAGTACCTTCAGGTTTACTTCAGTCTATTATGGTTCCTGAGTGGAAATGGGACCGAATTGTAATATCTGGGATTTAGGGGTTGTGCATTTTTGCTTAAATGTATGTGGAAGCATGCTTATGTGTTGTTTGAATGTGTTTTGAGAGTTCCGAGAACTTTAGAATGTAGGAGAATGCCTTAGGAAAATATTGGATTTTAAGTCTTAAAGAGGGAGCTAGGGAAATGAGGCCTTAAGAAAATGTGTAGGGGAATTTGGACATAAGAATTGGCTTGGTAAAGTAGCAAGGAGGCGCCACTTAGAGCCTTAAGAAATGACGCCACAAGCAGTATACAGGGCTTAGGTTCGAGCAACAGGGGAAGCAACTTTGGGCTGCTTTTTGCGTTAGGCAGGAAGGGAGTTGGACGGCATTGGGAGACTGGGTGGATAAGCCTTACTTTGCTTTAATTGATGTTGGCTCGACCCACTCATATGTTGCATGTAGAGTAGTTGAAACGCTAGGTGTAGCATCTGAACTGTCTAATAGGGAGATGACTGTAGTGAGCCCGTTAGGTCAAACGGTAGTGGTGAATAGGATATTTTGGAGTGTACAAAGCAAACTTTTACTCAAGAAGCATGCCAGATCCGGTCGTGGCTCGTGGGCCGGGTTTGGGGTGTTTCACGAATTACCATGAACTTCGTGACGGGCTTACCGTTGACTCCAAAGAAGAAGGATGTAGTATGGGTAGTGGTTGATAGGCTCACAAAGTCAGCCCATTTCGTACCAGTGCGAGTCGATTAGTCGCTTGATAAATTGGCTGATTTGTACGTGTCAAAGATAGTAAGACTTCATGCTGTACCGTTGTTGATCATTTCAGATAGAAATTCAAGATTCACGTCATTGTTTTGGAAAAGGTTGCAAGAGGTTTTAGGCACAAAATTGAGTTTTAGTACAGCCTTTCATCCACAAACCGACGAGCAATCGGAGAGGGTAATTTAGATTTTCGATGTTGTTTTTTGGAATTCCAAGGTAATTGGGAGAAATACTTACCGTTGGTGGAATTCGCCTACAACAATAGTTTTCAGTCAAGTTTGAAGATGGCGCCTTATGAGGCATTGTATGGGCGTAAGTGTCGAACGCCCTTGTATTGGTCAGAACTTAGAGAGAATCAGATACACGGGGTCGACTTGGTTAAGGAAACTGAAGAGAAGGTGAAAGTGATACGTGACTGTTTGAAAGTCACCTCTGATAGACAAAAGTTCAATTCGGATTTGAAAAGGAAAGAGATTGAATTCAAAGTTGGTGATAAAGTGTTATTGAAAGTATCACCTTGGAGGAAAGTCCTCAGATTTGGCCGAAAGTGTAAATTGAGTTCTCATTTTATCGGACCCTAGGAAGTTACCGAGAGGATAGGACCGGTAGCTTATGGTTGGCCTTTCCACCTGAGCTGGAAAAGATTCATGACGTCTTTCACGTATCCATGTTACACCGATACCGTTCAGACCCTTCACACGTCATAGTACCAACAGAGGTAGAGATGCAACTGGACTTGACTTATGGTGAAGAACCGGTTAGAGTCTTGGCGCGAGAGGTCAAGTAGTTAAGAAACAAAAGCATAGCCCTTGTGAAAGTTCTATGGCAAAGGCACGGAATAGAAGAGGCTACATGGGAGCCCGAGTATGTACATGAGAATTTTGGTACTTTAATTTTAGAGATTTCATGTTTAATCGCGAAAAAGGACTAAATTGTATAAAGTGTGAAAGTTCCATTCTATAAGCTAAAGGTATCAAATAGCCTTAGATTGACAATTGGAGGTCTTTAAAAGGCAATTAGACCCCCAATATGTGCTTGGCCGGCCATAGACTAGCATAGGAGACAAAAATTGACCAAGTTGGTCAAAGTTGGTGGTGTTTGGTGGACTAAATTGTTAGTTTAATATTAGAATAAAGAAAAGATGATGTCCATCTTTTTGCTCATCCTTCTCCACTGAAAGTAGCAAGCAAATAGGTGTTTTTGAAATCTCAAAATTTCATCAATCTCTCATCCATACAAGTAAGTGTTCTAGTGATCTTTTCTGGAAAATAGTTGTACTTTAGGGACCCCTAAAGCTTAAGCTTTCAAATGAGGGGACTATAGTGCAATATGGTAAAAAGTTTAGAGTTTTTCCATAAGAGCTATCTTAGTTATTGGCTGCATTTTTATGAAAGAAATTAAGTCTTAGTTTTTATATGAACAAATTTTGTGAAAGGTGTTGTCTTGAAAACACCTAATTGGACCTTGATGGAAAGGTTACAAATTTGTAGTAATTATGTGAAATGATGAGTTTTGATGATAGCTATAAGAGTATTAAATGTTCACCTAGGCTTGTTGAAGGTAGAAATGTGATTAGAATTAATTTCTGAGCCTAGGGGAAAAATGGTCATTTTGCCAAAGTCTAGAGGCAAAATAGTATTTTTTCCTAAGTATGATTAATGTGGTGATTAAAATGAGCTAAATTGCTATTATAGAGCAAAAAGAACCGAGAATTCGCCTCGATCGGGGAAAGAACAAGGTCTCGGACTAGACCGACGAGTTGGCTCATTCTAAAATCGAAGTAAGTTTGTATGTGATTAATGCAACATTCATGTTAACATAATTGAGAATGCTTGCTATCATATTGATGCATGATACTCTACTAAATTGAGTGATTGATGTTGAATACAATGTTGAAGTCCTAGTGGACTATAATGAATATGGAAAAGCTATCCTCGAGATATGAAATAGATAAGGTCCCCTATAAGACCATGTCCTAGTGAACGTAGGAGTTCGGGAATCACACTATTGACATCACTTTGGTATAACAATTTAGACTTAATTTTGAATATGGCATGTATAAGATTCGAATATTTTGTTAAGTTGTAATTGTTAGCCAAAATGTTGGCTATGTAAATTATTAAAGTCATTTTGTAAATGGCCTTATAAGTTAGGCAAATACTTGGCCAATTCTATTGCTTAATGAAGATGAATTTCATGAAGTATATGCCTTTATGTACGTCTTCATTCTTTGAGCTCCTAGAGGTACCTATGGAATATCTTTTATATTGGAATAAGTACTTAGATGTGCCTTGGGATAGGAATTGTATTGTTTTGAATGGAAGTATCTATGTGTGCAACATAGAGTGGCTAAGGGCTTGGTAAAGAGCCTACTGATCTTCCATATCGGTAGACACACGGGTGTGTGTCTAGACCATGTGGGAGGCACGGCTTGCACATGGGCGTATACCCAGGCCGTGTGAAGTCTGCACCTTGCACTTGGAATTCAAATCGCCACACGGCTAAAGCACACGGACGTGTGCATAGACCGTGTGGATAGGTCAGAATGCCAAGGTTTGGCACACGGGCTAGGGTCACGGGCTTATCAAGGCCGTGTGACCTTAGTCAGAATCGACCATGGGTGGAAGACACGGGCATGTCTTAGGGGCAGACGGGCATGTCCCTAGACCAACACGGGCGTGTGGCCCCTATTTTGTTGAAAAGTTTCTCGAGTTCGTAAAAGTTTCCCAGAATAGTTTCGAAACCTCTATGAGGTATGTTTAGGGCTTCTTAGACCGAGTATGCGCAAGTGATGGGTTTAAACAAAATATTATAACCTTATTTGAGATGTTTAAGTAAAGTTAGTTTGGTAATGCCTCAAACCCGGTTCCGGCTTGAATACGGATAAGGGGTGTTACACAAAATCTGCAATAGAATTCTTAAATGTTCGACATGCTCAGGCTCACCTCGAGAATAAATCAAAATGTCATCAATAAATATAACCACGAACTTATCCAAATACGGTCGAAAGATCCAATTAATCAAATCCATAAAAACAACAGGAGCATTAGTTAATCCAAAAGGTATATCAAGAAATTCATAATGCCCATACCTCGTTTCGAACGCGATTTTCGGCACATTCGAGTCTTTAACTCTCAGTTGATAATAGCTGATCTCAAATCTATCTTCAAAAATACTGTTGCCCCTTTTAACTAATCGAACAAATCATAAATCCTCGGTAAGGGATACTTGTTCTTTATCGTAACCTTGTTGAGCTGATGATAACCAATACAAAGTCTCATGGATATGTCTTTCTTCTTGACAAATAATACTGGTGCACCCAAGGGAAAAACTCGATCTTGCAGAACCCTTATCTGTCAACTCTTGTAACTAAGATTTCAATTCTTTCAATTTGGTCAAAGCCATTCTATACGGAGCAATCGATATCGGTGCAGTCCCCGGTACCAAGTCAATAGCAAACTCCACCTCTCTGACCGGTGGTAACCCTGGCAACTCTTCTAGGAACACATCCGGATATTCAAAAACTATCGATACCGATTCAATCTTCAATTCAAACATTTTCGTATTCAGTACATACGCAAGAAATTCTTCACAACCCTTTCTTACATACCTATGAGCCGACATAGACGAAATCACAACAGGCAATTCACCCGACTCATCTAATTCAGCCCGAAAATTTTCATTTTTTTGAAATTTCAATTCAATAACTTTTCATCTACAATTCACTACTACATCATGTAGTGTCAACCAATCCATTCCAAGAATCATATCAAATTCATCAAATGGAAAAAGCATTAAGTCAACCGGAAAACAGTGACCCCGAATCATCCGAGGACAACCCTTGCAAACTTTATCGACTAACACATATTTGCCTTAGGAGTTCGACACCTTAATCACAAATTCAGTAGACTCAATAGGTAAATTCTTACTAGATACCAAATTCATGCAAATATAGGAATGAGTCGATCTAGGATCAATTAATGCAACTACATTAGTATCATAAAGAGAAAATGTACCAGTGATCACATCAAGGGAGGACGCATCCTCGCGAGCACGAATGGTGTAAGCTCTAGCAGGTGCTCTAGCTTTCGATCTCACAGCTGAATCCTTGGATACACCTTTGCTACTGGTCCCATTTCCCGTATTTCTCACCGGTCTCCCCCTAGCAGCAGTATTACTTGATCTTGCATTCTAAAAATTATCCTTTTCAATCATTTCAGGGCAATCCCAAATGAAGTGATCTTGGGAGCCACATTTAAAACAAGCCCGGTTGTTTATCCTACATTCACCAATGTGTCACCTACCACAGTGTTGGCATTCAGGCTTACTAGACATGGCGTTACCAACCCTCATTATAAACGTAGTCCGGGCCTTAGAACCCAAATATTGCTTCCCACGATCTCTGTTGGGATACCCAGCTGAAGCATTCGAACGAGTATGCATACCCCTTGATTTCTTTGATGAAGATTGAAATGACTTATTCATTGGCCTCTTTCTTGAGTCTTCTCTTTTCTTTGCTCAACTCTTCGGCTTTGCAAGCTCGCTCAACTAGCACAACAAATTCTTTCAGTTCCAGAATCCCAACTAATAGTCTAATATCCTCATTCAAACCATCTTCGAATCTCTTACACATGATAGCCTCTGTTGAAACACATTCCCAAGCATACTTATTGAGTCTAACAAACTCTCGCTCGTATTCAGTCACATTCATTCAACCTTATTTCAGCTCTAAGAACTCTTTGCGTTTCTGATCAATAAACCGTTCGTTGATATATTTCTTTCTGAACTCCTCTTGGAAGAAGTCCAAAGTAACTCTTTCCCTTGGTACTACCGATACTAAAGTGTCCCACCAATGATATGTTGAATCCCTCAGGAGTGATATAGCACATTTCAAGCACTCTTCTAGTGTGCAAGTAAACTCATCAAATACCCGGATAGATTTCTCAAGCCAGAATCCTGCCCTCCCGAGATCATCATCAACATTTGCTCTAAATTCTTCAGCCCCTTACTTTCGAATCTTATCGACTAGAGGCTTGTTCAGTCTTACCATTTCCACACATTGAGGAGCTACGAGAACTGATTGAGGGTTAGGTGGGGGTAGAGGATGTTGGGCAGTCGGATTTGTCCGAACAAACTCGACAAGTAACTCATTAAATATTTGAAAGAAGGCTTCCCTAGCCTCTACTCCTTGACCAATTGTCACAGGTCTACTTTCGGATGGTGCGGTCCCTTGGGCGGGAGCCGGTGCATTACTTTCAATGTCATCAGCCACTTCTCGGTCGGAATCCATTTACTATATGAAAACACAATTTAAATTGTCAGGAGTCGTCACACTATCAAAATTCATATATGGCATGTATAGCTAGACTCCTACACACACTACGTTAGCCCGAGAACCGACTAAATCGTAGCTCTGATACCACTAAATGTAACACCCTTTACCCGTATTCAATGTTGGAACAGGGTACGAGGTATTACTGGACTTACAACACAAGCATTCACACAATTCTAAGCCATAAATTTTGCGTTCAAATTAAAACCATTCATATTTGATCATAAAGTCCCTAATACAAGCCTACGAGGCCTAAAACATACTTTAGACGTGGTTCGGGACTAAACCGAGAACTCAAGATATTCTTACGAAACATGGCCATATACAAAAATGAAATCATTAACCAATATAAGCCAATACATTTGGCCACATTACTAATGACACATATAACAAAATGACCAAGTCCCTATACATGCGATACATTCAAAATGCTAAGACCATTAATACCCAAAATGAGAGTTTGATAGTGTGATCCAAATCTCCGATGATCTCTGATTTTGAGTTAGCTTGGTGACATTATAAAAATATGAAAAATAAACGGAGTAAGCTATGTAGCTTAGTAAGCTTGCATGCAAGAAATAAGCAACCTTACAATGCATATAATATTCAATTATTATAACATAATTAAATGTAGACTTACTATGGTCTCATGATCATAATCTATTCCATCATATAAACTTACCTCATATTCATCACTTCACATATTTATTAAACATGAGATTTATGTACATACCTGAGCCATCTCGAAATGAACTTACACATATTCTCATCTTTGACATACTCGTGAACCACTCATAATAACAATGTCGGATACTCGGGAAAATTTGCACACTAAGTGACACATATGTAGCCCAAGCTACCTAAGTCTCATATCACATAACCGCTCGCTCTCGAGCTATCGACAGGCTTATTCACACAAGCTCTCAGTCAAGAGGTAGCTACACGGTGCTGTTCGCACAAGCTGTCAAGTTTTCGCAACATATGCCGGTATACTCAGCCACTAGTAGGACGTACGAGACCAGGGCCCGAATCACATAACCACATAGCATATAAGGACCCTAGTGACATGTCACTTGTATCCTAATCTATTCCTAAGGTTCAAACGGAATTTCTTGCTTGTCGATTCATCTTCGGACTCATTCATAGGATTGTACTCATTCACAAAATCAAACATACAATTCATGCAATATTAAAGCATTTAAATACAATTGTTCTAAAGCTTATTTTTAACATAAAAACTTACCTTGGTACAAAATGGATAATTGTTCGATTTAGTCTACAATCTTGTTCTTTCCCCGGTCTAGGTCAGAACCTCGTCTTTCTTGATCTATAATATCAAATTTAGCTTATTCAATAATCACATTATTCAATTTAATCCCCAAACACCTTATGGTAAAAATTACATTTTTAGCCCAATCTTTTCAACTTTTTACATTTTAGTCCCTAGGCTCGTAAAATGATTTTCATTCAATTTCATGCTCATAACAGCACACATTTTTCATTTATTCACATTTTCACACACATTTTACAATTTTTACAAATATGTCCTTTTAGATATTTTCATAAAAAATCACTTGGTAAATGTTGTTTATCTAACATCAAACATACATTTTCTACCATTAAACATCAAAATACACAAATATCTAACATGGGTAAAATTTTAGACTTTGACATCTTTTCCAATTAGTCATTGAAATAGCTAGATTAGGTTGCAAGATCTCAAAAACATAAAAATAATTAAAAACGGGACAAAGACGGACTTACAACCAAACCCTAGCCATGTCTTCTCTTGTAATTGAGAAGATGACATCTTTTTGTTAAGTTATTTTGGCTTTATTTACCAAATAACCATGTCCATTCTTTGTCCATACTAAAGTATAATGGTCTAATTACCATCGAAGGACCTCTAATTTAAGATCTCATAGCAATTGGACACCTTTAATATATAGAACTCAAATTTTGCACTTTTTGCAATTTAGTCCCTTTAAATAAATTGAGTGGCCAAACGTCAAAATTTTCGAACGAAATTTTCACAAAATCATTCCATAAAATTGTAGACCATAAAAATATAATAAAATAAATTTTACTGCGTCGAATTTGTGGTCTCGAAACCACTGTGCTGACTAGACTCAAAATCGGGCTGTTACACTATGTTCTTACTAAGCTTTGTAAGCTTATCAATTCTTATGGATTGTTTTGTAGATAATCGTTGCTGACATTTTGGAAGGATCATTCAAACGGCTCCACTATGCATCTAAGTTGGTATTTTTTGTATCTCTTAAGGTAGTGGCATGTATATATATATGTATATAGACTAATTTGTGGTTGAAATGCTTAGGATGTTATGTAATGGTACTTTGGATGTTTATGTCTGGAAGGTTATGTTGATTTGGTAATTGCAATGTCTTACCAAAGTATAATATTTTGGTCACTAATAAGTATATGTATATAAGGTTGTTTTGGTATGTTTGAAATGGCTTGACAATGGTCATTTATGGTGTGTATTGCAAGAAATGAGCTAAGGTTGACTTGATTTAGTAAATGATGTTTGATGCAATTGTGGTGCCTTTGAATGGAACATTGGTTAGGTGATTTAGGATGATTGAAATGGCATGTTTATGTATGTTTGAATGGAGTTTGAATCCCTTGAATGTCTGCTTATATGGTTTAAGTGATTAGGTATGAAATGGACTTGTAATGGTTTGATTTAGGTACATTTTGGGTTCACACGACTTGGGACACAGGCGTGTGACAGTCGTGTTAAGCACACGGCTTGGTAACACAATCGTGTGTCATCTAGGAGTTTCTTAGTGTACAAGTCAGTGAGTTACATGGCCTAGCACAAGGCCTGGCACACGGGCCTGTGACACGGCCATATAACCCTACTCAGTGAGTTACACTGGTGAGAACATTGGCTGGGACATGACCGTGTGTCCCTTGTTCAAAATTTACACTGCCTGAGGCTATGTCATACGGTCGTGTGACCACTATTTCAATTTTTGGTACTTTTTTTCCTTAACTTCCTGTTTCGTTTCAAATTAGTCTCAAATTGTCTTTAAACTATTTTTAGGAACGAAAAGTATGTGATTGAACGGTTTATGATATATTTAAGTTATTGAATGTTATAATGCTTAAATGTTTTTGATTGTATGGCAATGCTCTATAGCCCTAATCTGGCAACGGAGATGGGTTAAGAGTGTTACAACAAGGGAGTAAGCATATACAATGCTTAGTAAGTTCACAGGAATTAAAACAATAAGTTACCTTAATTTATGAATTTATATATAAGTTATTTAACTTGATAGTCTTGCCTAAACATGACAACTGTAAATCAACAAGATGAGCTCATCCCATATACAATTCATATGTAATTCAAAAATTTAGCACTTCAATTTAATTTACAACCAATCTCATGAAATAAAAAATCAATAACATTGACAAAATTCAATCAACATTTCAATTTACAAATGCAACTAAAACCTCATTGATATCTCATGAATAAATGAATACATACTTCAATTAATCAATCTAAAGATTATCCTATCATTTAATTTTGTTGTTCGAATTTTGTGTCAAATTCATAGATTTATCACATTTCCATATTGGCCCTCAAGCTTACACATCTGATACATATAAGTATTCAATACTTTTGATATCCATATATATATTATTAATCAACTTTGTATTACCATATCACAATTATCAATCTAGTTTTTATCTCACAAATCAAATATCACATTACTTTCCATTTCATACTTATTTGCAATCTCAATTATCAAATAACAATTTTCATTTCCGATTTTCAATCTCATGATTTCTAGTACTTTATCATCATCGTTCAATTATACTTATCCCACTTTTACCACTTATTCCCCTACAAACTTGACTCAGACTTGGACAGTTACACGAACCCAACCAACACACCAAGTTGGCACCTAGTACCTCATTAGATAAACCTGAAGTAAATAGCTGCACCGAGCGCTATCAATAATTTTGACACCTAGTGTCTCATTGGTTAAACCGAACCAAATTGGCACCCAATGCCTCATCAACTCGTAGTCGAATCCTATAGCATACCAACTATATCCGACTCTACCCGAACAGTTAATAAAGAAACCATTTTCAATTTCCAGTATTAGCCAATTTCACAATTCAATTGTATTTGTGCAATAGTAATTCATCAATACATATCAATATACCAACATAGTTCTTCTCATTACAAAATAAATTTTGAATTTAAATCAATATACAGTAATCTTATATCAATTCAACTTAGTCCTTACCATAAATAATCGAACAATTTCATACCAGTACAATTTGATCAATTATAATCAATTACCAATTCATTTTTATTTCAAATATCAATACGTTATTTTAAGATTTAACCATCAACTTATCATTTTCATATATTTTAATTCATAACTCACCCGTTGTACCAATTTGTGCACAATTCAAACTATTATAAAAAAAAATACAAATTCACAAATCAAATATAAAACAATTTAAATGCAACTATACTATGTGAACTTACCTTGGCTAAACTACAGGGATAGTAATACCAAGGACTAATTAGCATTGTTTTCCCTTTTTCCTAGATTATCTACCAATTTTTGATCTATAAAGTAATTTTATTTCAACTATCAATCTCAAATACTTTTCAACTGATCAATTATAATGCTTATGAATATTTTATTGGCATTTTTCACAATTTCACTAAATTTTTATATTTTATTCAATTTAGCCACAAAAATTGAAACTAACTTATTTTCACAATTAACCCATAAACCCAAATTGTTCAATTCTTAAAAATCTATAATCAACCCCTTAAATACTAAAATTTTACAAAAAAAACCATGCCAAATTTAATATATTTTCAATTTAGTTATGTAACTTAAAAACTATACAAAATCACTTTACAAAATAGTCTTATCTCAACATCAAGCTTCAAACTAAACCATTATCAACTAAAAAGCTCCAATAACATCAATGGTAAGTTTTAAAAACTTTGATAGTATCACAAGTTAATCCCTGGGCTACCTAGATTAAACTACCTAGATTAAGCTACAACGATCTCAAAAACATAAAATTTACAAGAAATGGGTGGAAAATTAGCTTACATGCAAGGGAATTAGCTTGACCTAAGCTTCCAAGGTATAAAAATGGTGGTTCAATTGTGAAAAATGAATGAATAAAGAAGATGAAATATGTTTTACTTTGGTTTTATTAATATTATTACTTTAATAATTAAATTAAAATATATAACATATAAAATATAATATAAACTAATTTTCAACCATCCATTATCTTTATTATGGTCCATTTGCAACATAAAACCTCCCACTTTTACTTTTTAAACCATTTAATTAATAAAATCAATAGCAATTAAGTTTTCAATTTTTACGATTTAGTCCTTTTTCCTTAATTAACTATTCAATCAGTAAAATTTTTGGACCAAACTTAAATTCACCAATATAACAGCTCCATAAATATTTAGTGAAATATTCACGGGCTCGATTTATAGAAACAATGTCTCGATACCTCATTTTTCAAAACCATTTAACTTTCAATATGCACCACTTATACTTTTACTAACTGACCAGTTAATAAAATCTATTAAATCACAATTCACTATTATACTATATTTAACTCATAAATATTAATTAAATATATCTATATATTCTCTCGTTAGAATGGTGGTCCCAAAACCATTGTTTCTAACACCACTGAAAAACGGGTTGTTACATAATAGTAAGCCTGACATTTATAAAAGGGTAGTATGTGTAAGTGGCGTACACATGAAGCAGTTGTGCCTGTGTTCATCCTAAGTGAGTCTTCAAATTAGTTAGTGTCCCCCAATAGGCTGATTCTGATTGTAGTAATATCCACCAACGGGTACTTCGAATCAAAGAGAGTTGTATCCGCCAAGTATGGCTAGTTAGTCGGTCAACTTGAGTATAATTTATTAATGTCTAATAGTGATTATGGTGGGATTTATTCCCCAGGAACTCACTAAGTTCTCTCAAACTTACCTAGTTTTTTCTTCATACTTTTAGGTCATTAGTTGAACGTAGTGATTGAAGGAATCAACCATAGCAGTGACGATTTGTAAGCCTTATTTGTTTCTTTGCGGGGGTAACATGTATTTGATGGGGGAAACTAGGATAATTGTTAGATGTCACCCTCTAAAATTCATTAAATTTTATTTTTTTGAAATGACATTTTGAGATCTTCAAATGATGATTGACATCCTATTTGGCTTGTTTTTTATTAAGATTTATGGATGTTGTCTAAATTGATGTCAAAGGTTGTTAACTTGTAGCTTAATCTTTTAAAGTGGCATGGTACCATTTTAAATTTCATTTTTCTTAATTATATATATACTTTCAAATTTACGAAATGTCGTTTTGGTAAATGGTTACCCCGCCAAATCGGAAAATTAATTTAAAAGCAAATGTACTACTATTAACGATTTGACTCATGATGCTTCATACCCAGATTCAGTGATCAGGTTGGGTGTGGGGTGTTACATGTATATAAAGCCCTGGCTAGGCTATTATTATGTCGATAAAGGTTTAGCCTGGACGGGTAACCTGAAACCTCTGTACATAATTAGCTCGGAAGAGCCTCTGATGTGAAGTGTACCTGTGCTATGAGTTCTTTTACAATATTTCATTGGGTATCATAAAACATGTGAGATGTGAAATTGGTGAACTATGAGGTAATGGAAGATTTGATTATTAAATTCTGAGTCTGCACTAGTGAGAGCAAAATGAATGAATCTTGTAGGAAAGAGTTACCATATTATGTGGCATACTTAATCTTTGTACAATTAATAGAGTACCCGCCCTTTTTATACTGAGAATGAATGGGAAGGAATCAAGTATGAAAGTTTCAATGTATCATGTGGCATACTTGATATACAATATGTTTAATAAGAAGTTGGCACTCCTTATGTTGAAAATGGTGTTGGTTTGTCTGGTAAACTATGAACACATATTAGATTAATTTTTAAATTGTGCGTGAAGGAAATTAAGTATTTAAATTGTATGAGCTTACTAAGTGTCTTAAATAGTTACTTCTATATTGCTATCTTTTCTTTAGATTTTGATCATTCGGGTCACACCAATTGGATCTACAAGAAGCGCACACCATCTGCTTATTGATTGGCAGATTTTTTTTATGTCGTCATAGTAGAGTGGCATGTATTTAGGTGATACTTGCATGTGGATATAAAGGAATCCAAGTAGTAGCTGAATATTATGATTCCTTTGGATGTTATAATTGAAATGGATACATATCTAGATTTCAAACATGTATATAAATGGTGCACATTATTTTGGTTGTTATGAAAATAATAGGATTGTATGTGTTATACTTTAAATGTCCGCAGGACATTCCGCATTATGGGTGTCCATCAGACATTCTACATTATGGGTGTCTGTTTTACATTCTGCAGTTTAGGTGTTTGCAGGACATTCAACTATATATAATATGTGTGTGTGTGTGTTTGTAGAACATTACACTATAGGATTACTCGCAAAATAGTCCGCCAGGTATCTATCCGCGGAACAGTTCGCCATGATTGTATTATGCATGTTGAAGGTTGTGTATAGTGTTTGTGTGTGCTATAATTTATACAAGCATCGTGTCGGTGAATTGTAAAAAAAAGAATAATATATATAATAATTGTTTAAGTGATCGGTGGTAACATCCTGTAGCTTGGGTCTAGTGATCGAATAGGGCAAAAGGTGTTACATTTCCACTAAAGGATAGCTTCAATCTTTTTAGGGTCAACCCGAATTCCCTCAACTAAAATAACATGCACTAGAAATACCATTTCAGATAACCAAAATTCGCACTTTCTTAGATTTTCGTATAGTTGCTTCTCTTGTAACACTTGTAATACAATTCTTACATGCTTATTGTGTTCAGCTTCTGACCTTGAATTGATCAAGATATCATCAATGAATACCACCATGAACTAATCCAAATAGAATTGGAATATGTAGTTCATGAGATCCATGAATGCCACAGGAGCATTAGTCAATCCGAATGGCATCACTAGAAACTCATAATGACTGTACCGCGTACAAAATGTTATTTTTGATACATCAATATCCTTCACCTTTAACTGGTAATATCCCAATCTCAAGTCAATCTTGGAAAAGACTGAGGCACCCTTCAACTGGTAATATCGATACACGATAGAGGATATCGGTTTTTTAATTATTAGCTTGTTCACCTGCTGCTAATCAATGCAAACCCGCATGACCTATCTTTCTTATTTACAAACAACATTAGAGCTCCCTAAGGCAAAAAAAGTATGTATAAAGTCGTAATTCAGTAAATCTTACAATTGAACTTCCAACTCTTTCAACTCCATCGACACCATTCGGTATTGAGCAATTGATATAAGAGTTGTACCAGGAAAAACCTCAATTGTGAATTCAACTTCTCGATCGGGAGGCAATCTCGACAGTTCCTCAGGAAACACATCTAGAAACTCGCACACCATCTGAATATTTCTTATTTGACTTTCATTCGAGCCTGAGTTAATAATATAGGCTAGAAATTCTTCACAACCTTTGTTTAGGATTTTATTAACTTGGATTGATGAAATGATTCCAGTTAAGCTACTCAATCTAATGCCACTCACTTCTACTACCTCACTTTCCGAACTCTGGACTAAAAACTTCTAATTACAATAGTCCAAGATTACACCATGTTCGGTTAACCAATTCATTCCTAGAATTACATCAAAGCCACCAAACGACATGTTTAACAAATCAACAGGATATGTTATGTTCTGGATCTCTAACAGACACCATTTACAAAATCGATCAACAAGCACAGTTTGCATTAACAGACTCGATACGACCATAACAACATTTGACATTTTTTACTTTAAACTACCTAATTTCACAAAACCAGAATTCACATGATAATAGGAAGAACCAGGATCAATCAAGGCATATACATGTATTGAATATAAAAGGAAAATACTTGCTACAAAATCTGTAGCATCGCCTTCCACCCGGGTACGAACCACGTATGCTCAAATTGGAGCTCTAGCCTCAAACCTCTGTATTGTAGACTCGGTCCCTTTTTTCGAATTACCTCACAATACAGAACCACCAAGTGGATTTCCACGACCCCTAATAGTAGGAGCGGACCTTTAGGTAGAAACAGGTGAATCAATGTTATTCCTCGAGCAATCACGTGCAAAATGGTCCGGTGACCCACATAAAAAATGTAACAACCCAAAAGTTAGTGGTTTCAGAACTTGATTTGATTAATTGAATATAAATGTTAATTTGATGAATGAAACAATATGAAAGATCATGCGAATTGGATATTACGAGCTTTAAGGGTCAATGATGTTATAAAATGAATCAATGAATTCAATTTGTAAAATAACACATTAATGTAAATGTGAAAATAACGTATGCATTATGAAAATAAGATTGAGATAGTAATTGCAATAGTCTGGTTTATACCCTAGTCGGAACAGTGGTTTCAGGACCACAAATCAGAGTCCGTATAATGTTTTAATATTATATTCAGTGTCGCTGATATGTGATTAAGCATGTGTTAAAATTCTGTAAGTTAATTTGTCTGTCTGTGTGCTTAATTTGACAAAAGGATTAAATTGCATTAAATGTAAAAGTTGTATGATATTTGTTAAGTACCAATGTGTTGTGGCTTTTAAAAGAAAAGGCCTTATGAGGAAATTAGACCATTATTTAGATAGTGGATGGACAAAAGACAAATGTGCCCTTAATGAATGTTTGTTTTATTTGTTTAATGAAAGGCTAAAATAGTAAATGGATTATTATGTATGTTTTAATTTGATAAAAACATGAAAAATGGCCATTTTAGTTCATCTTTTGACTGAATTTTCTAAGAAAAGAAAAGGGGTTTAGCTTGGTTATATTCGGCCATTCCAAGCATAAATTCAAGGTATGTTTTTAGTCGATTTTTGATAATTTCAATGTTTTTGCAATCGTTGCCTAGTCTACTATCAAGCCCATGTCTCAATTTTGTGATTTGATGATGTTTGTGTGATATTCCATTGATGATATGTTGAGCTTTGTGATGATTTATGGTGTTAAATGAAAGAATTGAGCTAGATGAACATACTTTGTTCTTGAATTTTTGATGAATTTAGCTAATTAGGGCTAAATTGAGAAAATAGTAACTTGAAGGACTAAACTTCAAATTTGATGGAAAATATGGGCTTGTGTGATCTTCATAAGCATTCGGCTAAGCATGTGTATGTGATGATTTTTGTGAATTAGATGTTTTGAGAAAAATGGACTAAGTTGATAAATTGTACAAATGTAAGGGTTAATTTGTAAATAGCCCTAAATGTGTGTCCTTGGATTGAATTGAATGAATTAGCGAATAAAAGGGTTAATTCTGAATATGTTTAGATTAAGAACCGAGGAAAACGGACTTAGACCGCAAGAAAGCGAAAGTAACCGAATAGTCGTTCCCGTTTCAGTTAAATCGAAATGAGGTAAGTCATATTGCAAATAAATGTAATTGTATTGAATTGAGCATATTCATATGACTATTGATGATAAGGGATGCTTACGAGATGTTATGTGTATGAATTTCGAGATAAGGTCGACATAGTGATAAGTTTGAGAAATCCCGTATGAACTTAGGGATACAAAGGTATCTATTCTGTTTTATCATGTAAGACCACGTCCGGGATGTTGGCGTTGATTTGATATTCGTGTAAGACCACGTCTGGGACATTAGCATTGATATAAGCTTTACGTGTAAGACCATGTCTGGGACATCAGCATCGTATTGATTCGTGTAAGACCACATTTGGGACGTTGGCATCGATATGAGTTTTACGTGTGAGACCATGTCTGGGACATCGGCATTGTATTGATTCGTGTAAGACCCTGTCTAGGACAGTGGCATCGATATCCGATTACATGTAAGACCTCGTCTGGGACGTTGGCATTGTACGATTATTCTGAGTTTTCGAGTATCCTATTAGGTTTCAAACGGTTCAATGAGCAAATCCGAGCTATGAATAATTACGTAAATGTATATTCGTTTCAAGTACGTTTGGTATGTGCACTAAATGTGTATAAAAGGTAAGTACCTATATGACTTTGATTTTAAGAAAAGTATGATTGAGTATGAGAACGAGAATGAGACGCAAGAATGATTATGAAAGAGTTATGTATATACATATGATTCTTGAATGGATGAATGTGGCAATTGTTGCCAAGTATATGAACCAAAGCAAATATGTGATAGTTTGCTAAGTAAATGTTATGTGCCAATGTACCTTATGCATATATGCCTTTTATGTTAAGTTTATTTGTATTATGACTTACTAAGCTTTTGGAAAGCTTACTTTGTGTGTGTGTTTTCTCTGTTTATAGGTCGTCAAAGCTATTGAAGGCTCGGGACCATCAAGGATCGTCATCACACTACTAAAATCATTTTGGTACACTTTGGAAATGTATATAGCTAGATATGGCATGTATAGGCTAGTATTGGATATAAGTTTGTTATATGAACTTAGCCATGTGATTTGGCTAGTTATGAGTTGAGAATTTGCTTAAATGAATGTGATATGTGAAGTATGTTTTTGGCATGGTTAGTTGACATGTGAAATGGTAAAGTTTTGACTAAGCAAATGAATGATTTATGCTTGTGAGGAGATGAGTTTTAGTCTTGAATTTGGATGGTTATTTTGGTATGTTCTTGGTTGCCAAGGCATGTGATGTCTTGATGATTTTGCTTGTAGGTAAGACCCATGTGGGTGGTATTTTGGCCTTGCAAATGGCATATTTTGCCACACGGTTGTGGCACACGGGCGTGCCTAGTGACAGTGGGACAAAGTCAGTAGCTAGCATAAGAGTACATGGCCTTGGCACAGGGAGGTGCCTAGTAGCCAGTGGTTTTCAACAGGATCGACCATGGCCAAAGTACACGGGCGTGCTTGGTGGCCGTGGAGCAAAGTCAATTTCGACCACGGGGAGGACACACGGGTGTGTCTAGCAGTTATGGGAGGCACACGGCCTGCCCACACGGGCGTGTAACTCCTGAAACTTAGAAAAGTTTTAAATTTATGTGAAATTTTGTATGTGTTCTAGTTTAGTCCCGATCCGGTTTATAGCATGTTTTATGTTTCGATAACCTACTAAGGGGACATTATGGTTGTAGTTAGTATTAAATTGTATGACATTTCTGTAAACGTTTCCGATCTGTTTGGTAATGCCTTTAACCCTAGTTCGACGATGAATACGGGTTAGGGGTGTTACATTTGGTTGGTATCAGAGCTACAGTTTAGTCGATTCTCGGACTAACGTAGCGTGTCAGAGTCTAGCTATACATGCCATATATATGAATTGTGATAGTGTGATGAATCCTGATGCATAAAATGTGATTTTTGTATAGCAATGAATCTCGAAAGAGCTGTAGCTGACGACGTAGAAAGTAATGCGCCTGCTCTCGTCGCCCTCTGATCTGAGACCGGCTACAAGCGGTCAAGAGGAAGAAGCTAAACAAGCTTTCTTCCAGTTGATGAGTGAGTGGTTCACTCAGTTCGTAAAGAATAACCCGACTGTTTTGCAACCCTCGCCCCCGGTTAATCCCCCTCACACATCCGATATACCTCTGACTGCAAATCTGAATCCGTGGAATAAGCCTCTAGTTGACAAGATCCGCAAGTATGGGGCTGAAGAGTTCCGAGATACTAATGATGATGATGCTGAAAAGGCTGAGCTTTGGTTAGAAAATACTATTCGAGTATTCGATGAAATGTCTCTTACTCCGGAAGAATGCATAAAATGTGTTGTATCAGTAGTCCGAGATGCAGTGTATCACTGGTGGAAAACTTTGATTTCTGTTGTTCCGAAAGAGCGAGTTACATGGTACTTCTTTCAGATCTAGTTCTGGAAGAAATATATCAGTGAGAGATTCGTTGATCAGAAACGAAAGAAATTTCTAGAATTGAAGCAAGGCCGTATGACTGTTACTGAATCTGAACGAGAGTTCGTGAGATTGAGCCAGTATGCTCGAGAATGTGTATCATCTGAAGCTATAATGTGCAAAATATTCGAAGATGGTCTTAATAAAGATATTCACCTGTTAGTCGGGATATTAGAAATAAAAGAGTTCGTTATACTCGTTGATCGAGCGTGCAAAGCTGAGGCACTCGGGAAAGATAAAAGAAAAGCTAAGTTTGAAGCCCGAGATACGAGGAAGAGATTTTTGAGCAAATCATTTCAGTCTGCTCTGAAAAGATAATGTCGTTCCAGAGATAATGTGGGACATTCGAACAGAAATCTAGCTAGATCGCAAATGAGTTCCAAAAGTCCAGCAACTTCAGTGGCCAGCGTTGGTAATGTTCCATCTGAGAGACCTGAATGTAAACAATGTGGGAAAAGGCATCCGGGAAGTTGTAGATTAAATGACAGAGCTTGGTTCAGATATGGATCACTTGATCATTTTATCAGTGATTGCCTTGAATCTATCGAGCCAGAGATTGTTCAGAATCAGAGACCTGATAATGCACCTGTGAGGGGTAGACCTACAAAGAATGTAAGAAATGTCAATGGTAGTCAGAGGACTACGAGGGACACTGTTGCAAGATCTGAAGCTAGAGTGCCTGCCAAAGCGTATGCTATTCGAGCTCGAGAGGAAGCTTCATCACCAGATGTTATAATGGGTACTTTTACACTTTATGATACTTCTGTGATTGCATTGATAGACTGCAACATCCTGAATTGGGGGTTTTGCGTTTGACGTGTTTCTGTGTGTATGTTATGCTCTGTGTGTGGTATTGGTATGTTTGGAGGTTCCGGGAAGGCTTGGGGTTAAGCCTAAGCCTTGCTAAAAATTTCTGTTCTAGGCACTTTGGGGGAAAGTTAGCTGAGTTGGGTCTTAAGGGTATTTGAGTAAGTGATGTTGACACAAAATTAAAGTTGGTGGAGTGGCAAGGAGGCACCACTTGGGGGCTTGGAGTGACGCCACAAGGAGAGGGAGCAGGTTCGAGTAACATGGGTTATATTTGGGAAATTTTGCTTTTGAAGTCAGATGGAGGTGGTGGATTCGGCTAGGGACCTTGAAGAGGGAGATGTTGAACAAGTCAAATATTTCAAATATGAGGCTGAGAGAAGAAAAAGGAGTTTGAACTTTCAAACTATTTTGAATAGGAGGTTGTGAGTGAAGTTAGGAGAGAATCAAGGGATTGAAGGTGGTGTTGGGTGTTAGCCGAATTTTGAAAGGGGCTAGGTGAAGTTGGGCATTTGTTTTTAGGGGGTGTGTGTGTGCCGAAAATTCAAAAGGGTTAGCTTTAGGTGTTAAACTCTTTTATGGTGTTTGGTTTTAGCAATTGAGTGTAAGGCATTTCGAGCAGTGTTGAGTAGTCGGAATTTCCTAAAAGCAGCATTCATTCTTCTTTAGTCTAAACCGAAGTTAATTCTTTTCTCTTTTCCTCTCTTTATATTTCGGCAATTTAGGTTCTCTGCCTCTACCATCAAAAGCCAAAAACCCTCAGGTACTCTAGACTGAGCTTCATTCCATTCCATTCTTGTAGCCGAACCCTCCTTCCATCTTATCACTTCTCTTTTTCTTTCTTTTCATTTCTATCATCAAAAAGCTGAAACTCCAACCTTCATTTCTTCTTCTCATCTTCTTCTTTCGTCCTTTGTTCAGTGAATTGTCGTCTCTCTCTGTTCCACAACTTTGACAAACGGATTCTTTTTTATCGTGGTAAGTGTTCCTTTTCGTTTCAGTTCTCTTTTCTCTCCTTTTGGATGTCGAAGGCATTAACCTTGTCTTATGATTTTTGTCCGATTGAAGAAGGGGCTTCTCTTTGCGTTCTTTCGGCATCTGATCTGTGATTGAAGGGGCTTGTCTTAAGGAATAATCGGTTTTAGTCGATTTAGGTATTCAATCGGTGCCCTAATCCAAGTCTGATAATCTCCGGGATTTGTCGATCTAGGTAAGGGATCTTTACATTTTGAGCATATATTCTAATTTGTTCTCTGTTCAATGCTTTAATCTGGTCTATTGACCAAGATCTTTTCATGGACCCAAGCATTAGCCAAACGAAAAAAGGGGTTAAACCCATAGCCCCAGCCCCAAGGTTCAAGAAGTGCGCGGTGTCTGCTGTTTGGGATTGGCCACCGGGTTGTGGGCCGGCTTCTGAGCAGAGTAGTAGACAGATAGTAGTAGTTCCTGTTACCGATAGTGTCGACATAGAGAGTGTTGTGTTACGTGTTATCAGGTGTGTAACTCTCGCACACTTCGTATATTATTTATGTTATTAACTGTTATGACTAGAAGCCGAAGTGACGATATTGGTCACTAAAATACCTTTGAGGGTTAGATCGAAGACTTCGGGTAAGTTCCATTATGCTCTGTTATTAGCAAAGGTATGTATGAATGAAATGGTTGGTTATTATGCATTTGAAAGCATGATCATATCATATTAACTATTAAACATGGCATGGACTTGGGGTATGACGTGAAGAGGGAGAAAATATGATTTTTAGACTGTCACCAGTGGTTTGGTACCACAAGTGGGTTGGCCCCACATATTACATTTCGTGACTAAGTCTCAGTGGTTTAGAACCACCAGTGGTTTGGTACCACATATATTATTTCTGTGACTCGTCCCAGTGGTTTGGTACCACCGTGGGTTGGCCCCACATATATTCATTAAGGGATTATCACCAGTGGTTTGGTACCACAAGTGGGTTGGCCCCACGTATTATATTTTGTGACATTTGTCACCAGTGGTTTGGAACCACCAGTGGTTAGGTACCATCAGTGGCTAGGTGCCACAGATATTGAGTAAACTCAGGAGATATGGAGGTTGGACATAAGAGGTTGGTTGGGCTGCATTACATACACACATAGTATATGAATTTGTGTGAGAGCCCAACGCTCGCTGAGATGGGGATTTACACACTGAGTCTTGGTGACTCACCCCTTCTGTTAAATTTTGCAGGTAACCCTTAGACCGCGGATATGGAGCCGAGGTGGACTCGAGGTGGCCATGCATAATGCTTTAAGAAATTTTATTTTTAATATTTATTTTAGATTATTACTATTTAAGTTTGGATTTTGGGGTTGTAATAAGGCCACTTAAACGTTAATTTGGGTTTTCTTATGAAATTGTTATGGCATGTCTAATAAATTGTCAAAGTGGGTGCTCTCTAAAAATTAAAAACTTTGAATTTATGATTTCATAATCGGTTAATTAATGACGGGTGTTTAGTAACAAATTGACTCAAATTTTCACTGAAAACCGCGATATTGTTTTCAATTGATCGCTTAATGGAATTTTCTTAAAATTTGATTTTTTTATTAAGAAACCTGAACTGTATTACGGCCCAAGTTAAACACTTGTTTTAAATTTCCGTCAAAGACATAGTGATATGCCAAAATTTTCTCAACTCATGATTTTTAGTTAGTATTTCTAAGATTTTCTTTCCTGTAGCATACTAGATTCGATCGTAGCGTTTTGACCGGGTTTGGAGTGTTACAATTGTGGTATCAGAGCCAAGTTCAAAAGCTCGGCTGTGAGTGTAAGGCCCAAATTATTTTCAGTAGATGGTTTGAAAAATGGTTTCGATAAAATACATGTTTTCGGGAAGCATGGCACTTGAGTCTCCGGCACTGATCCGCGACGGTAAGTTTTCTAATCATCGGTTGTATGTTATAATTGTTCTGTGCTGTGATTGCTAGTATTATAAAATTTACCTTAGAGATTGAAGCCTGTAGGAATGCATGTGTTCGCGAAAACAACTACTTTGGTAATATACTCATAAGACTGTTCGGTAATAAACAGTGGAAGAAAGAAATACTAACTCATAAAACTCTTAATCGGATTAAATCGCAAACGTTTGTCATGAGCACTTGAGGGCGTGGACGTAATGTATGTAGTCGTGGTTGGGGCAGGATTGCTGTATCGGAACCAGTAGGGTCTGGTCATGGGTCAGGAAATGAGGTACCGCTACCGCCAGCTGCGGAAGCAGAGTTTTAGGACCAAACGGGTGGAGACGATGCAGTGTCTCAGGCGATGTTACGGGGCTTGGAGAGAGTTGCTGGGGCAGGCATGGGCACAGGGGCTCGGAAATCTGTGTCTGAACGACTCCGAGCCAATGGAGCGGAAATATTTAGGGGCATTTCTGGTGTAGCTCCCAACGCAGCTGAATATTGGTTAGAAGCAGTGGAGCGTATAATGGATGATCTTGACTTCACGGCAGAGGAGAAGTTGAAAGGAGTCGTGTCTCTTCTTCGTGACGAGGCCTATCAGTGGTGGCTCACAATCAGGGATGGTACGATGGTTGATAATATCACCTGGGATTTCTTTAAAACGGCATTCCAAAGGAAGTACGTCGGATCAAGTTATGTGGATGCGCAGCGTAAGGCATTTCTAAATCTGGTTCAGGGGAGTAAGTCGGTGTTTGAGTATGAGGCAGAATTCTTACGTCTAAGCCGTTATGCCCGGGGTATTGTGGCCACGGACTATGAACGTTGTGTTCAGTTTGAGGATGGGCTGAGAGATGAGCTGCGAGTGCTGATAGCTCCACAGCGAGAGAGGGAATTTGTTGGTCTTGTGGAAAAGGCTAAGATAGCCGAGGAGGTGAAGCAGTCCGAAAAGCAGAATCAGGAGAAAAATAGAAATAAAGGAAGTTTTAGGCCATCAGGGTCTAATGGGGGTTTTCAGAAGAGGTCTAGATTAGGCGGGCCGAGTCAAGCTGCGAAGCCTGTTGCTGTTCAGTGGCCACCGCAGTGTACTCGATGCAGAAAATCTCATTCGAGAGAGTGTTAGGTAGGTAATAGAGGATGTTTCAGATGTGGGTCTATGGATCATCGGATAAAGGATTGCCCACGGAGGCCAGTCAGGGCACAATCAGAGGGTCAAGGACGTGCACAATTCAAAATAGATAGTCAGCAACCGCAAAGGGGTCGTGGTCCAGGCAGAGGAAGTAATGGTTTCGGTCGGGGCCGTAGAGCACCAGGCAGGGGTGTTGGGAATATAGATGCGAGACAGCCTGGGTTGGTCTATGCAGCTAAGCGCCGAGAGGAGGGCGACGCACCGAGCGTCATAACCGGTACGTTCCTTATTTATGGGTTGCATTATACTGCTTTCGTTGATATTGGTTCGACACACTCTTATGTAGCTAGTACTATATCAGGAACTCTGAATTTGGACTTTGAGATTTCTTCTAGGGAGATGACTGTAATTAGCCCTCTAAGACAGTCTGTAGTGGTGAACAAACTTTTTAGGGGTTTACCTCTAGAATTTCATGGGGTAGTTTTTCCAGCTGATCTGATGGAACTGTCGTTCGGGGAGTTTGATTTGATCTTAGGTATGGATTGGCTAGTGAAGTATCAGGCGAATTTGGACTGTGCCGCCAAGTGCATGGTGTTAAGAACTTTCGAGGGTGAAGAGGTAGTGGTGATAGGTGAGAGGAGGAACTACCTATCTAATGTGGTATCAGTTTTAAAGGCTGAGAGAATGGTGAGAAAAGGATGTAAGGCGTTTATAGCTTATGTTTGTGCTTTGGAGGTCAAGGAATCAACTGTAGGGGATGTTCGAATAGTGAAGGAATTTTCTGATGTTTTCCCAGAAGAGCTTCCGGGATTACCTCCGAATCGTGAGGTGGAGTTTGGTATTGATCTTCTATCGGGAACAGCGCCAGTGTCTATTGCCCCATATAGAATGGCGCCGAAGAAGTTAGTGGAGCTGAAAGCGCAGATTCAAGAACTGTTAGATCGGGGTTTTATCCGACCGAGTGTATCACCTTGGGGAGCGCCGGTGTTATTTGTTAAGAAGAAGGACGGATCAATGCGTATGTGCATTGATTACCGTCAGTTGAATAAGTTGACAATAAAAAATAAGTACTCGTTGCCGAGGATAGACGACCTGTTTGACAAACTTAAGGGAGCATCAGTCTTCTCAAAGATAGATTTGAGATCGGGATATCATCAGCTTAAGGTCAAGGAGGCGAATATTCATAAGATGGCGTTTTGTACTAGCTATGGTCACTACAAATTCCTGGTGATGACGTTTTAGTTGACCAATGCGCCAGCAGCGTTTATGGACATGATGAACCGGGTTTTTCAACCCTATCTGGATAGATTCATCGTGGTTTTTATAGACGATATCCTGGTTTATTCAAAGTCCGAGGAGGATCATGATTCGCATCTTTGAGTGGTTTTGCAAATTCTGAGGGAGAAGCAGTTGTTCGCTAAGTTCAGTAAGTGCAAGTTCTGGCTAAGGGAAGTTACCTTTTTGGGCCATGTGGTATCAGTTGAGGGGATTAGGGTTGACCCTCGAAAAATTGAAGCTGTGTTGGATTGGAAACCACCTAAGTCTGTGGCGGAAATTCGGAGTTTTCTTGGGCTGGCTGGGTATTACAGAAGGTTTGTGGAAGGATTCTCATTGATTGCGGCACCATTGACCAAGTTGTTACGAAAAGGGGTACCATTCGTTTGGGCAGATAAACAGCAGGGAAGTTTTGAGAAGTTGAAGAAAATTTTGACAGAGGCGCCGGTGTTAATTCAACCTGAGGCAGGGAAAGAGTTTATCGTCTACTGTGATGCGTCGTACACAGGGTTAGGATGTGTGCTGATGCAAGAGGGGAGAGTGGTAGCGTATGCTTCTCGACAATTGAGATCTCACGAGGTAAATTATCCGATGCATGACCTGGGGTTGGCTGCAATAGTTTTCGCCCTGAAGATCTGGAGACATTACTTATATGGGGAGAAGTCCCTCATCTACACGGATCACAAGAGCTTGAAATATCTCCTTGCCCAGAAGGAGTTGAATTTAAGACAGCGGAGGTGGATCGAGCTATTGAAGGATTATGACTGCTCTATTGAGTACCATCCGGGTAAGGCTAATGTCGTGGCAGACGCGCTGATCCGTAAGGTAATATCAGATTTGAAAGCAATGTTTACCCACCTTAGTTTATACGATGATAGAAGTTTATTAGCAGAACTGCGAGTGAAGCCGACATTAGTAAGTCAAGTTAAAGAGAAACAGTTATCAGATGATGTCTGGAGTGCTCGACTTCTGCAAGTATAGGATGGTGGAATGAGGATTACAGTTTGAACAACGATGGAGTTTTATGTTTCCGTGGGAAGGTTTGCATGCCGAAAGATGTGGATTTGAGGCAAAAGATTCTTCAGGAAGTGCATTATAGCCCATACGCAATGCATCCTGGAGGAAGTAAGATGTACCGGGATTTACGGGAACAATTTTGGTGGTCGGGTCTAAAGCGGGAAGTAACTGAATTTGTGGGTAAGTGCTTGACGTGTCAGCAGGTAAAAGCAGAACATCAGTTGCCTTCGGGGTTGTTGCAACCGGTTAAGATTCCACAGTGGAAGTGGGAAAGGATCACGATGGACTTTGTTAGTGGGCCTACTAAGAAGGATTCGGTGTGGGTAATTGTTGATCGTCTAACGAAGTCTGCCCATTTCATGCCAATTCGTGTCGACTACTCTCTTCAGAAATTGGCTAAGTTATATGTAGCAGAGATCGTGAGGTTGCACGGGGTACCGGTATCTATCATCTCAGACAGGGACCCTAGGTTTACATCAAGATTTTGGAAGGCATTGCATCAAGCATTGGGTACGAAGTTAGATTTCAGCACAGCGTTTCATCCACAATCTGATGGACAGTCAGAGAAGGTGATTTAGATCTTGGAAGATATGTTGAGGTGCTGTGTCTTAGACTTCAGAGGTAGTTGGGAAGGATTTCTACCATTGGCGGAATTCGCGTATAACAACAGCTACCAATCTAGTATTCAGATGGCACCGCATGAAGCGTTGTATGGTCAGAAGTGTCGCACTCCTACTTGTTGGAAAGAGTTGGGTGAGCGTCAGTTGTTGGGTCCAGAATTGGTTTCTGAAATAGAAGATAAGGTTAAGTTAATTAGACTCAATTGAAGGAAGCCTCGGACAGACAGAAGTCCTATGCCGATCTGAAGCGTAGGGACATAGAATTTGCAGTGGGTGTCACCGAGGAAGAAGGTGCTAAGGTTTGGACGGAAGGGTAAGTTGAGCCCCAGATTTATCGGGTCTTATCGCGTGTTAAAATGTGTGGGACCAGTAGCCTATCAGCTCGAGCTACCTTCAGAGTTAAGTCAGATCCATGATGTGTTTCACGTTTCAATGTTAAGACGCTACCGTTCGGATCCGTCTCATGTTGTACCAGTGGAAGAAATTGAAGTAATCCCAGACCTGTCTTTTGAAGAAGAACCAGTGCGGATCTTGGATCGCGATGTCAAGGTATTGCGAAGGAAAATGGTTCCGTTGGCTAAAGTTTTGTGGCGAAATCACGGTTCAGAGGAAGCAACGTGGGAACTGGAGGATGCGATGCAACAGCAATACCCTCAGCTCTTTTGACCAGGTAATTTCAAGGCCGAACTTTCTTTAAGGGGGTAGAACTGTAACATCCTGAATTGGGGGCTTTGCGTTTGACGTGTTTCTGTGTGTATGTTATGCTCTGTGTATGGTATTGGTATGTTTGGGGGTTTCGGGAAGGCTTGGGGTTAAGCCTGAGCCTTGTTAAAAATTTCTGTTCTAGGCACTTTAGGGGAAAGTTAGCTGAGTTGGGTCTTATGGGTATTTGAGTAAGTGATGTTGACACAAAATTAAAGTTGGTGGAGTGGCAAGGAGGCGCCACTTGGGGGCTTGAAGTGACACCACAAGGAGAGGGAGCAGGTTCGAGTAACATGGGTTACATTTTGGAAATTTTGCTTTTGAAGTCAGATGGAGGTGGTGGATTCGGCTAGGGACCTTGAAGAGGGGGATGTTGAACAAGTCAAATATTTCAAATATGAGGCTGAGAGAAGAAAGAGGAGTTTGAACTTTCAAACTATTTTGAATAGGAGGTTGTGAGTGAAGTTAGGAGAGAATCAAGGGATCGAAGGTGGTGTTGGGTGTTAGCCGAATTTTGAAAGGGGCTAGGTGAAGTTGGGCATTCGGTTTTAGGGGGTGTGTGTGCCAAAGATTCAAAGGCGTTAGCTTTAGGTGTTAAACTCTTTTGTGGTGTTTAGTTTATGCAGTTGAGTGTAAGGCATTTCTAGCAGTGTTAAGTAGCCGGAATTCCTAAAAGTAGCATTCATTCTTCTTTAGTCTAAACCGAAGTTAATTCTTTTCTCTTTTCCTCTCTTTGTATTTCAGCAATTTAGGTTCTCTGCCTCTACCATCAAAAGCCGAAAACCCTCAGGTACTCTAGACTGCGCTTCATCCCATTCCATTCTTGTAGCCGAACCCTCCTACCATCTTACCACTTCTCTTTTTCTTTCTTTTCATTTGTATCATCAAAAAGCCGAAACTCCATCCTTCATTTCTTCTTCTCATCTTCTTCTTTCGTTCTTTGTTCAGTGAATTGTCGTCTCTCTCTGTTCCACAACTTTGACAAACGGATTCTTTTTTATCGTGGTAAGTGTTCCTTTTCGTTTCAGTTCTCTTTTCTCTCCTTTTGGATGTCGAAGGCATTAACCTTGTCTTATGATTTTTGTCCGATTGAAGAAGGGGCTTGTCTTTGCGTTCTTTCGGCATCTGATCTGTGATTGAAGGGGCTTGTCTTAAGGAATAATCGGTTTTAGTCGATTTAGGTATTCAATCGGTGCCCTAATCCAAGTCTAATAATATCCGGGATTTATCGATCTAGGTAAGGGATCTTTACGTTTTGAGCATATATTCTAATTTGTTCTCTGTTCAATGCTTTAATCTGGTCTATTGACCAAGATCTTTTCATGGACCCAAGCGCTAGCCAAACGAAGGAAGGGGTTAAACCCATAGCCCCAGCCCCAAGGTTCAAGAAGCGCGCTGTGTCTACTATTCGGATTGGCCACCGGGTTGTGGGCCGGCTTCTGAGCAGAGTAGTGGACAGATAGCAGTAGTTCCTGTTAGCGATAGTGTCGACATAGAGAGCTTTGTGTTACGTGTTATCAGGTGTGTAACTCTCACACACTTCGTATATTATTTATGTTATTAACTGTTATGACTAAAAGCCGAAATGACGATATTGGTCACTAAAATACCTTTGAGGGTTAGATCGAAGACTTCGGGTAAGTTCCATTATGTTCTGTTATTAGCAAAGGTATGTATGAATGAAATGGTTGATTATTATGCATTTGAAAGCATGATCATATCATATTAACTGTTAAACATGGCATGGACTTGGGGTATGACGTGAAGAGGGAAAAAATATGATTTTTAGACTGTCACCAGTGGTTTGGTACCACACGTGGGTTGGCCCCACATATTACATTTCGTGACTAAGTCTCAGTGGTTTGGAACCAGCAGTGGTTTGGTACCACATATATTATTTATGTGACTCGTCCTAATGGTTTGGTACCACCGTGGGTTGGTCCCACGTATTATATTTTGTGACATTTGTCACCAGTGGTTTGGAACCACCAGTGGTTAGGTACCACCAGTGGCTAGGTGCCACAGATATTGGGTAGACTCAGGAGATATGGAGGTTGGACATAATAGGTTGGTTGGGCTGCATTACATACACACATAGTATATGAATTTGTGTGAGAGCCCATTCTCACTAAGATAGGGATTTACACACTGAGTCTCGGTGTCTCACCCCTTCTGTTGAATTTTGCAGGTAACCCTTAGACCGCGGATATGGAGCCGAGGTGGACTCGAGGTGGCCATGCATAATGCTTTAAGAAATTTTATTTTTAATATTTATTTTAGATTATTACCATTTAAGTTTGGATTTTGGGGTTGTAATCAGGCCACTTAAACATTAATTTAGGTTTTCTTATGAAATTGTTATGGCATGTCTAATAAATTGTCAAAGTGGGTGCTTTCTAAAAATTAAAAACTTTGAATTTACGATTTTATAATCGATTAATTAATGACGGGTTTTTAGTAACAAATTGACTCAAATTTTCACCTAAAACCGCGATATTGTTTTCAATTGATCGCTTAAAGGAATTTTCTTAAAATTCAATTTTTTTGATTAAGAAACCTGAACTGTATTACAGCCCAAGTTAAACACTTGTTTTAAATTTCCGTCAAAGACATAGTGATATGCCAAATTTTTCTCAACTCATGATTTTTAGTTAGTTTTTCTAAGATTTTCTTTCCTATAGCATACTAGATTCGGTCGTAGCGTTTTGACCGGGTTTGGGGTGTTACATAGGCCCTGGTTCTACGCATTCGTATATAGGCATGAAGTTAGTATTCAGTAAAACTTTGCCTGTAGCGTCTACTAAGTTTGCTATAAAAGTATCGAACTCCTTAGGTAAAAGTGTCCTTGTTGACAAAGTATGCAAGAACTGTCCATTAATGTTTCGAGATATATGTTTCCCTACGGATTTGATGCTTTTGCCATTTGATGAGTTCGATATCATTCTAGGTATGGACTGGTTGACTTTGCATGATGCTGTTGTGAATTGTGAAAGAAAGACTATTGATTTGAGATATTTGAATGATGAGATTGTACGAGTTGAGTCTAATGATTTGAATGGATTACCTGCTATGATATCTGTTTTGAAAGCTAAAAGATATGTGAAAAGGGGATATGAGGCATATTTTGCTTATGTGATTGATTCGAAAGTGTCTGAAAAGAAAGTTGAATCAGTGCCTATTATTTGTGAGTATTTTGATGTGTTCCCTGAAGAGTTACCGGGTTTGCCTCCGATTCGTGAAGTTGAATTTGGTATCGAGTTGTTACCTAGTACTACACCTATTTCGATAGCTCCATATAGAATGGCTCCAACAGAGTTAAAGAGTTAAAGTCACAGTTGCAAGAATTGACCGATTGAGGGTTTGCTAGACCGAGTTTTTTGCCTTGGAGAGCTCCTGTTCTGTTTGTGAAAAAGAAAGATGGCACGATGAGAATGTGCATTGATTATCGTCAGTTGAATAAGGTGACTATAAAGAATAAATACCCGTTGCCCAGAATTGATGATTTATTTGATCAGTTAAAAGGAGCTACTGTGTTTTCTAAGATTGATCTGAGATCAGGATATTATCAGTTGAGAGTGAAAGATTCAGACATACCGAAAATTACTTTTAGAACGAGGTACAGGCACTATGAGTTTTTAATTATGCCATTTGGACTAACCAATGCTCCTGCTGTTTTTATGGATCTGATGAACAGAATTTTCAGACTGTACCTAGATCGATTTGTTGTGGTATTCATAGATGACATCCTAATTTATTCACGTGATGAAAATTAGCATGCCGAACATTTGAAAATTGTGTTGAAAACTTTGAGAGAAAAGCAATTGTACGCGAAATTTAGCAAATGTGAATTCTGGTTACACGAGGTTAGTTTTTTGGGGCATATTGTGTCAACTTCTGGAATTCGAGTTGATCCGAGCAACATTTCTACTATTCTGGATTGGAAACCTCCGAAGAATGTGTCTGAAGTCCGTAGTTTTCTGGGGCTAGCTGGTTATTATCGTCGATTCGTAAAAGGATTTTTAGTGATAGCTACTCCGTTAACGAAACTACTTCAGAAAGATGTTAGATTTGAATGGTCTAATAAATGTCAGAAAAGTTTTGATCAATTGAAAACTCTGTTAACAGAAACTCCAGTGTTAGTACAACCAGAATCGGGAAAAGAATTTGTTATATATAGTGATGCTTCGTTAAATGGTATGGGATGTGTTTTAATGAAGGAAGGCAAAGTTGTAGCTTATGCCTCGAGACAATTGAAGCCTCATGAAATGAATTATCTAACACACGACCTTGAGCTAACTGCGATTGTGTTTGCACTTAAGATTTGGCGCCATTATCTGTACGGTGAGAAATGTCATGTGTTTTCAGATCATAAAAGTCTAAAATATCTGATGACTCAGAAAGATTTGAACCTGCGTCAAAGAAGATGGTTAGAGCTGTTAAAAGATTATGAGCTTGTGATAGATTATCATCCGGGTAAATTGAACGTTGTTGCTGATGCATTGAGTAGAAAATCATTGTTTGCACTACGTGCTTTGAATGCTCAGTTAGATTTGCCTGATGATAGTTTTATGTTAGCTGAGTTAAAAGTGAAACCGTTGTTTCTACAACGGATATATGATGCTCAGAAATCTGATAATGAGTTATTAGCAAAATGAGCTCAGTTTATTTCGAATTCTGAATCTGAATTTCTAGTTGTTAATGATTGTTTGAGATTCCGAGGTCGTATCTGTGTTCCGAGAAATCCGGAGTTGATTCAGGTAATTCTGAGTGAAGCACATAACAGTTGTCTATCTGTTCACCTGGGAAGTACTAAAATGTACCATGATTTGAAACGATATTATTGGTGGTCTGGTATGAAGCGTGATATCTCTGACTTTGTTTCAAAATGTTTAATCCGTCAGCAAGTCAAAGCTGAACATCATGTTCCGTCTGGGTTGCTACAACCGATTTTGATTCTCGAGTGGAAATGGGATAGAGTAATAATGGATTTTGTTTCTGGTTTGCCACAGACTCCGAGAAAGAAAGATGCGATTTGGGTCACAGTTGACTGATTGATAAAATCTACCCATTTTATTTCGGTAAGATCTGACTATTCACTTGATAGATTAGCCGAGCTTTATATTTCTGAGATTGTTAGATTGCACGGGGTGCCAATATCTATTGTATCAGATAGGGATCCGAGGTTTACATCGAGGTTTTGGAAGAAATTGCAAGAAGCTTTAGGCACGAAACTGCAATTCAATACAGCTTTTCATCCGCAAACAGATGGTCAATCCGAGCAAATCATTCAGATTCTCGAAGATATGTTAAGATGTTGTATACTTGAGTTTAATGGTACGTGGGAACAGTATCTGCCATTGACTGAATTTGCTTACAATAATAGTTTTCAATCGAGCATCAAAATGGCACCTTATGAAGCTTTGTACGGACGTAAATGTCGTACACCTCTGTATTGGACTAAGCTCAGTGAAAATAAGTTACACGGTGTCGATTTGATAAAAGATTCAAAACAGAAAGTGAAACTGATACGTGATTGTTTGAAAATAGCATCTGATCGTCAAAAATCTTATGCAGACTTGAAGCGAAAAGATATAGAATTTGAAATCGGTGATGTCGTAACCATTTTTTTGAAAATGGAGGTCGACTTTGATTTTAATAGTAAAAATAAAAACGGGAGTCACCATCAATCATTTTTGATGAGGTGCGATCGGGTCACGTCGTAATTCAATCATTTCAATAAAAGTTTAAATTTATCAAAACGATGATTTTTGGTCTACAAAATCTAGAAAACAGGTTCGGGAGTCGGTTACGCACAAGGAAGGGTTAGCACCCTCGATACGCCCAAAACTGGTACCTAATTGATTAGTTAGCGTCTTAATGTCAAAAATTTGAAAAGATTATAAAATACGATCCTCTTTGCTTAAAGAAAGATGGAATAAATTAAAAATGTATGCCAAAGGCCGTCTCATTTTAAGGTGAAGTGTTATATCCAATACGTTAGGACACCACATTTCGACCTTCGAAGTTGAGCTTGCCTTTTATTCAAAACTTATGAATTTAATTAAAAGGATATTCTGTTATTTAGAATGAATGAGAAAATCACAAACCCAATACTTTAGGGCACGATTTCACGAGCTTCTAAATACAGAACATTGCCTTAGTTTAGAATATCTTATCTCGGAATAACAAAACATCACATCCAATGCATTAGGACACGACATCTCGAGTTCTCGAGAATAAGCTTTTTGTTTAAAAATGTATTTGTTTTAAAAAGGATATTCGATTATTTAGATTAAACGAGAAAAATTGAAACCCAATACTTTAGGGCACGATCTTTTGAATTTCTAAATACGGAATATTGCCTTTGGGAAAGAAAGCAATTTTGCGTCAAGTGAAAATGCAGTATAATTATAACAAAATGCAGAAAGTGAATTACTGTAACATCCCAAAGTTGGGCCTAGTAGGATTGGGCCCAATGGGCCTTAGGAGTAGTAACGTTTAAAATTTTTGGCAGAATAGGAGATCGGCTTTAGTACAAGTTGGACTTATTGATAAGTGATTTTGGAAGGTTAGAGGGCTTCTATGAAGTCCCGGGATCGAACATTAGCTTTGGGGAAATTTTGGTTTTAGCCGAAAAAAACCCTGGAAGTTGGTAGGTAGGCCTTAAGCATAAAAAGTGGAGGAAAATGACACAAGTGGAGGTGTGGTGTAGTGGCAAAGTGACGCCACATAAGAGCAAGGAAGTGACGCCATAAGTAAGGAAGGAGGTCCAAGGTTCAAGTCTTGGCTTTTGCATTTTGGTTTTCTTTTTACTTGGACCTTAGAATTTGGCTATAGGTTTAAATTTAGCTGTGCATGGTTTAAGACACAAGAAGAGCTTGTGGCTTAGTGGTTAGCGACGTGGATTATGCTACAAGGAGCCTGGGTTCGAATCTCGTGAGAAGCAAAGGAGTATTTATTTTGCGGATTGGACGGCAAGAGTTTCAGTTGAATTTAAACTCTACTGACGAAGGGATCCCACATCGGAAAGATACAAAGAAGGAAGGTGAAGAGCTAGCTATATAAAGAGCCATTCCAGGAGGAGAGTTATCATACCTGGTTGGCGTTGGGCAAAGGAGTGCTCGGAGCGCGGTTTAGCAGCTTCAGATTCCTATCAGGTGTGTAACTCTCTCTACTCTAGTTGTAGAGCGGCAAATGCCGAAGTGCCGGTCACGGCAATAGTAACCTCACGAGAGTGCGAGTGCACGTGTGGGGCTTCGACGCGATAGTTGAGGCCATCAGTAGTATTCTTGTGGGTTGAGGCTGCTTGGGCCACGATGGGCCGAAGTGGGCCCAATGGGCCCGCCGGAATCGGGTTTTAGGCCCAATAGTCCAGTAAAGACAGAATTGGTAGTCGAGTCGCTCGGGGCGACATTGGGCCTTCGGAAAGGCCATTCCAGGTACAAAATTACTGAAATACCCTTAGTTGGTAAATTACCAAAATACCCCTAGAAGGTAAATTACTGTTATACCCTTAGAGGTTGATTGGCTTGATTATGTCGTATTTGTTATTCTGATTATGATGGTAATTCATTTCATACGTTATCTGTAGTATATGATTTGCATACATGTCATACTGCATACGAATTATTATGTCATATTGCATGGGTATGATGAGAGGAGGGGGAAGATATGATTCTAGACTGTCACCAGTGGTTTTGACCACACAGTGGGTTGGCCCCACTTTCTATATTATTTTTGTGACTAAGTCTCAATGGTTTTGACCACCAGTGCTTTTGACCACACCGATATTATTTGTGACTACGGTCACCAGTGGTTTTGACCACATATTCTTTGTGACTCGTCCCAGTGGTTTGGTACCACAGTGGGTTGGCCCCACATATCGATATACGGGATTGTCATCAGTGGTTTTGACCACATTGTGGGTTGGCCCCACACATATTATTTGTGACTACGGTCACTAGTGGTTTTGACCACATCGATATTATTTGTGACTACGGTCACCAGTGGTTTTGACCACCAGTGGTTTTAACCACACGGGGTAGATACAGGAGTTCGGATGGTTAGGTTTTGGGTTGCATGGCATACTTACTTACTTATGAAACTGTGTAAGGGCTTATATCTTCGGGATGGGGATTTACACTCTGAGTCTCGATGACTCACCCCTTTAGTTAATTTTACAGGTAATCGTTAGATCGCGGATATGGAGCCGGGGTGGACTCGAGGTGGCCATGCTCAAGATTGCGTTTCTTTCATTTTAAATGGTTACTTGGACTTATTTCATTTTATTTTAAATTTGGGATTCTGTTATGTAATAAGGCCTATGGTTTTATTTGATTTTAGCTTTTTGCTTGGTTATTGCTTATTATTGTTAAATGTTTAATTCGGGATTTTTCTAAAATGTTAATAAACCGTTTCTTATTCAAAATTACTTAAACTCGATTTTTCACAACAAATATAAAGAATACGAACTTTTTAATGAACGCACAGTTTTTAGACATTCCTTTCATGTGACATGCCAGATCCGGTCATAACGTCTAGGCCGAGTTTGGGGTGTTACAATTATGGTATTAGAGCCTAGGTTCAAAAACTCGGCTGTGGGTTTGGGTTCAAAAATATTTTCAAATGATGGTTTAGAAAAATATATATCTCTTTTCTGGAAGTATGGCACCCGAGTCTCCGGCACCAAATCCGTAAGTTTCCTTTTTACTAAATTCTAGTGTATGCTGAATGATTGTATTTATTCTGCGATGTGTGGATGTGATGCTTGAATATAGGAACTGTATGTATGTGTGAAAAATATTTGTTTTCTTCGGTGTTATGTGAAGGGGTTCCAAGATTTAGTTAGAAAGTATATTACTTTTATTAAGATCAGAGTGCGCAGCAAGAGCGTAGTGTGGTGGGTTAGGAGGTGTGACTGTTAGTTAGTTGGAAATTTCGAGGACGAAATTTCTTTAAGGAGGGTAGATTTGTAACATCCCAAAGTTGGGCCTAGTAGGATTGGGCCCAATGGGCCTTAGGAGTAGTAACGTTTAAAATTTTTGGGAGAACAGGAGATCGGCTTTAGTACAAGTTGGACTTATTAGATAAGTGATTTTGGAAGGTAGAGGGCTTCTATGAAGTCCCGGGATCGAACATTAGCTTTGGGGAAATTTTGGTTTTAGGCGAAAAAAACCCTGGAAGTTGGCAGGTAGGCCTTAAGAATAAAAAGTGGAGGAAAATGACACAAGTGGAGGTGTGGTGTAGTGGCAAAGTGATGCCACATAAGAGCAAAGAAGTGACGCCATAAGTAAGGAAGGAGGTCTAAGGTTCAAGTCTTGGCTTTTGCATTTTGGTTTTCCTTTTACTTGGACCTTAGAATTTGGCTATAGGTTTAAATTTAGCTGCGCATGGTTTAATACAAAAGAAGAGCTTGTGGCTTAGTGGTTAGCGACGTGGATTATGCTACAAGGAGCCTGGGTTCGAATCTCGTGAGAAGCAAAGGAGTATTTATTTTGCGGATTGGACGGCAAGAGTTTCAGTTGAAATTAAACTCTACTGACGAAGGGATCCCACATCGGAAAGATACAAAGAAGGAAGGTGAAGAGCTAGCTATATAAAGAGCCATTCCAGGAGGAGAGTTATCATACCTGGTTGGCGTTGGGCAAAGGAGTGCTCGGAGCGCGGTTTAGCAGCTTCAGATTCCTATCAGGTGTGTAACTCTCTCTACTCTAGTTGTAGAGCGGCAAATGCCGAAGTGCCGGTCACGGCAATAGTAACCTCACGAGAGTGCGAGTGCACGTGTGGGGCTTCGACGCGATAGTTGAGGCCATCAGTAGTATTCTTGTGGGTTGAGGCTGCTTGGGCCACGATGGGCCGAAGTGGGCCCAATGGGCCCGCCGGAATCGGGTTTTAGGCCCAATAGTCCAGTAAAGACAGAATTGGTAGTCGAGTCGCTCGGGGCGACATTGGGCCTTCGGAAAGGCCATTCCAGGTACAAAATTACTGAAATACCCTTAGTTGGTAAATTACCAAAATACCCCTAGAAGGTAAATTACTGTTATACCCTTAGAGGTTGATTGGCTTGATTATGTCGTATTTGTTATTCTGATTATGATGGTAATTCATTTCATACGTTATCTGTAGTATATGATTTGCATACATGTCATACTGCATACGAATTATTATGTCATATTGCATGGGTATGATGAGAGGAGGGGGAAGATATGATTCTAGACTGTCACCAGTGGTTTTGACCACACAGTGGGTTGGCCCCACTTTCTATATTATTTTTGTGACTAAGTCTCAATGGTTTTGACCACCAGTGCTTTTGACCACACCGATATTATTTGTGACTACGGTCACCAGTGGTTTTGACCACATATTCTTTGTGACTCGTCCCAGTGGTTTGGTACCACAGTGGGTTGGCCCCACATATCGATATACGGGATTGTCATCAGTGGTTTTGACCACATTGTGGGTTGGCCCCACACATATTATTTGTGACTACGGTCACTAGTGGTTTTGACCACATCGATATTATTTGTGACTACGGTCACCAGTGGTTTTGACCACCAGTGGTTTTAACCACACGGGGTAGATACAGGAGTTCGGATGGTTAGGTTTTGGGTTGCATGGCATACTTACTTACTTATGAAACTGTGTAAGGGCTTATATCTTCGGGATGGGGATTTACACTCTGAGTCTCGATGACTCACCCCTTTAGTTAATTTTACAGGTAATCGTTAGATCGCGGATATGGAGCCGGGGTGGACTCGAGGTGGCCATGCTCAAGATTGCGTTTCTTTCATTTTAAATGGTTACTTGGACTTATTTCATTTTATTTTAAATTTGGGATTCTGTTATGTAATAAGGCCTATGGTTTTATTTGATTTTAGCTTTTTGCTTGGTTATTGCTTATTATTGTTAAATGTTTAATTCGGGATTTTTCTAAAATGTTAATAAACCGTTTCTTATTCAAAATTACTTAAACTCGATTTTTCACAACAAATATAAAGAATACGAACTTTTAATGAACGCACAGTTTTTAGACATTCCTTTCATGTGACATGCCAGATCCGGTCATAACGTCTAGGCCGAGTTTGGGGTGTTACAATTATGGTATTAGAGCCTAGGTTCAAAAACTCGGCTGTGGGTTTGGGTTCAAAAATATTTTCAAATGATGGTTTAGAAAAATATATATCTCTTTTCTGGAAGTATGGCACCCGAGTCTCCGGCACCAAATCCGTAAGTTTCCTTTTTACTAAATTCTAGTGTATGCTGAATGATTGTATTTATTCTGCGATGTGTGGATGTGATGCTTGAATATAGGAACTGTATGTATGTGTGAAAAATATTTGTTTTCTTCGGTGTTATGTGAAGGGGTTCCAAGATTTAGTTAGAAAGTATATTACTTTTATTAAGATCAGAGTGCGCAGCAAGAGCGTAGTGTGGTGGGTTAGGAGGTGTGACTGTTAGTTAGTTGGAAATTTCGAGGACGAAATTTCTTTAAGGAGGGTAGATTTGTAACATCCCAAAGTTGGGCCTAGTAGGATTGGGCCCAATGGGCCTTAGGAGTAGTAACGTTTAAAATTTTTGGGAGAACAGGAGATCGGCTTTAGTACAAGTTGGACTTATTAGATAAGTGATTTTGGAAGGTAGAGGGCTTCTATGAAGTCCCGGGATCGAACATTAGCTTTGGGGAAATTTTGGTTTTAGGCGAAAAAACCCTGGAAGTTGGCAGGTAGGCCTTAAGAATAAAAAGTGGAGGAAAATGACACAAGTGGAGGTGTGGTGTAGTGGCAAAGTGATGCCACATAAGAGCAAAGAAGTGACGCCATAAGTAAGGAAGGAGGTCTAAGGTTCAAGTCTTGGCTTTTGCATTTTGGTTTTCCTTTTACTTGGACCTTAGAATTTGGCTATAGGTTTAAATTTAGCTGCGCATGGTTTAATACAAAAGAAGAGCTTGTGGCTTAGTGGTTAGCGACGTGGATTATGCTACAAGGAGCCTGGGTTCGAATCTCGTGAGAAGCAAAGGAGTATTTATTTTGCGGATTGGACGGCAAGAGTTTCAGTTGAAATTAAACTCTACTGACGAAGGGATCCCACATCGGAAAGATACAAAGAAGGAAGGTGAAGAGCTAGCTATATAAAGAGCCATTCCAGGAGGAGAGTTATCATACCTGGTTGGCGTTGGGCAAAGGAGTGCTCGGAGCGCGGTTTAGTAGCTTCATATTCCTATCAGGTGTGTAACTCTCTCTACTCTAGTTGTAGAGCGGCAAATGCCGAAGTACCGGTCACGGCAATAGTAGTCACACGAGCGTGCGAGCGCACGTGTGGGGCTTCGACGCAATAGTTGAGGCCATCAATAGTATTCTTGTGGGTTGAGGCTGCTTGGGCCACGATGGGCCGAAGTGGGCCCAATTGAGCAAAATGTATGATGGTATAGTATATAGTGAACTAGACTAGGTGGAACTTATATACGTGGCTAGATTTATATTAGGTGGGTGACACGAGCGTGTGGGCCCGAATGGGCCGGAATCGGGTTTTAGGCCCAATAGTCCAGTAAAGATAGAATTGGTAGTCGAGTCGCTCGGGGCGACATTGGGCCTTCGGAAAGGCCATTCCAGGTACGAAATTACTGAAATAACCTTAGTTGGTAAATTACCAAAATACCCCTAGAAGGTAAATTACTGTTATACCCTTAGAGGTTGATTGGCTTGATTATGTCGTATTTGTTATTCTGATTATGATGGTAATTCGTTTCATACGTTATCTATGATATATGATTTGCATACATGTCATACTGCATACGAATTATTATGTCATATTGCATGGGTATGATGAGAGGAGGGGGAAGATATGATTCTAGACTGTCACGAGTGGTTTTGACCACACAGTGGGTTGGCCCCGCTTTCTATATTATTTTTGTGACTAAGTCTCAGTGGTTTTGACCACTAGTGGTTTTGACCACACCGATATTATTTGTGACTACGGTCACCAGTGGTTTTGACCACATATTCTTTGTGACTCGTCCCAGTGGTTTGGTACCACAGTGGGTTGGCCCCACATATCGATATACGGGATTGTCATCAGTGTTTTTGACCACATTGTGGGTTGGCCCCACACATATTATTTGTGACTACGGTCACCAGGGTTTTGACCACACCGATATTATTTGTGACTACGGTCACCAGTGGTTTTGACCACCAGTGGTTTTGACCACACGGGGTAGATACAGGAGTTCGGATGGTTAGGTTTTGGGTTGCATGGCATACTTACTTACTTATGAAACTATGTAAGGGCTTATATCTTCGGGATGGGGATTTACACACTGAGTCTCGATGCTCACCCCTTTAGTTAATTTTGCAGGTAATCGTTAGATCGCGGATATGGAGCCGGGGTGGACTCGAGGTGGCCATGCTCAAGATTGCGTTTCTTTCATTTTAAATGGTTACTTGGACTTATTTCATTTTATTTTAAATTTGGGATTCTGTTATGTAATAAGGCCTATGGTTTTATTTGATTTTAGCTTTTAACTTGGTTATTGCTTATTATTGTTAAATGTTTAATTCGGGATTTTTCTAAAATGTTAATAAACCGTTTCTTATTCAAAATTACTTAAACTCGATTTTTCACAACAAATATAAAGAATACGAACTTTTTAATGAACACACAGTTTTTAGACACTCCTTTCATGTGACATGCCAGATCCGGTCGTAACGTCTAGGCCGGGTTTTGGGTGTTACAATTACGATGCTAGCAAGCATATAGAATAAATGCAGTAAATACAAATGACAATAATAAAATGAAAATAGAATACAACGAATAAAACCAGTAAGCTAAAAGGATAATAAATAAAAAAATAAAAGGCTAATAAGCAAAATGGAAGTTTTACGAGAAGAAAAGGAAAATAATAATAATAATGATAATAGTGATAATGAAAAGTGATGTTAATATATACATATAAGTAGAAATATATATATAAGTAAAAATATATAGAAATATAAGTAGAAATATATAGAAATATATGATAGTAGTTATAATAAAAATAATAATAGTAAAAGTAATAATATAAATAATAAGAAAAATAATATTAATGATATTAGAAGATAAAAATAAAATAATAAGAATAGTAATGATAATAGGAATAAATAATAATGGTGAATAAATATGAAAAATAATAGATTAACAAAAATAATGTTAAGAATAACATTTAAAATAAGTATTAAATACAATAATAATCATTAATATAATAATACAAATTAATACTAACCAACAATAATGAATATAGTAATACTAACATAAATAATAATACACATGATAATAATAATAAATTTAAAAAGTAATGAATTTAATAGCAAATAATTAAAATAATTAAAAAAAGGATTAACATCGAATTAAATACAGATTATCGGGGCAATTCCGTAATAAAATAAGGAGGAAAGGGCCTATTTGAAACGCGCGGATTACATGGGGGACTAAAAAGGGCAATAACCCTTTCCTGCCAAAACGCGCAGCATAGGCAGGGACTTCGATTGAAAACTAAATGGACATTTGGGGCCAAATTAAAAGGCACAAAAACTTGATTGCAAATGACTGGAAAAGAGGAGGGACTGGGATCATAAATTCCCCATTTTTATAAAACACGCGGATCCTGAGGCTGGAGAGGGTCGGGCCAAAATGAAACGGCGTCGTTTTGGGGCTTATAGACGCCGACCAAAACGGCGTCGTTTTGTGTTGTGTATATAAGTAAAAAAAATATGCCCAAAAAAATCTTTTCAGCTGCTTATTCCAAACAAAATTTCCCCTCTCCTTTTCTCTCAATCTGCTGGGAAGGAACCCAGAATCCAGCGAGGGGACTGCTGTCGGTGCCGCCGCCGGCCACCGTAAAAGGTAAAAATTTGTATTCTTTCCCCTTTTTTATATGTATATTTGTGTTGAAGAATAAAAAAGAGTATTTCGAAAATGATAAAAAAACGAAAAGAGAAAAAAAAAAAGAAAATCACCTCCTTCTTTGTTTTTTATTCTTAGGGTTTTCCTTTAGTGTTTCTCTACTTTTTGCGTTTGGATCTGTTGTTTGTATTCGAAAATTCTTGTATTGTATCCAAAAAAAAATCCCCTCTTACAAAGAAATTAATCGGCTTTTATAGCCTTTGTTTCTTTACACTTTGTTGCTTTCTGTCTCTTCTCGTATAATGTTTGCAAGTCAGAGGCGGTGCTGGGTGGTGGACAAGACCACGATGCAGGGCAAGTGGATGTCAGAGGGGCGGCGTCAGAAGGCTGAAGACCCTAGGTGCGACGCACCTAGGGTTTGTTTGTTTTTTTATTGGATTTAGTCTTGTGGGCCGATTAGTTGGGTCTGTTTAGTGGGCTGTATTAGGTTTAATTGGTTTGGGTTTTAGTGTTGGGTTTTAATCTATTTTGGGTTTGGGACTTAATGGGTTTTGATTGGTTAAGGTAGTGGGTTAATTGGTTTTTAGTTTGGTTTGGGTAGTTTAGGGCTGTTGGGCTTTTGGGTTGGTTTGTAAGATGGGCCCCGAGCAAAAATGGGTTTGTATAGCTGCCCCTCTTTGCTTGTTGTCATGCAACGGGAATGAAGCAAAGACTTAAAGAAAGACCAATTTTGCCCGGTCTCGCCGACTCTTGATTTTTTTGGTTCTCCTCTTCTTCAGGTAGCTTCATTCCAATCCACTGCTACTACAAAGAGGTAGGACCTGTGGCTTCAATTTGCCCCTGCTGCAACTTCGAGGGGATGAGACTTGTTTCTTTTGAATTGCTCCATTGTGACTTCAGGGAGAAGGGATTTGTTGCCTCGACCTTTTCTGCTGGAACTTCAAAGAGGTGAGAGTTGATAATTTCAATCTGCTCCACTGTATCTCCAGGGAGACAAGATTTGCAATCTTCAGCCTGTTCCACTGCTGGTCAAGGATATAGGACGGTAGCTTAAATCATGTTCCCTACTATTTAGGGAGCCAAGATTTGCATTCGACCTTGTCCCACTACTGTTTAGGGCGATAAGATCTACAATCTTCAACCTATTCCACTGCTGGTTAGGGCAATAGGACGGTGGCTTAAATCGTGTTCCCTACTGTTTAGGGAGCCAAGATTTGCCTTCGATCTTGCCCCACTACTGTTTAGGGCGACAAGATCTACAATCTTCAACCTATTCCACTGCTGGTCAGGGCAATAGGACGGTGGCTTAAATCGTGTTCTCTACTATTTAGGGAGCCAAGATTTGCCTTCGATCTTGCCCCACTACTGTTTAGGGCGACAAGATCTACAATCTTCAACCTATTCCACTGCTGGTCAGGGCAATAGGACGGTGGCTTAAATCATGTTCCCTACTGTTTAGAGAGCCAAGATTTGCCTTCGATCTCGTCGATGTTACTACATTGTCCTCTAGGGAACCTGTTCTGTAGAATCGGTTTCATATGCTTATATTTATGCCGAATGTTTTGGACTGAATCTAACGCTCCTAACTAAATGTATTATGGGCACCATTTGCATGAATACAGAATGTCATGAGAATGATCCCTCGTATAATGATTAGGATGCCATGATCAGAATGAATCAAATGCTCCTAACTAAATGATATTATGGATGACATTTGCATGAATGCAGAATGTCATGAGAATGATCCATTTTTAAAAGCTTAGGGTTGTAATTGCTCGTTTACTCGTCAAGGTCACGCCACGGACGCAATTTCTCGTCTTCTCATGCAACTGATATTTTTTGACAGAGAATCTGGGGAGATAGTCATGATTTTAAACTCCCCTTTCTCGAATGTTTCCAACCCCTAGGCGTGGTGGTTCTAGACAACAGTCCTGTTTCAGGTTCCTGCGCTGTTTAGAAACTTTCAGAGTAATAGGCAAAACTCCTTTTATGGAAGCATCATGGGTCCATTAACCATTATTTCAATTGCAAACTGCTTAAAAGATTTAAACGATGGATAACACTAGAATTTATGAAGAATAGAATTAAATTAATCGACAAAAGCGAACATTATTGGGATACACAAATGGGCAAAAAGAAAAAGTAGGTGCCCTAGATATCGCAGTATGAGCTTCACCATCCAATCCTTCTGAAGATCATTTTGAGCTAAATAGATGTTGGGAGATCTAAAGTGTTTTGTAGATGTCCTGAGGTGTAACATTCCTCCCTTTTTTGCTGATTCAGAGAGGACAAAATCGTCACATACCCCTTCTTTTTCAGAATTTGAGCCGCCCTTTTAGGGTTTTCGACTCAAAACCCTTTTAGTCTCAAGGCGCCCGTTGCGGGTTTTCGCCTTGGCCTCTCCTTTTTCTTCTTTCTTCTTTTTTTCTTTTTTTGTGTGTTTTTTTATGTTTTTTCTTTGGAAAACTTTTTATTAAATCTAAATTCACCGGATTGGGCAAGTTCTTGCCATCCATCTCGGTCAATATCCATGCTTTTCCAGAACAGGCCTTCTCTGGTGCATAAGGTCATTCCCAGTTTGGCATCCACTTTCCTTTGAAGTCATTTTGTATGGGAAGGATCTTTTCCAAAACTAGGCCTCCTTCATGGAATTCTCTAGGGCGAACCTTCTTGTTATAGGCCCGTATCATTTGCCTTTGGTACACTTGACCATGAGGATGGTTTTTAGCCTCTCTTCTTTGATCAAGTTCAGCTAATCATATTGGGATTTGATCAATTCTGCTTCATCTGACTTCAACTCTGATAAAACTCAGATAGAAGGAATCTTGACTTTCATAGGCAAAATTGTCTTTATTCCATAAATCAATGAGAAATATGTTGCCTCGGTGAAGGTTATACCAAACGTTCGACAAGCACAGATGCCAGTCTTCACGAGTCTCATCTTTTTCCGGCTATCCCTTTTTTTTTAATTGAGAGTGAGATTTGATGACTGTCAACATTGTAAGATTGGCGTATGAAACGACTTTCGCCATTTTAGTGAAGTAACCGACATCCACGAAAATGAATCGATGTTGGCCAGAAGCTTTTGATAAGACTGGCTTGTTAACATCCATGCTTCATATAGGAAAAATGGAGGAGGCACATAAGTGTTGTCTTTCTCAATTTGGCATTTACAGCGTAACTGATGCAATTTCCCTTTCTTGGTAAACCAGTAGCCCAAACCTCTTGATTAGCATGGCCGTTGTAGAACCATTAACGTGGGTTCTTTAAACACCAATCCTAACAGCATACCCACATTTTAGTAGCCTGGTGTGCCTTGATATGATTAGGTGAAAACGTCTTTGAATTATTGAAAACAGCTCAATGATGTCTCGCCTTATTTCTGTGATGAATTAGGCTTCGATCTTTGCCTCTTTCCTAAGCTCGCAGCGTCTACTGGCCCTTTGTAAGGTAGAGTCTATTCTCTTCTTGCTCTACCATCCTTAACAAATCAAAAGATAAGCTACAATCTTTGTCATCTTCAAAGTCCCTAGATCCCCTAGACCCATATCTCATTCAAAAAGAGAGTCAGTAACAACGTCGCTCATGTGGCTGATATTTGGGTACCTAGGTATGAAGGCAGAAAATCCAAAGAATAAATGATTCTAAGGATGATTATTTGTATGATATGGTTATGAATAAATAATAAAAAAATGTACAGAATGAAATGTAAAGAATGAAAATATTTACTTAGAAAGATGCATTTTATTGAAATAAAAATTCTGGACACAAGCCTACTTCACAAAAGAAATCTTATTGCTTCTAGGCTTAAAGCAACAAGTGTGTTTTCCACATTACTCTAGATTAGCTTTAAAAATACATGTTTCTTCCACAGTCCCAAAAACACTCTCAAGTATACAAAGGTAGATGCTCAAAAAACTTTTTATTCCTCGATTCCCTCTTCGGATATGCCATCGGTATTTTGATTTCCCGATTTCTAGGCTTCTGATGACTTCTTCAAGGAAACGCAACTCTCTTACTACCACTTTCAATTACCACATTTTACTGCTTCGTCATCGAACTTCACAATACCCATGTTGATGAAATTTTCCACCAATTTCTTAAAAGTAAGGCAATTTTCTATTGAGTGCCCTGTGATCCCCGCGTGGTACTCACACTGAGCGTTTGGGTCATACCACTTTGGGTTTGGAGGTTGCATCGGTTTTGGATAGTGGGGGACACAAAGTGCGCATCGAATAAACTTTGATACAACTCCTTATACGTCATTGGGATCGGCATAAATTGGAGTTTTTCAGTGTTTTGCCTTGTGCGAGATTCTTTTCTTGATGAACCCTGATACCCAGTAGTCACTGTTTTGGCTGATTAATAGTAATCGACTTTGAGTGTCCCATGTTTGTATTATTCACTTCATTTTCTTTCTTCCTTGTGGCCATTCTGTTGTCACTTTCTCCTGTCTCTATCCTTCCACTTTTTACGACATTCTCAATCATTTCTCTCGTTATTACAATGTCTGAGAAGCTCTTTGTATCCCTCCCTAGCATATGAGTAATAAAAGGGGCCTTCAGTGTATTAATAAAGAGCATGGTCGTCTCTTTAACTAAAAGTGGTGGTTGGACTTGCGTCGCCACCTCCCTCCACCGCTGGGCATATTGTCTGAAGCTCTCGCTTGGCTTTTTCTTCATATTTTGCAGCGTGATCCTGTCGGGAGCCATGTCTGCCATGTGGCCATAGTGTTTTATGAAGGCCTGTGCCAGGTCCTTCCATGTCTTAATCTGGGCACGACTGAGCTGATTGTACCATTTGGCCGCAGACTCGGCCAGACTGTCCTGAAAACAGTGAATCAGCAATTGGTCATTATTAAAGTGTCCTGCCATCTATCGACAGAACATCGTGATGTGCGCTTCATGACAGCTAGTCCCGTTGTACTTTTCAAAATCTGGGGTTTTAAACTTTGGCGGAAGTACCAAGTTCGGGACCAAACTTAAGTCCTTAGCGTCTACCCCATAACGGTAGTCAGCAATCTCCATTGCTTTGAACTTCTCTTCTAACCACTTGCAACGGTCCTCGAGTTGTCTCTGCAAGTCCATTTTTGCCTTGTCTATTTCTGTTATTTCATCGAGATCGGGGACCACAAGGTTAGCTGGACTATCTCCTGGGTTAGAACCCGAGCCTATCGGAAGGTGTGCAGGTATCGCGATACCGGTCTGATACTGCGGCTTGATAGCAACAAGCGTCCTTTGGGGGTACATCTCTGGTTGTGCTTGGGTGTTTGGCGGGGTAAAGCCTGGAAGGTAGACAGGGTCGTCATTATCGTTCCCTGAACTAGTAGCGACGGCCTTTCCTTTCTCACGTTCTTTAGCCAGTAGTTGCGCTAGCTGGTCTATCATATTATTTTGGGATTCCTGCATCTGCTCTATCATGTCTTGTTGCATCTTAGTTAATCGTTCTTGCATTTGATCCTACATGTCTTTTTGCATATGCTCTATCTTTCTATTCTTTGATCCATCACTTTTGTTTTGCCTCGTGTACAGTAACGATGTTCCAGGGTAACTGCCATGATTTTAGGGTCCCTTTGTGAGATTTAATGCGCATGATGCAATGTAATGCTGATGCATGAAATGTATGCAACAAAAAAGGCATTGATTCTGATTCAATTTCATTAAGATAACTTTTCTAGAAAACAAATTTCTTTACATAAAACGGGTTACATATATGGTCTTGCCCTGATACTTAAGGCCTTGACTTTTTTAAGGAGCTAAGATAACTCTCGGTCTCGCTCTAACTCTGTCTCGTATTTTAAACTTAGTACATCAGCTTGGACTGCTAAGGTTTGTAAGTGATTCGCCACCTCTCGTACTTGGGCCACGACTTCGCCCATAATGTAATCCCGATCTCTGACTTGACTCTGGGAACGATGCAGTTGTTCTTTCCAACGCTCTTCATTGACTTCAAGAAGTTCCACTCGAAGCTCACAGCCATGTAAAACAGACTCTAATTCTTCTATTTTTCCTTTCATTTCTTCAATTTTGCTTAGACTAGCTTTCAACTCAGCTACAGAATTACGGCTACGATACTGGTATAATGATCTTTCTAACTCTGACACCTGAGTCTTTAATTTCTCTTTCTCATTTTGACTTTCTACCAAACTCCTTTTCAGAGTATCCTCTCGCTCTTGAGTATCTCGGAGTTTCTTCTCCCATTGACTGGCTCTACTCTTTTCCTCTCTAATTTCTTGACGCCACTGCTCTGACGTTTTTCCTAGTCCAGCAGTTTTCATTGACCTTCGCAGCTTCTTGTAGTCTGTTTTCAAGCTGTCCAAATCTTCTTTAGCCTTATTCTTCCCCTTTCTCAGCTTCTCAGCTTCTAGCTTCTAAACGTTGACATCCAATCCCAGCTGCATTTTCTCTTCCTCTAACTGCTCTATCCTTTTCCTTAATTCCAAACTCTTTTTCTCAAAGTCTTGTTTGATGATTTCGAGCTTTGATGGGATCACCTGCAAGTATTCTTCCAATGATTGGGTGTTTTCCTGGCCTGATGTGGGGATGTTGTCATTGATTCTCTGACTCCACCACCAGTCATACTCTGGGGTTGTCATCGGGTTAGCAGCAAACCCTTTCATTCTACGAATTCGGCTCCAGGCGTTCGATATTTCACGAACTCTCCTTTTGTAATTATCTCCTTTATATTCAAACTCGCATTGAGTTAAACCTTTGTTGCTGGCGTAAATTGTCTCGATCTGTACTCTCTTAACACGAGGAGAGGAGCGTACCCGACAGCTCCCCATATTCCAAGTAGGGGGACCCAGTCAAAATCTCCACACCGATATAAGATCTCATCAGGAACCATCCAAGGGGCCCTCCATTCTACATCTTTTTCTTGCATATTTTGTAGAATTATCATCCAGTTTTCTTCCATAATATCGTCCCGTCTTGGCGTGGCTACTAACTCTTTTAGCGGAGAATAGTTATTGGAGAAGATTCAATACGATACTTTTTCCACTTTCTAAAAATGACTGTGGAACCATGCTAGTAAGAGTTGTGCGCAACCGATGAATCTCCCTTCGCCCGCTCTTCGGCATGCGCTTAGGGACTTGAAGGTTTCGGCTAGTATTGCAGGAACGGGTGTGATCCTTCTGTCTAATTTGTCAAATAAATCAGAGACCGCCTCCTCTACATACCCTAGAGCTTTGGGGAAGATAACCAGTCCATAAATGCTCAAGGCAAAAACGTCAACCCTCTTCTTCACATCAGGATGCGCTATGATCAAATCTTTTAGGTTTCTCCAAGGGATGCACTTACAATCTCCTTTTTTGTTTTATCCAGGCTGTAACCCACTGCTCGCTCATCCCCGTAATATTCATCAACTTTTTTAAGAATGTGGGGACATTAACAGCTCTCAAATAAGCCTTGTCAGTTTGAATCTTCGGGCAACGGAGCAAAACTGTGTACTCTTCAATGGTAGGTACCAAATCCACTTTCCCAAAAGTAAAGCAACTATAAGCAAGGTTCCAAAACTGGGCTATAGCTCGGAATAGGTTCTGGTCTATCTTGACATCAAGCAGATAAGGCAGGTCACCATAATGACAGTAGAATAGTTGCTTGATCCCATCGTCCCATTGACTCCATATTTCTCTCATCTCTTGAAGATTATTTTGGGTTACGCTTATGCGTGTGAAATCCCACAACTCCGATATGTACCCCTCTGTAAGACTATCGGCCTTCTCTTACTGCACTGTCTCGGCCCATATCTGGACGGCCGTGTTGTCCTCTACTTTATTAAGAAACCTCTTTTCCATGACAAGCTATCTATTTAGCAACCGAATGTGAATCAACACCTTTTTTGATGAATATGCCATGCAAAAATAAAAATGAAGCGAGTCAGTATTTCATGCACAGTAAGCAGAGAATAAAATACCTAGTTGGGTAACCACTAGAGTTTGGCATAGCTCTACCTAATGTAGGCTCCTAGGTCTCTCTATATATGTGGTTTGGTTCTTAAAGAGAGGTACCCGAACCAGCAGATTCCTCAATCTTCACCCATTATAGGCTCATATAGATCGAGTTCAGTTCAGGGGGATACATTTCCCTATGGCTGCACGGAGATGAAAATCTCACGAAGACATAGGTACGGATGTATCCCGAAAGCGATTCACTATCCTGCACGGAGGTGAAAACCTCACGAAGGAGTAGCTTCACACTCCCACTTAAAGGGGTAAGACCAAAATGGTCCCTATGCAATATGATGCAAGACTCAAACTACAGTAACTGACAATACGAACAAATGCAATAACGGGATCTTAATTTTTCAAATCAGATTTTCAATTTTCGACAACAAGACAAAAAATAATCAATTTTACGGCTCGACTATCTGAAGTCCCCAGCGGAGTCGCCAAGCTGTCGTAACCATTTTTTTGAAAACATAGGTCGACTTTGATTTTAATAGTAAAAATAAAAACGGAAGTCGCCACCAATCATTTTTGATGAGGTGCGATCGGGTCACGTCGTAATTCAATCATTTCAATAAAAGTTTAAATTTATCAAAACGATGATTTTTGGTCTACAAAAACCAGAAAACAGGTTCAAAAGGGTTAGCACCTTCGATACGCCCAAAACTGGTACCTAATTGATTAGTTAATGTCTTAATGTCGAAAATTTGAAAAGATTATAAAATACAATCCTCTTTGCTTAAAGAAAGATGGAATAAATTAAAAATGTTTGCCAAAGGTCGTCTCATTTTAAGGTGAAGTGTTATATCCAATACGTTAGGACACCACATTTCGACCTTCGAAGTTGAGCTTGCCTTTTATTCAAAACTTATGAATTTAATTAAAAGGATATTCTGTTATTTAGAATGAACGAGAAAATCGCAAACCCAATACTTTAGGGCACGATTTCTTGAGCTTCTAAATACAGAACATTGCCTTGGTTTAGAATATCTTATCTCGGAATAACAAAACATCACATCCAATGCATTAGGACACGACATCTCGAGTTCTCGAGAATAAGCTTTTTGTTTAAAAATGTATTTGTTTTAAAAAGAATATTTGGTTATTTAGATTAAACGAGAAAAATCGAAACTCAATACATTAGGGAACGATCTCTCGAATTTCTAAATACGGAATATTGCCTTTGGGAAAGAAAGCAAATTTGTGTCGAGTGAAAATGCAATATAATTATAACAAAATGCTGGAAGTGAATTACGATGCTAGCAAGCATATAGAATAAATGCATTAAATACACATGGCAATAATAAAACGAAAATAGAATACAACAAATAAAACCAATAAGCTAAAAGGATAATAAAAAAAATAAAAGGCTAATAAGCAAAATGGAAGTTTTACGAGAAGAAAAGGAAAATAATAATAATAATGATAATAGCGATAATGAAAAGTGATGTTAATATATACATATAAGTAGAAATATATATATAAGTAAAATATATAGAAATATAAGTAGAAATATATAGAAAATATGATAGTAGTTATAATAAAAATAATAATAGTAAAAGTAATAATATAAATAATAAGAAAATTAATATTAATGATATTAGAAGAGAAAAATAAAATAATAAGAATAGTAATGATAATGGGAATAATTAATAATGGTGAATAAATATGAAAATAATAGATTAACAAAAATAATGTTAATAATAACATTTAAAATAATTATTAAATACAATAATAATCATTAATATAATAATACAAATTAATACTAACCAGTAATAATGAATATAGTAATACTAACATAATAATAATACACATGATAATAATAATAAATTTAAAAAGTAATGAATTTAATAGCAAAATAATTAAAATAATTAAAAAAGGATTAAAATCGAATTAAATACAGATTATCGGGGCAAATTCGTAATAAAACAAGGAGGAAATGGCCTATTTGAAACGCGCGGATTACATGGGGGACTAAAAAGGGAAATAACCCTTTCCTCCCAAAACGTGCAGCATAGGCAGGGACTTCGATTGAAAACTAAATGGACATTTGGGGCCAAATTAAAAGACACAAAAACTTGATTGCAAAAGCCTGGAAAGGAGGAGGGACTGCGGTCATAAATTCCCTATTTTTATAAAACACGTTGATCCTTACAAAGAAATTAATCGGCTTTTATAGCCTTTGATTCTTTACACTTTGTTACTTTCTGTCTCTTTTCCTTTAATGTTTGCAGGTCAGAGGCGGTGCTGGGTGGTGGACAAGACCACGGTGCAGGGCAAGTGGATGTCAGAGGGGCGACGTCAGAAGGCTGAAGACCCTAGGTGCGGCGCACCTAGGTTTTGTTTGTTTTTTGATTGGATTTAGTCTTAGTGGGCCGATTAGTTGGGTCTGTTTAGTGGGTTGTATTAGTTTTAATTGGTTTGGGTTTTAGTGTTGGGTTTTAATCTATTTTGGGTTTGGGACTTAATGGGTTTTGATTGGTTAAGGTAGTGGGTTACTTGGTTTTTAGTTTGGTTTGGGTAGTTTAGGGCTGTTGGGCTTTTGGGTTGGTTTGTAAGATGGGCCCCAGGCAAAAATGGGTTTGTACAGGTGACAAAGTATTTCTGAAAGTGTCTCCATGGAAGAAAGTACTTCTTTTCGGTTGTAAAGGCAAGTTGAGTTCGAGGTTCATCGGGCCGTATGAAATTATTGAACGTATTGGGCCTGTTGCATATAGGTTAAGGTTACCCTCTGAGCTAGAAAAGATACAAGTATTCCATGTCTCGATGATTCATAGATATCGATCCGATCCGTCACATGTGATTTCCCCGTCTGAAATTGAAATTCAATCTGATATGTCTTATGAAGAAGAACCAATCCGTATCTTAACTCGTGAAGTAAAAGAGTTGAAAAACAAGAAAATTCCATTAGAGAAAATACTGTGGAATTGACAAGGAATAGAAGAGATTACGTGGGAGCCTGAAGATTCAATGAGGCAGCAATTTCTGAATCTGTTTAACGGTAAGATTTTCGAGGACAAAAATCCCTAAGGGGGGAGAATTGTAACAGTCTGTTTATACCCTAGTCGGAACAGTGGTTTCGGGACCACAAATCAGAGTCCGTATAATGTTTTAATATTATATTCGATGTCACTGATATGTGATTAAGCATGTGTTAAAATTCCATAAGTTAATTTGTTTGTCTGTGTGCTTAATTTGACAAAAGGATTAAATTGCATTAAATGTGAAAGTTGCATGATATTTGTTAAGTACCAATGTGTTGTGGCTTTTAAAAGAAAAGGCCTTATGAGGAAATTAGACCATTATTTAGATAGTGGATGGGCAAAAGGCAAATGTGCCCTTAATGAATATTTGTTTTATTTGTTTAATGAAAGGCTAAAATAGTAAATGGATTATTATGTATGTTTTAATTAGATAAAAAAACATGAAAAATGGCCATTTTAGTTTATCTTTTGACCGAATTTTGTAAGAAAAGAAAAGGGGTTTAGCTTGGTTATATTCGGCCATTCCAAGCATAAATTCAAGGTATGTTTTTAGTCGATTTTCAATAATTTCTACATTTTTGCAATCGTTGCTTAGTCTACTATCAAGCCCATGTCTCAATTTTGTGATTTGATGATGTTTGTGTGATATGCCATTGATGATATGTTGAGCTTTGTGATGATTTATGGTGTTAAATGAAAGAACTGAACTAGATGAACATACTTTGTTCTTGAATTTTTGATGAATTTAGCTAATTAGGGCTAAATTGAGAAAATAGAAACTTGAAGGACTAAATTGCAAATTTGATGGAAAATATGGGTATGTGTTATGTTCATAAGCATTCGGCTAAACATGTGTATGTGATGATTTTTGTGAATTAGATGTTTTGAGAAAATGGACTAAATTGATAAATTGTGCAAATATGAGGGTTAATTTGTAAATAGCCCTAAATGTGTGTCCTTGGATTGAATTGAATGAATTAGTGAATAAATGGGTTAATTCTAAATATGTTTAGATCAAGAACCGAGGAAAACGGACTTAGACTGCAGGAAAGCGAAAGTAACCGAATAGCCATTCCTGTTTTAGTTAAATCGAATCCGAGGTAAGTCATATTGCAAATAAATGTAATTGTATTGAATTGAGCATATTCATATGACTATTGATGATAATGAATGCTTACGAGATGTTATGTGTATGAATTCCGAGATAAGGTCGACATAGTGATAAGTCTGAGAAATCCCGTATGAACTTAGGGATACAAAGGTATCTATTCTGTTTTATAATGTAAGACCATGTCCGGGACGTTGGCGTTGATTTGATATTCGTGTAAGACCACGTCTGGGACGATGGCATCGATATAAGCTTTACGTGTAAGACCATGTCTGGGACATCAACATCGTATTGATTCGTGTAAGAACACGTCTGGGACGTTGGCATCGATATGAGTTTTACGTGTAAGACCATGTCTAGGACATTGGCATCGTATTGATTCGTGTAAGACCTTGTCTGGGACAGTGGCACCGATATTCGATTACATGTAAGACCTCGTCTGGGACGTTGGTATTGTACGGTTATTCTGAGTTTCCGAGTATCCTATTAGATTCCGAACGGTTCAATGAGCAAATCCGAGCTTTGAATAATTACGTAAATGTATATTCGTTTCAGGTACGTTCGGTATGTGCACTAAATGTGTATAAAAGGTAAGTACCTATATGACTTTGATTTGAATAAAAGTATGATTGAATATGAGAACGAGAATGAGACGCAAGAATGATTATGAAAGAGTCATGTATACACATATTATTCTTGAATGGATGAATGTAGCAATTGTGGCCAAGTATATGAACCAAAGCAAATATGTGATAGTTTGCTAAGTAAATGTTATGTGCCAATGTACCTTATGCATATATGCCTTTTATGTTAAGTTTATTTGTATTATGACTTACTAAGCTTTTGGAAAGCTTACTCTGTGTGTGTGTTTTCTCTGTTTATAGGTCGTCAAAGCTACTGAAGGCTCGGGACCGTCAAGGATCGTCATCACACTACTAAAATCATTTTGGTACACTTTGGAAATGTATATAGCTAGATATGGCATGTATAGGCTAGTATTGGATATAAGTTTGTTATATGAACTTAGCCATGTGATTTGGCTAGTTATGAGTTGAGAATTTGCTTGAATGAATGTGATATGTGAAGTATGTTTTTGGCATGGTTAGTTGACATGTGAAATGGTCAAGTTTTGACTAGGCAAATGAATGATTTATGCTTGTGAGGAGATGAGTTTTAGTCTTGAATTTGGATCGTTATTTTGGTATGTTCTTGGTTGCCAAGGCATGTGATGTCTTGATGATTTTGCTTGTAGGTAAGACCCATGTTGGTGGTATTTTGGCCTTGCAAATGGCCTATTTTGCCACACAGTTGTGGCACACGGGTGTGCCTAGTGACCGTGGGACAAAGTCAGTAGCTAGCATAAGAGTACACGGCCTTGGCACACGGACGTGCCTAGTAGCCATGTGGTTTTCAACAGGATCGACCACAGCCAAAGTACACGGGCGTGCTTGGTGGCCGTGGAGCAAAGTCAGTTTCAACCATGAGGAGGACACACGGGTGTGTCTAGCAGTCGTGGGAGGCACACGGCCTGCCCACACGGGCGTGTAACCCCTGAAACTTAGAAAAGTTTTAAATTTTCGTGAAATTTTGTATGTGTTTAGGTTTAGTCCCGACCCGGTTTATAGCATGTTTTAAGTCTCGATGACCTACTAAGGGGACATTGTGGTTGAAGTTAATATTAAATTGTATGACATTTCTATAAACGTTTTCGATCTGTTTGGTAACGTCTTTAACCCTAGTCTGACGACGGATACGGGTTAGGGTTGTTATAGTAATGGTATGGTTATTTGTATTCGTTTACTGATACTTGACATGATAATGTAAGCATTGGAGGCACATTATTACATCATATACGAAAATTAAACTAAATATGGGTTCTTTAAGAAAGCACTAAGTAACGAACTTGAGACAATGACTCTTGATACACATTTGTTACACACATACACACACGCACACACACACACACACATATATGAATTTCCAACTAGTTTATATGTTTAATTTGATTATGCATTGTTTTCGATTTATGTAAGCACCACTAAGTATACAATAATCAACATACAAATTTGTTTGTTTCTATGTGCAAGTCCTGAATAGGTTCTCCAGTTGATTAAAGGTCTGATATGTTGGAACGCCAGTACCCCATGGCGCAGCAGAATAAAATTAGATCCGGCGATCCAAATCATGGATCCATGTGTGAGGAACGAATCGGGGTGAAATAAAGGTTTCGAAATTACCAAAACTTCAATCTGAGTAGACAGCGACGCCTTGGCAACAAGAGTTTTGATCTACTGTCGAATCAAGCCTCAACCTTTTCCGATGTCGGCCTCTACGTAATCCACCCGGTTTGACTATGAACGGAAGAAATCTCCAAAACTGTTTTGGAGGCTTATTTGCTTGACGGCTGCTAGACCTAACAAGCAATCACTTAGGGTTTTCATATTTTGTTTTGTCTCCTTTTAATACCTTTTATAATGGGTGCCTTTCTCATTGGGCCTTTTATAATAGGTATCCTCTTAATTGGGCCTTTTATAATTGGTATGTCTTGAATGTATTACAAGATTAAATAAAAACAATAAAGCTTTTAACCGAAAATTATAATTACATTAATTATATCTGAAAATTACAATTACATTAATTATAATAAGGATTCCGGTAAACTATATTTATTTAAATTTATATGAATCAAATTCATATATTAATAAAATTATGTTATCATTATGTGTACAACATCCTTGTACATATAATATGTTCAATATTTGATTGCCCAATTAAATTAATTCTTTAATTAATTTAATTTATGTGACAACCAAGCACAATACCAACTATATTTTATTCCGTTCATTTCAACCATAGGGTGTGACCCTGTAGGTTCTTGCAACGTTAGCAGTAATACTAGAACGATTCTATTGTCACAGACAATGAGTGGCATCTAGCAATGCATCATTGCTACCTAAGTTACAAGAAGTCATGATTCGACATAACCTTTCGTGATTAACCTTTCATGCATTAATCCTTAAGTCCTTTATCTCTGGAACGGATACAAGTCATGGGATAGTCACACTTGCATAATCCATCCCATGTTTCTTGATATCTTGAGTAGACTATGATATACAAATTAGTATGACATCTCATATCAACTTATTTGAGCATGGCCATGCATTTCTAGTCTCACTCAATCAAGTGGCCTAAGATATTACTCCTATTATGTAGGAGGGACTTATCCTTTATTGATCAACCATATCCCTCTACATAGATTGTGGTATATCCAACATCAGCCTTTATAGAACAACCTGTTACGGTGTACGTTTGACTGTATCAAAATATACAACTCACGATGCTGGGATAATAATGATCTCAAGTCTGAGGATCATATACATATTAATCACTATGAGTAATGTTGTGACAATTACATAATAATCCAAGAAACATACTCATAGCGGGTCAATCCAATATGTTGTTCTCTAACGCACATATTCATGCATTGATTTTGACACTCCATATCAATGACAACTCTTTATCATCAATCAACTACATGTTAGTCTTAATGCATTATTATTGTCCTAGTCAACAATAATACTCGACTAAGGATCTTTTAAGAATAATCATATTATTCTCAGGACATTATTATAAAACAGTTTATCTATACACACAGAAAGAAAAACTGAAATAATAATGACAACGCTTTATATTAATAAACATGGTAAATTAAGTATGTTATTACAACCATCTCATGATTGATCTTTGGGCATACTCTTACATGATAAGCATCCAATAATCAGTCGTTAAGCTTGGATTAAATTTTTACTCTTCTGTCCATAAATTTAGTTAATGACATGTACCTAGGTTGAGTTTTGGTGGTTAAATACTATTTGGTCACTATGGTATGTTTTGGCTAGTTATGAATTTATAAAGTTTGTTTTGTGGAATTCCAATGCCTAATAAATAAACTAGTATGTGTGTTTATAAGTGCTTAGTTACTTATTGAACTAGGTTAGGTAGAAATGTGTTGATTACCAAGTGGTTGGAGCGTATAATCGTGTTTTAGTTGTTAATATGTTGCAATTTTGGATTGTTTTAATCATTGTGATGTTTTGCATGTTAGATGATGTTTAGGACATGTAATTTTTAGTACTAAAAGTCATGGATATGAATTGAAAATGTTTCGGGTCGACATAGGTGCATTTTGGATGTTTGGCTTAGATAGTAAATTTTGTCGCGACGTCCTCTGTCTCGACGCTGCAACTTTCTCGTGCAACGTAGCAACTTGGCCATTTCATGTCACGACCTTCCCAGGCCCATAGGGATGTCGTGATGTTTCATGTTTGTAATAACCATATTTTGCCCGGGCTTTTAACCAAAACCCAAACCCGGGCCTATTAGCCAAAACAAAACCAGATTGAAAAGAAGAAAAAACCAAATGCTATAAAAGTCCATTAAAAAATATATATATAGTCCAAATGTCCATTTACATTTCTGGAGCCCAACTAAAAATAGGCCCAAGACCAGTTTGATACAAACCCAAGTGCAAATAATAATATATAACAGTTTTGAATGCCCATTTACAAGAGAGCTCAAAGCCCAATAAACCAAAATAAGCAAACAGAACAAAAAGCCAAAACCAATAGTCCAGAAACAAAACAGTCCATTTATAAAATTACAAAAACCCAAAAAGAAGCCCAATCCAAGCTCTAACCCATAAATGGAATAAAATCCAAAGAACAAACAGTTTCTACGAGCCCAATTAACCCAATTACAGAGGCCCAATGGCCCAACAACCCGAACGGCCCAATGGCCCAAAGCTAAAAGGCCCAGCACAGACTAGAATTAACAGAAACCCTAGGGACCCTGTTTCCAGCGCCGCCGCGCGTGTCCCACACGCGCGCGCCCATGTCGTTCTCGCTTCCCACGCGCCACGCGTGCCGCTCCAGTTCCCCGCACATGCACGCCTTGCCTCGTTTCGATCACCACGCGCCTCAGCTCTAGTGCCCACGCCCTTGACGGACGAAACCCGCGTCGCATTGTTCCCATACGCCTCGGCTTGACTCCCCCACCAGCACTGCGTGCCCATTACCTGCAAGGAAGACGCACGACAACACCACAAAAGAACAGAGACAACAAAAAACAGAAAAAGATGGGGAGAAATAGTTTGAATAATAAAAAAGAATATTGTATTTGGCTATAAAGCCATAAAAATTGATGTAAGGGGGTTTTTTTTTTACGGGGGTTTTTAGAAAAAAATACCGGGCAATCAAGAAAACTTTGTAAGCATTCTTCCTTCGGTGTTTTACGAATACTAAGAAAGAAATCAAAATACGAACACGCGTATATCAGAAATCGAATAAGCAAAGGGGGGTCTTCATTGCTTTTAAGCATTCACAATAATCAGAAACAGATGAACCCCGAAGGTCAATCTCAGTTTTCCATTTCTATTTTTCGCTATCACTGCTTATCTATTTCATTAAAAAGAACAATAATAAACAAAACAAAAGGCGGGCGTTTACCTCGTCGACCGCCATCGTCGATTTCCTCTTTGCCTCGTCGGGACTGAAATCAGAAAGGGGGCCTGGATCGTCGGCGTCTGGTGCGACAGAGGGAGAGGAGGAGTTGTTTTCGGCTGGAGAAAAGGGGGGCTAGGGTTTGGTCCAGAGAGAAAAGGAGAGCAAAATCTGATTTTTTTTTAAGGAAAGAAATAAATGAATTTTTTTTCCAGAAATTTTGGGGCTTAAATAACCTTAACGAAACGGCACCGTTTCGGGGAGGGTCCGCGTCGACCCGCTCGTGACCCGGAGGATCCGCGCTTTCGATCAAGCGGTCTAATTGCCATCCTGGTCCCTCCGCGTTTTATTATTCTCAACCCCGTTGGTTTTGAACTTTTTTTTTTTAAATTCAGCCCCAAAACTCATATCTCATCTCAATCCGGTCCTACAGATCTTCAATGGTTTAAATCCAAACGACATCGTTTTAAAATTTATTATAATTTCAACTTTGACCCCTGTAAACTGACGCGTGTTACATCTCAGTCCTCGCGCCCTTTTAACAGTTTTATTTGCTTGCAAATTATTCCTTGATTTTATTTAAATTTTAATCAAGCCCTTTTTATTTAAGTCTCATTTTTTTAAAAAAATAAAGGAAGAAATAATAAAAATCTATTTTATGCATGTTCTTAGTTTTGAAGAGTTATACGATATTTATTTTTAAGTACCATTATATTATTATTTTATATGTGTGCGTTATTTATATTTAAGTTATTTTATTTATGTATATGCTATTCAATTCCATTGTTTTATCATCATCATTATTATTCATGCATGTTAGTATTTTAGATTAATGATTCCAATGTTGTATATTATGTGTGTTATATCACAGTGGCACCAAGTTCGTGTAATACATATTTGTTAAATTTTTGTTGGGCATGACCTCAAATCTTTATAATCTCATCCTAAGTTACAAAGCTTCCAATAAGGCAATGTCTATTTGGATTCGAGAGATCGTACCCTATGTGTTGGGTTTCGGTTCTCTCGCTTCGCCAAAGATCGAATATCCTTTTGATAGTTTTTACGCATGAGTCTCGGGATTAAGAGATGATCTTGGATCTGAGAATTAAATTGTCATATCCTATGCACTGGATGTGATATTTTATTCCTCGGAATGGGAAATCTTATATCCAACTCGAGAAAATTCAAACATTTCCAAAAGAGGTCAAAATTTTTAAATTCTTTCAAAAATTTTCAAACTTTTGACATATGAGCATTAATTAATCAATTCGGTACCGATTTTGGGCGTGACGAGGGTGCTAACCCTTCCTCGCATGTAACCGACTCCCGAACCTATTTTCTCAAATTTTCGTGGACCAAAAACATTGTTTTAGTAAATCGGAATGTTTTATTAAAACAAAGGTGATCCGATCACACCTAATAAAAGATCGGTGGCGACTCCCGTTTTTTTATTTTCAAAACCAAGTCGATTTTCGTTTTGTCAAAAAATGGTTACGACAGCTTGGCGACTCCACTGGGGACTTTGAGAGTCAGGCCGTAAATTGATTGATTTTTGTCCTTTTGATCGAAATTTCGGAAAATTGCTTTGAAAAATTATGTTTCTCTTTGATGCATTTGCTTGTGCTATAACGTCGAGTCTCGTGAAATACTTTGGCATTGCATTGCATGACCGTTGTGGTCGCACCCTTAAGTGGGAGTGAGAAGCTACTCTTTCGTGAGGTTTTTACCTCCGTGCAAGATAGTGGATCGCTTCCGGGATACATCCGTACCTATGTCTTCGTGAGATTTTTATCTCCGTGCAGCCATAAGGAAATGTATTCCCCTGAACTGAACTCGGTCCATATGAGCCTATAATGGGTGAGGATCGAGGAATCTGCTGGTTCAGGTACCCATACTTTAGAACCAAACCACATATAGAGAGACTTAAGAGCCTGTCATAGATAGAGCCGCGTAAACCCTAGTTGTTACCTTAAATAAGAGTTCGATCATTTCCTGTTCATTTTAAGTTCTTGTACCTGATACTAACTTGTTTTGTTTTGCTGTTATTGCATGGCATTTCATCATAAGAAGGTGTTGACCCACATTCGGTTACTAGATAGAAAAGCTTAACATGGAAAAGGGGTTTCTCGATAGAGTGGAGGATAATGCGGCCGTTCAGGTGTGGTCCGAAAGAATACAGCAAGAAAAAGGAGATAGCCTGACAGTGGGGCATGAATTAGAGTTATGGGATTTCACCCACGTTAGTGTGGCTCAAAATGACCTGCGGGAGTTAAAGGAAATATGGGATTCCTGAGGCAATGAGGACAAACAACTGTTCTACCATAATTACGGTGATCTGCACTATTTGCTGGATATCAAGGTAGACGAGTACCTACTTCGAGCCATTACCCAGTTTTGGAACCCCGCTTATAGTTGCTTCACTTTTGGAAAGGTGGATTTGGTGCCAACTATAGAAGAGTACACAGCTTTGTTTCGGTGCCCGAGAATTCAAACTGATAAGGCATATTCAAGGTTTGCTAATGTGTCGGCATTCTCAAAAAGGCTAATGAACATCACAGGAATGAGTGAGCAATGGATTACGGCCCGGATCAAACAAAAAGGAGATTGTAAGTGCATTCCATGGAAACACTTGAGGGACTTGATCTTGGCACATCCTGATAAGAAAAAGAGGGTCGACGTCTTCGCTCTAAGCATCTATGGTTTGGTCATCTTCCCCAAAGCATTAGGGCACATAGAGGATGCGGTCTCAGACCTATTTGATAAACTCGACAAGGGAGTCACACCCGTCCCCGCAATTCTGGCCGAAACCTTCAGATCATTGAACGCTTGCCGAAGAGCGGGCGAAGGGAGGTTCATAAGATGTGCACAACTGTTGCTATCATGGTTCCATTGCCATTTCTGGAAGATAGAAAAAGTCTCATACAAAGTCTTTTTTGAAAACTACTCCCCTCTAAAAGAATTAGCGGATACGCCAAGGCAGGACGACCTATCAGGAAAGAAATGGATAGAGATCCTCCAAAATTTGCAAGTGGAAGATGTAGAATGGAAGACTCTGTGGATGATCCCTGACGAGATCTTGTATTGATGTGGAGAGTTCGACTGGGTCCCTTTACTCGGGATATGGGGAGCTGTTGGGTACGCCCCATTGCTAGTAATGAGGCAGTATCAATTGAGGCAATTCATACCGGCGACACATGGATTAGCCTAGTGTGAATTTTCGTACAAGGACGATAATTATAAGAAGAAAGTGCGTGAGATATCAGATGCATGGACTCGAACTCGGAAAATGAAGAGACTCGCCATAAGGCCAATGATTACGCCTGAGTACGATCAATGGTGGGCCAAAAGAGTCAATGACAACGTCCCGGCCCCCAAGGGAATGCTCGACCAGTAGAAGAGCAGCTGCAAGTAATCCCATCTGAATTGGAGATTATCAAGCAAGATTTCGAGAGAATGAGCCGGGAACTAGGTAAAAGAATAGAGCAGCTAGAAGAGGAAAAGATGCAGTTGGGGTTAGATGTTGATCTCCACAAGTTCGAGGCCGAAAAATTAAAAAAAGGAAAGAATAAGGCCGAAGAGGATTTGGACAGCCTAAAGATGGACTATAAGAAGCTACGCTTGTCCATTAGAACTGTCAGTTTGGGGAAGACATCGGAACAATGGCGACAGGAAATTAAAGAAGAAAAGTCTAGAGTCAATCAGTGGGAGAAAAAATTTTAAGATGCTCGAGCACGAGAGGATGCTTTGAAAAAGAGCCTGTTAGAAAGCCAAAGCGAAAAGGAGAAGTTACGCGCCCAGGTAGCAGAATTAGAAAAATCACTGCATCTGCACCGTAGTCACAACTCAGTAGTCGAATTAAGAGCCAGTCAAAACAAAATCGAGGAGATGAGAGGAAAGATAGAGGAGCTCGAGACTGCATTACAAGATAGCAAAATTTGGGTCGAACTCTTCAAAGCAAACGATGAATATTGGAAGGAACAGCTCTACCATTCTCGAGAACAGATCAGAAATAGAGACTATGTAATGGGCGAAGCCGTGGCTCAAATCCGAGAGATGGCTGATCATCTGCAAGCCTTGGTAGTTCGGGCTGATACGTTAAGCCTGATGTACGAGTCAAGATCGGAACGAGGCCAAAGTCTGGCGTGGCTTCTTAGGAAAGTTAAAGATTTAGGCATTAGGGCAAAGTCGTATATGTAATCGTCCGTTCTATGAAAGGAAATTTGTTTTCTAGTAAAGTTTATCTAATGGAATTGAATTAAGTCAACACATTTCTTTCATTTTGCATCCACAACATGCATTTGCATTACATTTCATCCATTCGCATACATCGCATTATTTGCATCAAAAGGGAGCCTAATTGGTTAAAAATCATGACAGAAGAAGTTACCCTGGAAACCGACGAAAACCAACCTATTGTGCATTACTACAACACTCGTCGTAAGGCGAAAGCAATGGACCAAAGATACGAACAATTTCAGAAAGATACAAGAGCAGATGACGAAGTTTCAGCAAGAATTGAAAGACCAAATGATAGAGGCTCAACGGGATATGATGGCCCAAATGACGTTGATGATGAATGGGATATCAAACAAAGGAAAAGATCCTGCCGCTAGTACCGGGGAAGAAAGCGAAGACCATCCCCAGGGTACACTCCACCTCATGGAGGTTGGCCTCAAAAGGAATTTACAGGCCTAGAACAACCACTTGTACCACCACCTGCCTGTCTAGGGCAAGGAGTATTCGCCCCCAACCAAGGAGCTAACCCTAATGACCCTATGGTCCCAGATTTGGACGATCCTATGGAACTAGCCAAGTTAAAAATGAAGGATCAGGAGGCTCAGGACAAGTACAAGGATTTGGAAGAAAGGCTCAGGGCGATAGAAGGAACTAGAGTCTCTTCTGCGATGAGTGCCAAAAAGCTTAGTCTGGTTCCCGGTCTGGTCTTACCTCCAAAATTTAAAGCACCAGACTTTGAAAAATATGATGGAACAAGGTGTCCAAAGGCGCATCTCACCATGTTTTCTCGAAAAATGGTCGGTCATGAAGATGAAGATAAGCTGTTGATACACTGCTTTCAAGAGAGCTTGATCGGGTCCGCCCCCCAGTGGTACAATCAGCTGGGCAGAGAGAGGATCCAGTCATGGGATGATTTAGCTACAGCCTTCTGTGAGCAATACAAGCACGTCTCCGATATAGCACCTGACCGACTAACACTACAGATGATGGAAAAGAAGCCATCAGAAACCTTTAGACAATATGCTCAAAGATGGAGAGACGTCTCGGTTCAAGTGGAACCCCCACTGACCAAAACTGAGATCACAGTCCTTTTTATCAACACTTTAAAAGCGCCATTCTATGACAAGCTGGTAGGAAATGCCACAAAGGACTTCGCGGACGTTGTAATATCCGGAGAACTCATCGAAAACGGCATCAAGAACGGAAACCACTACGCTTCTAATTCGTGCCCAATCCAACCACGACCTCAGTTCCGCCCACCTCCAAATTTCTACTACCATCCCCAAAACCCTTATTATCAAGCACCTCCTTCTTACCCTGTCTACAACACGAATAACCAACGTCCATTCACCATGTTCCCATCTAATAATGCGCCTGCTCCAAGCCAACCCAGGCACGAACAAAGACCGATGAGACCCAATCCTAAAAGACCTCAACTCACCCCTATTCCTGTATCATACGGAAAACTGTGCCCAAAGTTGCTGGAAAAACAATTAATATCCCCGCATTATATGGCACCCTTGAAACCGCCATACCCGAAATGGTACGATCCCAATACTAGTTGCATGTATCATGGGGGAAACCAAGGGCATTCCACGAAAAATTGTATAGCCTTCAAGAAGAGGGTTCAGGATCTCATTAATGCCGGGATCTTACGGTTCGACGGTACTGGTAACGTGGCGGGAAACCCGCTCTCTAACCATACCGAAGGGAATGTGAGCGTAGTGATAAAGGAAGACACGCGGCGAGCTAAGAGCTACGTCTCTGAAATAAAAACACCCTTGCGAAAGGTCTGGAAGGTGATGAGGGAACATGGGTTATTCAGTCATTCCCGTAAAAGCTTCGAAGAAGAAAGTGTGGAAGGACCAAGTTTTTGTATCTTTCATGGTATCGAAGGGCACGACATCCAATCTTGCGAAGAATTCAGGAAACTACTCCAAGACATGATGAACAACAGGGAGGTCGAGATCCTTGATAAAATAGACGGAGTCGAGGAAAATGATATATGTACGTCTGAGGGTCAATCATCAGGCCCCCCTTACAGTGCCAATCAACCTTTGGTGATATACTACGAAGCAAAGAAGGAAGAGGTGAAACCAAAGATGATAATCCAAGTGCCTTCTCCTTTCACCTACAAGGACGATAGGGCGGTGCCATGGAAGTACGATGTTAACATTGTCGTACCCGAAAAGCCAAAAGTCATGGCTGGAGATATCGGTCGAGTAGGACACTTTACTCGCAGTGAGAGGTGTTATTCCCCTGAAAGGGCTGAACCAAAGAAAGAAGCTACCGACTTGAGTAAGAAAGGCAAGGCACAGATGCTCGAGTCTGAGGCGGATGTTGGAGAACAGCCAGAGTTGGACTTTAAAAGACCTGTTAATGAGGATGAAGCCCACGAATTCTTGAAGTTCATCAAGCACAGCGAATACAGCATCGTGGAACAGTTAAACAAACAACCGGTAAAAATCTCGGTGTTATCCCTATTGTTGAACTCAGAGTCACATCGGAACGCCTTACTAAAAGTGCTCAACCAAGCTTACGTAGAAAGCAACGTATCTGTAGAAAAGCTTGACAGATGGGTGAACAATCTAAATGCAGATAATTTCATTTCATTTAGTGATGATGAGATACCGGCGAACGGTAGGGGCTCTGTGAAGGCATTACATATTACGACCAGTTGCAAGGGTTACATAGTGCCGAATGTGCTCATTGACAATGGATCCGCCCTCAACGTCATGCCTTTGGCCACACTCTCTAGGATGCCAGTCGATATGTCCTATCTAAGGCCTTGTCATTCGGCGGTAAGGGCATTTGACGGGACACGGCGAGAGGTTATGGGAAAGATTGAAATTCCCCTAGAAGTGGGCCCCTGTACATATAACGTAGAATTTCATGTCATGGACATTAACCCATCATACAATTGCCTTTTAGGGAGGCCTTGGATCCACTCTGCTGGGGCAGTTCCTTCATCCCTCCACCAAAAGGTGAAGTTCATCATGGATAGCCGATTGATCACGGTCGAAGGCGAAGAAGACATTGTCGCATCTATTTCTGCTGTCACGCCTTATATCGAAGTGAACAAAGATGCAGTAGAATGTTCATTCCGTTCCCTCGAATTTATTAACGCTACATTCGTGGCTGAGGGGAACAAGATTCCCACACCTAGATTATCAAGGAATGCCAAGATGGGGATCAAACTGACGGTGGGAAAAGGAGCCCGAGCAAGGAAAGGCTTAGGGAGATACCAACAAGGGATAGCTAGAGCGCTAGTGCCGACACACCATAAGGCCCGATATGGTTTAGGGTTCAAGCCGGATGTGCGACAAAGGAAGAAACAACTGCAAAAAGATCAGGAAAAGAGGATGGCAAGAGCTTCAGGCCGAGAAGCAGAATGGGAGCCCATAACTTACCCGCCCTTGTCGAAAACGTTCACATCAGTAGGAGTGATGTACCCAAAAAGTGAGAATGCACGAAACACGTTGTCATTAGTCGAAAGGGATTTCCTCAGCTTCAGTATAAATGCCATCGACAAGACGGACGATACAAGGGAAGATATCTCAATGATACGCCGTGGTCCGCCTGGATTTGTGTTGAGCAATTGGACTGCTGAGGATCTTCTTGTAGTTTCTAGGGCCTCTCCAAAGTAATCCTCAATGTCCACCCCTTTTATGCCCTAAGTTATTGGGAAAATTGTTACAAGAGTTTATGTCTGCAATTTATCTTTTAAATGAACTTCAATGGAGATGCATTTATGTTATGGTCCCTTCATTCTCATTGGCTTCATATTTATTCCCTTTTCTTATAATTCGTGCCTACGAATATTGCATGTCATGCCACGGTGCTATGTTTGTGTGTCCCAACTCCTTGATATTCCTCTATAGTTTCTTTTTCATTTATCTTTTAGGTGCTCGGATATCGACGATGTGAACAGTCCCGTTACAAGTCCTAGAATCGATTTCGAGCAAGCTGTCTGTTTAGGAGAATTCGAAGCTAAAGAAAACGCTGAAGATTATGTCTCGTCCCCCAACTTGCTAAGAATAATAGAGCAAGAAGACAAACAGATACGACCCCATCAAGAACCTGTTGAGACAGTGAATTTAGGAAGCGAAGAAAGGAGGCAAGAAGTGAAAGTTGGGACATCCATGTCTGGGGACACCAAACACGATTTGATCGCTTTGCTGCATGAATACAAAGATGTATTCGCATGGTCGTATCAAGACATGCCAGGTTTGAATGAAGATGTAGTGGTCCATAGGCTCCCATTGAAACCAGAATGCAAGCCTGTTCAGCAGAAGTTAAGGCGGATGAGGCCTGAAATGCTCCTAAAGATAAAAGAAGAGGTCAAGAAACAGTTTGATGCTGGTTTCCTACAAGTCTCCAAGTATCCAGAATGGGTGGCTAATATAGTACTGGTACCCAAGAAAGACGGTAAAGTGTGAATGTGCGTGGATTATCGGGATCTGAATCGAGCGAGCCCTAAAGATAATTTCCCGTTACCACACATCGATACATTGGTAGACAACACGGCAAAGCACTCATTTTTCTCCTTCATGGATGGATTTTCGAGTTACAATCAAATCAAAATGGCTCCCGAAGATATGGAGAAAACGACATTCATGACAATGTGGGGAACATTCTGCTACAAGGTAATGCCGTTTGGGCTAAAGAATGCCGGGGCAACATACCAGAGGGCCATGGTAGCACTGTTTCATGACATGATGCACAAGGAAATAGAAGTCTATGTAGACGATATGATCACCAAATCTCGAGGGGGGAGAGAGCATGTTGGGAACCTCAAGAAGTTGTTCGAAAGACTGAGAAAATTCCAGCTGAAGCTCAATCCAGCCAAGTGCACATTTGGGGCGACCTCGGGGAAATTGCTGGGCTTCATCGTCAGTGAGAGAGGCATTGAAGTTGATCCGGACAAGATAAAGGCCATACAAGAGTTGCCGCCTCCGCGCATACAAAAGGAAGTTAGAGGATTCCTAGGGAGGCTAAACTACATTGCTCGGTTTATCGCTCAACTTACCAACCAATGCGACCCAATTTTTCGACTCCTTCGGAAGCATAACCCAGGGGAATGGAACGAAGAATGCCAAGCTGCTTTTGACAAGATCAAACGATACTTGTCTAACCCCCCGGTGCTAGTGCCACCGACTCCCGGGAGACCGTTAATATTATATCTGACGGTGTTCGAAAATTCAATGGGTTGTGTACTAGGGCAACATGATGAGTCGGGGAAGAGAGAAAAGGCAATCTATTACCTCAGCAAGAAGTTCACAGAATATGAAGCAAGATATTCGTCAATTGAAAAGTTCTGCTGCGCTCTGGTCTGGGCAGCTCGAAGGCTCAGGCAATATATGTTGTATCATACGACATGGTTGATTTCAAAGCTGGACCCAATAAAGTACATGATGGGATCACCTGTGCTCTCAGGAAGAATGGCGCGATGGCAGATCCTACTATCAGAATACGACATCACCTATGTGAGTCAAAAGTCAATAAAAGGGAGTGCAATAGCCGACTTTTTGGCAACTCGAACGACAGAGGAATACGAACCATTAAGATTGGACTTCCCAGACGAAGACTTGATGTGTATTACAGAAAAAGGATGTGAATCGTCAGAGGAGAAGTTGTAGAAGATGAGCTTTGATGGTGCCTCGAATGCATTGGGGCATGGGATTGGAGCAGTCTTAGTGTCACCAGAAGGGAATCATTATCCATTCACTGCCAGATTAAATTTCTTCTGTACCAATAACATAGTGGAATACGAGGCTTGCATCATGGGACTTCGCGCAGCGGTCGAACGAGACATCAAAATCTTAAAGGTATCCGGGGATTCGGCATTGGTGATTTACCAAATCCGCGGAGACTGGGAAGTAAGAGACTCGAAATTGGTCAAATATCACAATCTTGTTGTGGAATTGGTCAAAGAATTCGAGGAAGTGACCTTTAATTACTTTCCACGAGAAGAAAACCAATTGGCTGATGCTCTGGCCACTTTGGCTTCAATGTTCAAAGCAAACCGAGAGACGGAAATAATGCCTCTCCAGATGAGCATATATGAAGCCCCGGCGCATTGTTTTAGCATTGAAAAAGAGGCAGATGGACATCCATGGTTCCATGACATCCTAGAGTATGTCAAGAACCAAGGGTATCCCGGGCAAGCAAACGAGAATGACAAAAGAACAATCAGAAGAATGGCAGCGGGATTTGTTCTTGATGGGGACATCCTGTACAAAAAGGGAAAGGATCAAGTGCTCTTGAGATGCGTGGACAATAGCGAAGCCAGAAAGATACTTGAAGAGGTCCACGAAGGAATTTGTGGAACGCACGCTAATGGTTTCACCATGGCTAGGAAGATTATGAGACTCGGTTATTACTGGTTGACGATGGAAAGCGACTGCATTCGTCACTCACGAAAGTGTCATAAATGTCAAATTTACGGTGATAAAATTCATGCAGCACCTTCACCCCTTCACGTCATGACTTCTCCGTGGCCTTTCTCTATGTGGGGCATGGATGTTATAGGACCAATCTTCCCCAAAGCTTCCAATGGGCATCGATTCATCTTCGTGGTCATAGATTACTTCACAAAGTGGGTCGAAGCCGCTTCATTTGCAAATGTGACAAAGAACGCTGTTTGCAAGTTCTTGAAAAAAGAGATCATATGTCGATACGGTTTGCCTGAGAAGATCATCTCGGATAATGCTTTGAATCTGAACAACAAGATGATGAAGGAAGTATGCGAACAATTTCAAATAAAGCATCACAATTCCTCACCCTATAGCCCAAAGATGAATGGGGCAGTAGAAGCGGCCAACAAAAATATTAAAAGGATTATTGGGAAAATGACCGAGACATATAAAGATTGGCACGAGAAGCTACCATTTGCCCTGCACGCATATTGCACATGTGTGCGGACCTCTACAGGGGCAACTCCTTTCTCTCTGGTATATGGAATGGAAGCTGTACTGCCCGTCGAGGTGGAAATACCCTCTTTACGAGTCTTGATGGAGTCAAAATTAGAAGAATCAGAATGGGTTCAAGCCCGATACGATCAACTGAATCTGATCGAAGAGAAACGCTTGAGAGCAATCTGTCACGGGCAGATGTATCAAAAAAGAATGATCACAGCCCATGACAAGAAGGTACGGCCAAGGGAATTTCGTGAAGGGGAATTTGTGCTGAAAAAGATTCTCCCTATACAAAAAGACTTTCGGGGAAAATGGGCCCCGAATTGGGAAGGACCCTATGTCGTAAAGAAGGCTTTCTCGGGCGGAGCTTTAATTCTTACTGAGATGGATGGGAAAGAGGTACCGAATCCAGTAAACTCAGATGCCGTGAAGAAGTACTACGCCTAAAAAAAAAGGGAAAGGAGAAGAGAAAAAAAGAAAAGATCAAGATGAAAACCTGAAAGGGCGTCTTGACGTAAAAAAAAAAGGAAAGGAGAAGAGAAAAAAAAGAAAAGATCAAGATGAAAACCTGAAAGGGCGTCTTGACGTAAAAAAAACAAAAAAAAAACGAAAAGGGTAGCTTGACAGAAAAATTAGGATGAAAACCTGAAAAGGCATCCTAACGGAGAGCAAGGGCGATTCGAACAGGAAGTCAAAGGCGAGATTGTAATATTTGAAGTAGACTCAGAAGCTCAGAATCTTCTACGCAAGAAGCTTCACTCGAAGAGATTCAGGATGAAGGAACATGGAGAAGTTCATACGTTTGATATCTAGAGCACTTGTGACAATTGAATCTACTTTCTTTTTTATGTTTTCCTTATCAAATCATCCCTTGTCAATTTTCTTTGCTTGTTGCTTTGAAATAAAGACGAACGCAAGGCATTTCCTTCATACCTACTTGGCCATTCTCATGCATCTCGTGTTTGGTTCATTTAAATGGTAAATAGTGAAATTACATACTCTAAACAAAAAGAACGTTGAGCATTACCTGGATGAGAACTTGGTAAGTATAAGAGCCTCAAAGCAAGAACAAAAGTTCAACAAGGGAGCAAAAGGGGTGATATATGAGAAGTGCAGACTACTCATAAAACCTGAGAATGAGAACAAAACCCGAAAGAAAAGTCAAGAATCGAAACGATGAATACAAGTCATCATAACGAGAGATACATGACAAACGAGCCCAGAGCGCATGGCTTAATCATATAGGCATAAGAGCATTTAAGACAAAGACGTGCATATCATGATAACATCACGCATGATGCATACAGGTACACCAGTGAAGCAAGAAGCTTTGACGATGATTGTACCGAACCAAAGAGAAGGAAGACATCCGAGTCCCACCAGACGACACATTCTCAATTTTTGTTAAAGTCGACTCATGAAGCGAGAAGTGAGTTGAGCCCCGGGACACGCCGAGGTATTTAATTTCTGTCTTTAAAATTCCGATCAAAAATCGACTCATAAAGCGAGAAGTGAGTTGAGCCCTGGGACACGCCGAGGTATTTAATTTCTGTCTTTAAATTTCTGTTCAAAAAGTCGACTCATAAAGCGAGAAGTGAGTTGAGCCCCGGGACACGCCGAGGTATTTAATTTCTGTCTTTAAATTTCCGTTCAAAAGTCGACTCATAAAGCGAGAAGTGAGTTGAGCCCCGGGACACGCCGAGGTATTTAATTTCTGTCTTTAAATTTCCATTCAAAAGTCGACTCATAAAGCGAGAAGTGAGTTGAGCCCCGGGACACGCCGAGGTATTTAATTTCTGTCTTTAAATTTCCATTCAAAAGTCGACTCATAAAGTGAGAAGTGAGTTGGGCCTCGGGTTACGCACGCTGAGGTATCTTTAATTTCCATTTTTTAATTTCTGTTCAAAAATCAACTCATACTGCGAAAGCTGAGTTGGGCCTTGGGTTACGCACGCTGAGGTATTTTTAATTTCTGTCTTTAAATTTCCGTTCAAAAGTCGACTCATAAAGCGAGAAGTGAGTTGAGCCCCGGGACACGCCAAGGTATTTAATTTCCGTTTTTAAATTTCTGTTCAAAAGTCGACTCATACTGCAAAAGTGAGTTGGGCCTCGGGTTACGCACGCTGAGGTATCTTTAATTTCCATTTTTTAATTTCTGTTCAAAAATCAACTCATACTGCGAAAGGTGAGTTGGGCCTCGGGTTACGCACGCTGAGGTATTTTTAATTTCTGTTTTTAAATTTCTGTTCAAAAATCAACTCATACTGCGAAACGTGAGTTGGGCCTCGGGTTACGCACGCTGAGGTATTTTTAATTTTCGTCTTTAAATTTCTGTTCAAAAATCAACTCATACTGCGAAAGGTGAGTTGGGCCTCGGGTTACGCACGCTGAGGTATTTTTAATTTCCGTCTTTAAATTTCTGTTCAAAAATCAACTCATACTGCGAAAGGTGAGTTGGGCCTCGGGTTAATCACGCGGAGGTATTTTTAATTTCCGTCTTTAAATTTCTGTTCAAGAATCAACCATATGGCGAGAATAAAGAAGCAATCCGAAAAGTTCGGGTTTCACCGAAATCCCAATGAAGAAAGAGATCGAAGCTACGAATCTCTTCGGGTCCTGAGGACATATTGGAGCAAGCAAATCCCATCCCTTAGAAGATTGAGGGGGAACGAATTGAAGCTACGAGTCATCTCGCGGGAGCAGTGGCAGAATGGATCAAAGCAATAGGGTTTGAAGAGGTTGGGGGAAGACGAAGACCAGTAAGTCAAGGCTTGGCCAAGAACGGGCAAAATTGGTTCTTCTATTATCTTTGCTCTATTCTCTTTTTACGACAATGAGCAAAGAGGGGCAGCTGTAATAACCATATTTTTCCCGGGCTTTTAACCAAAACCCAAACCCGGGCCTATTAGCCAAAACAAAACCAGATTGAAAAGAAGAAAAAACAAAATGCTATAAAAGTCCATTAAAAAATATATATATATAGTCCAAATGTCCATTTACATTTCTGGAGCCCAACTAAAAATAGGCCCAAGACCAGTTTGATACAAACCCAAGTGCAAATAATAATATATAACAGTTTCGAATGCCCATTTACAAGAGAGCTCAAAGCCCAATAAACCAAAATAAGCAAACAGAACAAAAAGCCAAAACCAATAGTCCAGAAACAAAACAGTCCATTTACAAAATTACAAAAACCCAAAAAGAAGCCCAATCCAAGCTCTAACCCATAAATGGAATAAAATCCAAAGAACAAACAGTTTCTACGAGCCCAATTAACCCAATTACAGAGGCCCAATGGCCCAACAACCCGAACGGCCCAATGGCCCAAAGCCAAAAGGCCCAGCACAGACTAGAATTAACAGAAACCCTAGGGACCCTGTTTCCAGCGCCGCCGCGCGTGTCCCACACGCGCGCGCCCATGTCGTTCCCGCTTCCCACGCGCCACGCGCGCCGCTCCAGTTCCCCGCACATGCACGCCTTGCCTCGTTTCGGTCACCACGCGCCTCGGCTCTGGTGCCCACGCCCCTGACGGACGAAACCCGCGTCACGTTGTTCCCATGCGCCTCTGCTTGACTCCCCCACCAGCACTGCGTGCCCATTACCTGCAAGGAAGACGCACGACAACACCACAAAAGAACAGAGACAACAAAAAACAGAAAAAGATGGGGAGAAATAGTTTGAATAATAAAAAAGAATATTGTATTTGGCTATAAAGCCATAAAAATTGATGTAAGGGGGTTTTTTTTTTTACGGGGGGTTTTTAGAAAAAAATACCGGGCAATCAAGAAAACTTTGTAAGCATTCTTCCTTCGGCGTTTTACGAATACTAAGAAAGAAATCAAAATATGAACACGTGTATATCAGAAATCGAATAAGCAAAGGGGGGTCTTCATTGCTTTTAGGCGTTCACAATAATCAGAAACAGACGAACCCCGAAAGTCAATCTCAGTTTTCCATTTCTATTTTTCGCTATCACTGCTTATCTATTTCATTAAAAAGAACAACAATAAACAAAACAAAAGGCGGGCGTTTACCTCGTCGACCGTCATCGTCGATTTCCTCTTTGCCTCGTCGGGACTGAAATCAGAAAGGGGGCCTGGATCGTCGGCGTCTGGTGCGACAGAGGGAGAGGAGGAGTTGTTTTCGGCTGGAGAAAAGGGGGGCTAGGGTTTGGTCCAGAGAGAAAAGGAGAGCAAAATCTGATTTTTTTTTAAGGAAAGAAATAAATGAATTTTTTTTCAGAAATTTTGGGGCTTAAATAACCTTAACGAAACGGCACCGTTTCGGGGAGGGTCCGCGCGTCGACCCACTCGTGACCCGGAGGATCCGCGCGTTTCGATCAGGCGGTCTAATTGCCATCCTGGTCCCTCCGCATTTTATTATTCTCAACCCCGTTGGTTTTGAACTTTTTTTATTTTAAATTCAGCCCCAAAACTCATATCTCATCTCAATCCGGTCCTACAGATCTTCAATGGTTTAAATCCAAACGACATCGTTTTAAAATTTATTATAATTTCAACTTTGACCCCTGTAAACTGACGCGTGTTACATCTCAGTCCTCGGCGCCCTTTTAACAGTTTTATTTGCTTGCAAATTATTCCTTGATTTTTATTTAAATTTTAATCAAGCCCTTTTTATTTAAGTCTCATTTTTTTTTTAAAAAAAAAGGAAGAAATAATAAAAATCTATTTTATGCATGTTCTTAGTTTTGAAGAGTTATACGATATTTATTTTTAAGTACCATTATATATTATTATTTTATATGTGTGCGTTATTTATATTAAGTTATTTTATTTTATGTATATGCTATTGATTCCATATCATTTTAGGCACATATGTTTTCTTTCCTCTTAAATCTATTATGTATTATGAACTGATTGTTTGCATCACCGTATCTTCAACTTTATCATCGTTAGTACTATTTTTTTTACTGTTTTATCATCATCATTATTATTCATGCATGTTAGTATTTTAGATTAATGATTCCAATGTTGTATATTATGTGTGTTATATCACAGTGGCACCAAGTTCGTGTAATACATATTTGTTAAATTTTGTTGGGCATGACCTCAAATCTTTATAATCTCATCCTAAGTTAGAAAGCTTCCAATAAGGCAATGTTCTATATTTGGAGATTCGAGAGATCGTACCCTATGTGTTGGGTTTCGGTTCTCTCGCTTCGCCAAAGATCGAATATCCTTTTGATAGTTTTACGCATGAGTCTCGGGGATTAAGAGATGATCTTGGATCCGAGAATTAAAATTGTCGTATCCTATGCACTGGATGTGATATTTTATTCCCTCGGAACGGGAAATCGTAATATCCAACTCGAGAAAATTCAAACATTTCCAAAAGAGGTCAAAATTTTTAAATTCTTTCAAAAATTTTCAAACTTTCGACATAGGGGCATTAATTAATCAATTCGGTACCGATTTTGGGCGTGACGAGGGTGTTAACCCTTCCTCGCATGTAACCGACTCCCGAACCTATTTTCTCAAATTTTCGTGGACCAAAAACATTGTTTTAGTAAATCGGAATGTTTTATTAAAACAAAGGTGATCCGATCACACCTAATAAAAGATCGGTGGCGACTCCCGTTTTTTATTTTCAAAACCAAGTCGATTTCCGTTTTGTCAAAAAATGGTTACGACAATGTTTTCATGTTATAACTTGATTTACTCTTTCAACACTAAGTCCCTAATTACTTCTGTTGATTCATTAATTCTTTCGTATGCATCAACTGAACTGAGACAAGTCCAATCAAAGTATTTTAAATACCAATATTGCGTTATTTCTTGATTTTTAACTATTTTAATGATTTTAATGTTTGACTAGGTTAAAATACTTAGCGAATGGATAAAATTACTAAAATTTTTTGGAACAAAATGCCAGAATTTAGTCAATCTATCAACAATTATCCTAAAAGCTTTCATGGTTGGAGTATTCCTGGTCTCCTACGTCGCAAGGTTGCAATGTCTATCCTGAATGAACCTTGGAGTTGAAGACGAAGGGCTAGTTTGGATGGGCGGTGTGTTTACCTCCGGTGAGGTTAAAAACAGCGGTGGCGGTGAGATTAGTTACTGTAGCGGTGAGATTGGACACTGTAGCAGTGAGATTAAAAACAGCGGTGGAGTGTGTGTTTGGATTCAAACGCAGCTGTAGCGGTGAGGTGGAAATAAAAAATGACCATTAAGGACATCATATTAGAATTGATATATAATAGTTGTTTTTAAATTATTTTACTTATGTAAAATTATTAAAGTATGTGAATTTATGAATTTATTTAATAAAATATTAAAATGTATCTTCCAATATTTTATTATAAATATTTTAATGAATTATATAATTAATTTAAATTATTTATTAGATAAAATAAAAATTATTTTTAAATTTTTATAGTTAAATATTTTTTTATAACAATGATAAATATTATTTTCGCAAATAGTAACATTATACTTTGATCAAATTTTGAAGTATCTAACCGAATGATTTGTAATAAAAAAAAATATATTAACATAAGACATAACAAGTTTCATTATTACTAGAAATTAAGTTATGATACAAAATTGTTTTTACAAATGTTGATTCATTAAACTATTTGCAATGGTTTCCCTTAACATTGAAATTTCAAGGTTTGTAACAAAACTCTCATTTTGTAAAGAAAACAGAATTTTCAATACAGAAACCAAAAGTTTGTTTCTCCAAAAGTTAATCAAATTTTAATTACTTTTAAATTTTTTCATCTTTTGAAGATTTTTTTTTTCTTCTAGCTTTGTCTTGCAAGAAATTTCTTCTCCTTTTCATGAAATCTATCTTCTTGACATTTCTCATTTATTTATTTTAAAATTTTATAAAAAATTTGTTTTTAATTTTTTTGTTATAATATTATTAATTTCAACTAATTTCCTTCAATTATTATATTCTTATAATTTATATGTTTTATGCTAAATTTTTTATATACTTTTCTGAATTTGTATATATCTATTTCTATTTTAATACTTTTTAATGTATAAATAGATTTAATAAAAATATTAATTTTTACATAAAAACACATGGCAAATCATAATTGGCTATAAGAAATTTTTTCAACATCTCTCAAAAAATGAATTTAAAAATATAATAAAAATATACTTTTAAGTACTAAATTGAAAATTTAAATATACTTTAAATACGAAATTGAAAAGTCTCTAACTACTAAAGTGAGAGAATTAAGCCAAAATTTTAAAATGCAGCATCAAATAAGATTAATCTAAATGGGGATGACACTTGATAAATATAAAATTATTTAATTTGTTCAAACCATTTTAATTTCCTGATCACTTGGATGATATTCTTTAATTATTATTTGGACAACAATAAACAACCATCGATCAGACCACCTAAATTGGTAAGAAATTAGACAGCATGCATGCAAACTGCATGCTTCAGCAGCTCCCTCGACAGCTAGAAATTTCACTAAAATTTCACTTAGGCTCCGTTTGTTTAGCAGTAAAATGTTTTCCGGAAAATGATTTCTAGAAAATGATTTACTTTTCTGGAAAATGATTTACAGAAAATATTTTCTGGTGTTTGGATAAATCTGTGTAAAATATTTTCTACTGTTTGGCAGTTTTCCAGAAAATATTTTCCGTAAAAGCTGTTTTTACATATATTAATAAATTTTATATACATATTAATAAATTTTTATATTTTAAATTGTTTTATATATATTGCAATGATTTTTTATAAATAAATAAATTAAATTATATATAATACTCAATTATTAAGCTACATTATTAACCGTCATAAAATGAAAACAACCAAAGTCAAGTTTTGTAATTGTGTTAAAAAAAATAAAAAACAAGGATTGAATAAAAAAATAAAAAACATTAAATATTACAAGGTTTTCAATAATCCTTCACAAATGAAGGGTGAGAAAGATGCTTGTCAGTGCATAAATCTATTAAACTCATCCACAAATGTAAAATATCAACTATGACTCCTAACGTTGATACCACAGAGAAAAAGAAAAACAAATAAAGAATATTACAAGCCCCTTAAAGCATCAGTAAGGATAGTGGTATTGCCTGCATTGAAAATGCTACTACTGCATTAACCTTTTCATAAAGAACCAGTTTAAACTATTGCATTAACCTTTCCATGCATACTGGCGAAACTGATACTTGTACATGTTCTTCTTCAATGTAAGAATAAACCACATAAAACCTGATCCCAATAACCCAACACAAAAAGGAAAAGATATCAATGACCATAGGTATTATTTTATATAAAAGGAAAATTCAAGGGGGCAATCACCATATAAAAAAGTAAGAAAAGCATCTAGCATATAAGAAAACAATATAGGCATTCCCGGAAATAATAAACTAGTTCCACTTTGGTCAAAATGATATAGGCATCCACACATAAAAAGAAATGCTTAACCAACCTGCAATGTACAAGAAGTAACAGATAGCCATTTGATACTTGATAAGGCTGCTAACAAACTGATACAAAAATTTGTCTGGAGTAACAGAATTGACGAGTGGTTGACTGAAAAGGCAGCCATATACAAATAACATTGCAGTGAAGAAGAAATGCCTGCCATAAAACATAGATGAATACATGTTAGTAAGATTGAACACTAATGAATAAATGTAGTATTCTCACCAATTTAATAGCCTAAATCCTGGAAGATGCTCATCTTCATGTGCTTTTCTGAGTAGATTAAACAGCTCTTTTGCCATAAATATTTGGATAACCACCACCATAGCTGTGATATAGAGATGACCCATGTAGACAACTAATGCAAAACCCCCCAATCATCCAAACAGTAGAGTATGTCCTAATCCACATTGATTGTACTTGTTACGGTCATCAACAAGCAAAGTTCCACCATTTGGTTTGCTAGGTTCTGGAATAACCTGAAAGAATATTTGGATTTTTATTAAGTTAAAGATAAAAGAACAGTTTTGCTTGCATAGAGAAATCTCCCTTTCAACGTCTGAGTACCCAACCTCATTAGAACGTTTACGCTGCCGAACACGAGAAGTACCAGCTGATGATAGGGCTATATTATTCTTCTTTTCCATGGCTCTTTAGTCAAATGTCAATCGTCAAACAAAAACACATGCATATACTTGTGAAGCAGGAAAGAATTGTTACTGTCCGAGCTACCAAATTACACACACTTGAAAGAGATGACAACTGGGACTCACTGCAATGGTATTCATATAAAAGCTATAATCAAGGAAGAAATAACAAAACAACCAAGGAAGAACCAAGGAAGAAAAGGTAAAGAAAGTATCATTTATTTAATTAAATAAATAACATATGCAATTGTGCATTTTAGCAAGTTTAAAACATCTTTAAACAGAGAAATTAAATGCTGAAAGTCCAGCATTTGGACAGAGGCCAAAGTTGGCATTTAATCTCTCATAATTCCCTATTACTTCAATCAGTAGCAGTCCATCTCCTCAACAAATTTAAGTATATTCAGTTCAGCAATTTCATACTTAAAATTGAGCATTCTTAACAACGGTCATCAACAATTAACTCAACATTTAATCTCTTCAGTTTTCTTTTATCCTGAATAGCACATACATTAATTTCAAACGAAAGGGAAGGTATAAGAATTTAGGAGAATACCAAGCTCCAAACTAGCTGTTGATCAAGTCTGTCAAGCTAGATTCATTTATCCACAAAAAAAAAAAATTAGTTATCCAAATACCAGCTTCAGACATGATAATTTGCAGCATTTAAATGCCTAAAGTTTCAGTAGTCAGATAACATGGTTTACAACATATAACACTCTAAGTTTCCAGCTTTCAAACTTAATAAATTTCAGCATTTGAACATCATCTATTTACCATTCAGACATCATAATTTACAGTATATAGCACTCCAAATTTCTAGATTCCAAACATAACAAATTTCAACATTTATTCAATAGCATCTAAATATATAAATGATTTATGACCATGTTACCTGCTCATGTGCATATTTAAAATCATCCATTTTTAGAGAACAAATGTCAGCACTGCTATACAAGGAAGGCAAAGGTCTACTCTCAGCCGCAGCCAACTCTCTCTCCTGAAATTGCATGTTATATCAGTATGTACTTGTGCAAGTGAACTTTCATGTAAAAAGGTATGCAATAGATCAGAGAAGGGGTACAATTATCAGTCCAAACTCCACCCATCAATATTTATCATCTTCTTGACATATCAGAACAAGGTAAGTAAGAAACACCTAGCAATTTTGTAGTAGGTTAGAGACTTGAAATAGACGAGATCGTCCACTAAGATAATTCTATACATAAAGTATGCAATTGGGCATAAACTAACAGGCAATTAACAACTAGCTAAAACTGAATTCGGATTTTGTTCACTTTATCAATCAATTAATTAAACTAAAATAACTTCTATTCTTCCATTAATATTGTATGTCATGCATATCATTATTTCATTGTTTTATGTAGAGAATCTTTGATATAATCCAACTTGGAAATTGAATTTCAATCTGTATTTGAAAAAAAAAAATCAGACGACGATTTTCTTTGTATTAAAAAGATTAATCTTTGACAAATCGTGATTATGTCTCATGTTTGTTATAATTTTTACCCAATTTGCCGATTGAAAGAGCTGAATCAGCTTCATCTCAAACAGCAAAGGGGTTGCCCCACTTCCTACCGAATTGCAGAGTTAATACATTTGGAGCAGTCGATTTTTGACTGAAGTTTCTGAACCGATTTTGTCAAAGTTCATATGGAGGAAAAAACAAATTGGATGAGTAAAAAACTTACTTGGTAGGGATGGGATACTCGGGGAAGAACTTGGCTAAAATCTTCACCACTTCACCACGGTGGAGGACGCTCTCAGCGCAGAGGTAGCGGTCGGAGGCAGAGGGATTCTCATACACGAGAAGGTTGGGAAAGAAATAAGGTTGGGAAAGAAATTAGTTTAACAGTATGGGTATTTTGGTCTGATGAAAACACCAACTGCTCACTGAACTTTAATTGCTGCTTTCACTCCCAGTTGATTTTCAGCAGACCAGTGTGGTGGGGATGGGTTTTCACTGAACCTTGCTGCTAAACCAAACAGCACAGCAGTGCGGTGGGCAGCAATTATTTAGGCCAATCTCACCTCCCTGGAGCCAAACGGGCATCCAAAGGGAGCCGAAGACTAAAAGATAAGTTCCAGTGTTGTTTTTTTGGTGCTTTGTCTATTTTACTCTATTTTGTTTTTTGTTGGCCTCTTGTGGCCTTTCCTGTTAGGTCGGTTGTGACCTCTATTTATAGGCGAGTTTTGCCTATTTTCTCTTTGCCAGATGTAGCTATACTTTACTCAAGCACTTGTTCTCGAGCTTGGTTTCACCATTTGATGGTCTTGTTGTTTTCTTCCCTTATGGAATTTCTTTAATTAAGTTTTGTTTGTTTCACAAAAAAAAATGCAAAGACTTTGGAAGCATTAACTATAACTGTGGCTAGTAACATTAACTGAAGTAAGACATTCAACAATTTAAATCTATATTATTATGTAGGGCTGGTCAAAATTGGACAAAAAAATTGAATTTCGAGTTAATTAAATTTAGTTATTCGAATTATTCGAGTCAACTCAAATTATTCAATTCGAGTTTTGAGTTCAAGTCGAGTGGAATTTCACGATTCGAATAACTCGAATAATTCGAATAACAGATTGGAGTAAATATTTTTTTTATTCCTACCAACTTTGAAACTAAGCAAATTGGTCTCTCTCTCAACAAAAATTAAAAAAAAAAAAAATAGTTTTCAAAATTTTAAATTAATTTTTAAAGTTCAAAATATTTATAAAAATTTCAAAATTTAAATTTAAAAAATTATAAAATTATAAAATATATATAAAGTTAAAATTTTAATTTTTAATTTTTTTCTAAAATAATAATTTTGGACCTAATTAATGATTCAAATTTATCATACACAATTATCTTATTTTTATTTTTATTTTGCTATGAAAATTTTCAAATATATATGATCTCAAATTTATTTGCTTTAACATGGATTTAGTTATACTATAACGATATTTTTATTTGACATGTTCAATTTTTTTAATTTAACTCAAAACAATTTCACTTTATTCGACTTGACTCGAATTTCATTTCACTCGATTCGATTCAAAAAAATTTAAATTGAATTAGGATGATAAAATAGGACTTGTGAACTTGATTAACTTAAAATTTTTTATTCGATTTGATCGAACACTCACCCTTACTACTATGTATAAAAGTTGTGCCCTAAGTTTTACCATTTGACACGTGTAGTGCTTTTTTTTTTTTTTTTGTCCCTAATGCTTTAAACGGATATCACCCTTTTTTTTTTATTATTCATTGTTTCATGATGGTAAAATTTCAATTCTAATCTCTATTATGATTATAGTTAATATTTAATATTTAATTTTTACCTTTTACTTTGATATGATTTAGCCATTTATTTTTATAATTTCCCCCTTTTTGGCCATTACCTTATAATTGTCGAATTACACTTTTTTTTTTCTACTATGCTCATATTTAAAATTTAGTCTACAATTTTTTAATAATAAAAAAGAAAAACCTATTTCAATATGATTATTTAAAATGTGTATTTTCAAAAAAGAATTCAAACATTATCATTTTAATCAAAATAATTCATGCTGTGAATTAATAATATTATAAATGCGTATAAACCAAAATTATATCAAATTAAACATATATATTAATTTATAAATTTATAAATAAAATAAAATATTAAAATAATTTTAATATTATTCAAATTTTTACTTTACAATTCGATTAAAAAATAAATAAATAAATAAACCAATACGAAGCACTAGTATAACATTTACTCATCAATCATCCTTGCCAGTGGTTACTTCTAGTCAAAACAAACTACAAACTAAATATTTATAAAGAAAAAGGCTCTTCAACTTTAGGACCTTTTCAGGCAAATGCAATCATTATTTATCAATTTAATTATTTTTAATTTTATTTTTAAAATTTTAATCTAATAGTAGTTAAATTCATTAAATAAAATGATTTTTTTTTTTAGTCTTATGTGAAAATAACAAATTAGTATCATATTACATACGAATATCTATGAGAATAACAAACTAACTTGACATTATACATGTAATAGTATTTACTGCATAAATTTTTGAAAATAGCATAATTTAACCAATTTAGTTGTAATTATTAATCAAATTAGAATTTCAAATTTTATAAAACATAAAAATAAAAAAAGTATCACATTAGAGTACAAGAACTAAATCTGTAATTTATACATATAAGGGTTAATAACAAAATTTAACCCTGTAGTCACATTAAGACCTACTAGTTTGCTATTCTCACTTCGCTTCATATAATTAAATTAAATTGAAAACAACATTCTTAAAAAAAATCATAATCAAGTGATAAATGATTATGTTAAAAGAATAAATTGTTTTAGATTAGATTATAGTTACGATCTAATCAACTATGTTTAAATTTAAAATTTAGTATTTATTCTTTAATTTGAAGTAGTTTCATTCCTCTGTATAATAACACTAGTTAGTCAAAATAGTTGATACTTTCAATTATTTTGGTTAAAATGTTGAGGTTGAATTTTTCTTAAAAATAGACTTACCAACTTTCCGCAGATTTTTTTTTTTTTTTTTGGTGTTAGAAATATGTTTTAAGAAAAATTCACATCACCATTTTTATTGAAATAGTTAATAAACGTTAATTATTTAGACTAACTAATGTCATTGTAAAAGTAGAGAACCATGTAAATCTAAAAAAAGTAATGTTAAATTAAAATATAAAAATTAAATCCCAAATGTGAGCATTAATCCCAAAAAAATAATGTTAAATTAAAATATAAAAATTAAATCCCAAATGTGAGCATTGTAGATAGAAAATAGGTCGAAACGATAATTTTACCATTACTTTATAATAACTTAAACATGGGGAAAAAGTCATTAATCAATGAATTAAAGAAAAATATTTATTCTAATTCATCATGCTAAAATAATATTTTTTTTTGTTAGAATAATGTTTTTGTAAATCACGTGAAAATTTGATTAAAGTAATTAACAATTATCAATATAAGCCTTTTTTTTATATATAAAAGCTTCTGTATAGATAGATAGATAGATAGATAGATATATTGAAAGAGAGACCAAAAATAAGATTTGACCATGGGAAAAAAATGTAGCATACTTGTCAGCGTAGAAGAAATGAAGCAAAATGAAGCATGATTGTAATGGTTGTAATTGGAATTAATCTAAATTATGAGTGTTTAGAACACAATTGAGAAACCCATGCTTGAGTCAAAACAATATGTTGATAATGATATGAAATGTATATTGTGAAGAAGTGATTAAGATATTAATAAAGAAAGACTCCAGGTGGTAATATAGTAAGATTTTAGAATATATGGTTCTATGTGTAAGTTACTGTCGAAAACATGACATTTGAATAAAAATAAACATTTTACTAACCAGTAAAAAAGGAAACGGAAAATAGTCTAACGGATCTTATGCAAAATGTGTTTAACTTACTTTAGTGTTCAAGGTAAATTTAATAAAATCATTTAAGTATATAGGTAGGATTAGCACTTTAGATTGTTTTTTCTACATATAAGTTAGAGATTGAACACGAGAAGATAGTAGTTGAATTCTGCATCAAGCCCTCAGAAGCGCAAATGTGTTCAACTCTTTTATCATGTATAAATTATGACGTCCTTTTATATACAAGTAAATAGATAGAAACCAAAATTGAGATTTGAACATTTTCCTACATAATAAAAGTTTCACTTGTCAACATATGAAGAGCTTAGGGCCTTATATATAGAAGTGTACAAACATATAATTTAAAATATGTTATAAAACATTCTACTTTTTATAAATTCCCTGTACTTTTATTTTAAAATTTTTAATCTTTTTACTTTTCATATTTCAAAATTCAAGTACAGTTATTAACATTGTTAATTTTTTTTTAAATTAACTAGTGCGAAATTTTGAAAAAAAAAAAAAACTCGCTTGATAGTAGTGTAACTAAAACAATACATTATAATAAACTTGAATTTAACAAAATATGTTTAACATTGTTATCAATTGAACTTGAATTTTGAAATCTAAAAAGTCGAGAGACCAAATTCCTAGAAATAAAAGTACATGACTAAATTATGAAGTTACAAAAAAGTACAGGGACTTGCAGCATATTTTAACCAAATATATACATAAACCCAAATAAGTCCTAACCCTTTGATTTGATCTGGCTGAAAGTGAAAAAAGCTATTCAAAGGTTTATTTAGGCATACATTAAAGGTTAGAAAATTACTTAGGCATAAGCTAAATGTTGAGAACTTATTTGGGTACAATTTTAAATGTTGAGAACTTATTTGAGTACAAGATAAAAGATTAAGGGCTTATTTAGGTGTGATTCAGATAAAAGCAGTACAGTTCAGGGGTTTTGTTGTTTTTGGCAAAGAGACCGAAAGGGCATCAAGCAAAAACTAGCAAGACGGTGAAAGCCATGATAATGCATGAACCTCGTATGTCTTAAGAAATCTCAGTATCACATCCTATGAATATGAATTGTTATATTTAAGCAGCTGAAGTAATAAAGGGATGTTGTAAGGAACGACTATACTAATAATGATAATAATGAAAATCAAGGAAACACATCAAGCCTGAATTATTCTCCACAATTATATTTTGTACCAGAATCAAGAAAGTGTAAAGACATAAAAAGGAAGAACAGAGGGGTAGGTCACAACCTCATCAGCATGTGTTGATTCCATCCTTGCAATCTTTAGTTAAATTGTAAAAGGTTTCTACACGCGTCTTCGCCCGGTAAAGTACCTCAGTGTCCACAGCAACTCTCATGTATCCATCAAACTCAACTGGTTTCCCATCATTCAGCAATGTTGTCTCATTGTACCACTCGCTCTTGTTACTCCATAATTCCTTGTAGTCATCAAGCAGATGGACCTTATATTGAGACCTCAATTTATCAAAGTAATTATAGAATGGCTCGTTTGTTGCTATGTAAATATTCCTCCAAGGCTGAGTCATTTCTTTGAGCTTTGTGAGAAGAGCATCAGGAGAGGTATCGGCATCCAAGTGCGGCCAGAGTTCTTTATTTTGTGCCTTTTCCCCTCGAACCACATGAACAGCATCAAAATCCCAGTCCATTTGTCCACTGATCTCAATCACTATATTCATCAATCTCTTTGATTTCCATAAAGCATGCCATGGCCTCTGAATGTACTTAGCTGCTTGCCCCTCACATACCCTGTACCAATAGTTTTCCGGCTCTGGTGCATCAAACTGCCTCCAAATTATCGTGCTCTTATCCTTCTTAAGTTGCATAGGTGTGACTTTATAGGTTGTAACCTTCTTGACTGGCACTTTTCTTTTACGGCCCCTATTCCATTTCTTCCAACCTCTCAAGAACTCACTCTCCTCCACAACAGATGCTACCTCCTTAAGATGCTCAAAATCAAAATAAAACCGGAAATCTTTTCCCTCCTCGTCCCTATTGCTTGGATTATAAGTTGCCGATAAACATACGCTCAAGTCCATCACAAATGTCCTATTCAAATACATAGCCTCCCCCAAACCACACAAGAAACTCCACAAGTAATGATTCATTCCCTTGCAGTAGTCCCCTCCCCGCGCATAATACAAATACTTCCCTTTTCTAAAGTTCATTTCCGATCCCAAAGTTGGAATAGTATCATTTATCTCTTCATCGCCTACCGGTGGTGCGAGCCTTAGATTCCCACTACTCCTTGTGGTGTTAGGCCTATTCATAGGCCTCCGAGCATTAATTCCCGAATGCCAGCCACCAGCATGTACCACGTTATAGGTACAGTTCTCTCCGATCCCGAACTTGAACCTTCTAAAATCTCTGTACTTCCTCCACGACTTCTCTTTCTTGTTCCTAAACCTCCAAGCCACATCACACTCATCCAGTTTTGACCCACTGACCGGAGTTTGATACTCCAGAAACACAATAAATTTGAAAGTTTTCAAATTGAATCTCTCCACTGTGACTAAAACGCGTGGATCCGAACAATTTACAAACTTGAGGTCCTCACAATCTGATTTCAGGTTCAAATTCAAGATTTTCTCTTCGGACTTCTCGATCACGGTTTCCGTGATGGGATTGATTGCCAAAGCAGGGGGCACTTCAGGAGCTGCCACAAGAACTACATCCTCACCAGTTTTAAGGATAGAATCGTCGTTTTTGAAAGTGGCATTCTCAGTTTGAGTGAAGAGCTTGGTTAAGGCCGGAGCTGATTCAAGCCATGGATCTGGGGGTTGGTAAGTGATAGCAATAACTGTAAATATCAACACTGAAAACACAAAAACTGAGAAGCATAGATTGCTTATCAGTTTTATCAGATTTTGTCCGATTGGTTCAGTGCTTAACTCTGATTCCTTCATGGGTTTTCTCTAATCCTAGAAAACCCAATTGCAGAAACAAATAGATCTCCAGATAAACCAACAAAAAAATCTGATTCCTCCAAGGGTTTCGTTTATTTTTTGAAAACCCAATACCAAAAACTAATCAGATCTTAATAACAGTACTGAAACGAAAATAAATAAATAAAGGGAAAATGGCAAAAGACTTGGATTACTTACAAGTGAATGTTTAATGGGTCTAGCTTTCCTGGAAGGAGGAAGTAACCAGATCCAGTAGTTAAAGAAGAATTGAAGAGTTTGGGGACCGTAAAAATAAAGATTTGGGTATACCGGGACAGATTTGCAAAGAAGTGTTTTTTCTGAAGGCTGAGTTGATTACGCTACACTTACACTTAGGCGGTGCCATGTCGGCGTCATCAGATTTAGAAATCTTACTTGTTCACAACTCTTCCTACTAGAAATTAAATAATAAATAAATATGAGAAATTTTTTAAGGGTGTGGTCTATGATGAGAACTTTTTTTCGTGCGAATTTTTCTTATTTTAGTCGTTGGATCATTGGTGAAGAATATGAAAAAATGTCGTTCATTGATTATGCCACATGTGAAAACTCTTTATTTTTGAAATTGATTTAATCGACTACAAATTTCAGTATTTCACCTATTGGTGAATGGTGCTCACTATATCTTCAAGGTCATGGGATTAATCTATAGGCCATGCTTGTGATAATTTAAATGAGTATGTGTGTGAGTGTGTGAGTTTGAGATTATATTGTGTCAAAAAAAAGATTTAGTCAATTGCATTCCTTTCTCAACCAAAACCAGAATAATTTTGAATGCTAGTAGTAATTGACTTAATAAAAGGAGATGTTGAAGCTATGGAGTTTAATCTTTGGAGGATGCAGAGTTATTGTACAAAGACTGGGAATCGAATGAGAGATGGCTGAATAATGTAGTGCATATTTTTCTACTAGCATTAGTTACTAATGTAGTTCATTTATACGAATGCGTTAGTCCAGGGTTGATTAAAGCATAAATAGTAACATCGAAAAGAGAAAAAGTACCAGAATCACATCAAGAGAAATGACTTCTTTTCTAGCCCAGATCGCGTATGCTCTGGCGGGTGCTCGACCCTCAGACTTTGCATTCACCTCATGTGCGGTGCTGCAGCTAATTCCTACATTATTTCTAGATCCTTGTTTTCTACCTCTCTGTAGGGTGGTTAAAGATTTAGTGATCTACTTAGAGCTAATTTTAATTTTTTATAGACAATCCTTCAAAAAATGCTCCAACGATCCACATCAGAAACAAGCTCCACTCTTCAATCGGCATTCACAAAGATGGTTTTTACCACAATGTTCACATACTAGTTTATTCGAATTGTGGACACTACTCGCACTGGCGACTGATGTGGTATGGGGTCTCAGACTTCCATGTCATGATCGATCTCTCCCCAAATAACTAGAAAGAGGCGTGAACCTATTTGAAACATCTCTAAATCGTTTTGGTGGAGGAGGCGGAAAGGAACTAAACATATTCTGCTTGCCTGAATCCCGATATTTCATTTCAACTTGCTTCTTTGCGTTACATATATCTTTCATTTTTTGTGCTCTATCCGCCAATGTAACAAACTCCTTTATTTCAAGAGCTCCAACAAACATCTAAATTTCTTCATTCAAACTCCACTCAAAATGAGTGCACATTTTAGTTTCTATGAGAACTATCTTTTGAGCATATTTACCGAGTCTAAAAAATTTTCTTTCATACTTTGTCACAAGAAACTCTCTTTCTTTTTTTCCAAATACCGCAGACTGATACATTTCTTCTGAAATTCAGTTTGGAAGAATTCTCAGTCAACTCTTTCTTTCGGAACCACTACAATCAATGTAGTGCACCGTAGATACGCTTCTTCTTTTAGTAAGGACACAACACACCTCAAGTAGTCCTCTGGCAAACACATCAACTTATAAAAAACCCGCTATATATTTTCTAGCCAATATTCAGCTTTAGCTAGATCATCATCTCTTTTCCCTCGAAATTCTTCAACCCCACATTTTTGAATTTTATCGATTGAAAGTCTATAAGCATTTATTGAGTTAAAACTTTGAGGACACGGGGGTGTTAAAGAAGGCACGGTAGGGGGTGGAGGTTGCGAAGCCACAGGGTGAGTTTGCAGGAACTCTGTATACCAGCCATTAATTATCTAGAAGAAGGTACCATGCATCTCATTTCCTTGTCCTTGAGCTGAGGGCGTACTTTGAGCAGCTCATTGCTCAAAAGCTGGTACATTATTATCTACTTCATCAGGTGCATCATGATTAAACTCAACAAATGTCATTTATCTATATAAAAAACCAAAATCAGATTAGATCGGAAGTTATCACACTATCACTGGTTACAAGTGGCATGCATTTCTGGACTCATACGCGTTACGTTTTACTCTTAAAATAAACTAAATCGTAGCTTTGATACCACTAAATGTAACACCCTTTGCCCGATCCGGTTGCCAAACCTAAGCTACAGGATGTTATCACCGATTACTTGAACAATTATTATATATATTTTTATTCTTTTCTTTTTTCAATTCGCTGACACTATGCTCGCATAAATTACAACACGCACAAACACTATACGCAACCTTCAACATGCATAATACAATCATGGCGGACTGTTTCGCGAAAAGATATCCGACGAACTACTTTGCGGGTAATCTTACTGCATGTTGTTCTACAGACACACATACACACACATATATCAAATATATAACTGAATGTCCTGCAGATACCTAAATTGCGGAATGTCCGGCGAACACCCATAATGTGAAATGTCCCGCAAACATTTAAAACATAACGCATACAATCCTATGCTTTTCATAACAACCAAAATATTGTGCACCATTTATATACATGTTCAAAATCTAAATTTTTATCCATTTCAAGTATAACATCCAAAGGAACCATAATGTTCCCTTTATATCCACATGCAAGTATCACCTAAATACATGTCACTCTACTATGATGACATAAACAAAATCTACCAGTCAACGAGCGGATAGTATAAGCTTCTTGTAGATCAGATTGGTGTGTCCAAAATGATCAAAATCTACATAAAAGATAGCAATATGAAAGTAAGTATTTAAATACTTGTAGCACATTTTCACTGGAATGAAATACAACTGTAATGGAATTGAATAGGTATAACAGTGGTTTGGTTGGATGGAATGGAATGAGTATTGTAATAGTATCCATGCGTTTGGTTGAGAGGAATAAATATGTAATAGCAAAAAAAAACCCCCTCAAATGACGAATATGCCCTTTAACATTTAATATATTTTCCACATCAATTTAATATGAAAGAATAATATTTTCCATAAAACTAATATTATTTAAATATAAAATATTTATATTAAATTAATTTAATATTTTATAATAATTTATATTAAAATATTTTATTTTATATTATTTGAAATTTGGAAATAATATTTTATATTAAAATATTTAACATATTTTATACAGATTAATTTATATTTTATATTAAGTTATAGTAAAATATTTAAAATATTTTATTTTTATATTTTCTAAAATTTGGAAATATTTTATATTAAATTATATTAAAAGATTTTTATTTTTATATTCAATTATATTAAAATATTTAAAATATTAATATGACAGACATCCATGTGATTATATCATCCTGCAATTACATATAAAAGTTATATTAATCCAACACCACACCCATTTATACATACAAAAAGTGACAACCTAAAATTAAAAAAAAATGTTATATTTGTTCAGCACCACATCCATTTACACATACAAAAAGTTACAACCCTCCATGGCATATAAAAATTTATATTCATCCACCACCACTACATATTTAATGGGAACCACTACATATTTAATGGGAAGAAATAAATTTTCTCACCCATGCTAATCGCATAGAATGTGGTAGATTTAGAAAAACAAGCATTTGCGTTGGATGATTAGGAATTTTGGTCAATGCATCAATTCGCTCATCATCAATTAAACATTCTATTTCACCTAATACCACATGGAGAGTTTGTACCTTTTCTTGAATGGTCATACTTGACTTTTCTTTAATGAACATTTCAGAGGCAATGCTCCTACTAAATTCAAGCCCAACTGTTCTTATATTATCCCCTAATAACATGGCAACATCGATAAGTGAAGTAAAAGAATTTGGTTCACTAGCCTCAGAACTCTTTTTCTTCTTCTTTGAAAATATAGCATCAACTTTGTTGGGATTAGACGGTTGTGATTCTGTAGCCGAAACATTCATCTCATCTAAGGAAGCATCAAATTCACATCTATTTTCATTGCTTCATTCTTCATTAGCAACATCCTCAACACGTAATTCTTCAAAAATATCAGTAGCTATTTGAGCATCTTTCCTTGTGACTCGATCATTTGCGTATATGGAAGTAAGTTGCTAATAATAAAGGAAACTTCAAATTTTGAATTGCCCGACTTCTTTATGACTATAAAAAAATATTTCATAGCCATTATATACTATATGGATATAAGTAAGTTGATACAAGAAAATAAATACAAAAAAAAAAATCTTACACTTATATATGAGTCCCACACTACATCTTCAACAACAACTATTTGCTTATGGTCGTCCCAACCAAGGCCACTATTGTTTTTTCCTCTGAGCATATCGTAAATGATGGCCCAATCCTTTTTCAATTTCCTAATCCTTAATTCAAGAATAGGTTTAGCCGTTAGCATTGCATGAGGTAAAAAAATTCCATCATTCTCTCCAATTCAATTAAATAATCAACCTTAAGTCTCACATCTGCATTAAAAAATCCAATGTTGTGCAAGTCTACCATACATGAAATCAACGCAACATCTTCTTTCGAAACCCATTTCCTTTTGGTTCCTTTAGAATTTTGGGAAGTAAGTTGCAGTTGATTGTGAAAAGCTTGATATACTTTTAAAGAAAATTTTACACAATCAATTAATAGATAACAAAATAATCAATTAATACAAGTGTGACTGCTGCTGGACGTACCAACGTCTAGAGTAGAAATCCTACACAAAATATATGAAAGAGCGGTATCCACAAGCATACAGGTCAGGTTGTAATATAGTTACAATGGAGTAGACGAGTACTCTGAGGATCGTACCCAAGAAAGGCGAGTGCTAAATTAATTCTAACCTAAGCATAAATAGATCTATTAGTACTTTATATTAATTATATTACGATCAAATAAAAAGAAAGGTTTTCAGGATTCTTAATAAAAAATAAAAAGAAAAGAAGTAAAGAAATAATGAGAAATCAAATAGTAAATTTATCAAATTTGAGCATGGGTGATTAGCTTGCTTCGGTAATCATAGTCAACTGTCGCTTCGGGTTTTCTTGTTCAATCAACTAATCAATATCCCAGCAGGATCTTACAAACTTCCACTAGAATAACGAGTAAGAATGACTTATCTCTCGACCTCACAGTCTAGACCGGTTCAGGGTTAAGGTGTTCATGGATATACCATACCAATTTTGGGTTAATTCCTACCTTAATGACTTCTTAAGGTTATTAGGCCTAGGGTTTAAGATCTTCCTTTCCTGAATAGCTATCTGTTAAGAGAACCCTACAAAATAGTTAATTAATCATACCTCCACTCGCTAATCCCCCACAAGAGGATTAGTTCCTCATCGATATCATAAACAATATAGACTTGATAGAATGAATAGGCATGAACAATAATTCAAGAATATAAATTTTAGAAGAAGCCTAATTTGTATTAGAATTGAATGTTGAATCCTCACTTAGTGTGATCACATTTCACAAATCTGATTTCTTCCATAAAGCAAAGAACAAAACCTAAAACAAACCTAAAGCCTAAAAAAAAGAAAAACTAAAGGCTAAAACTACGAAGAAAATTATATAATATGAAAAGTTTTCCATAACATTGTTAAGTAAGCCTATTTATAGACTTTAGAGTGGACGTCGTCCTTAACCCTAGGTCAACTGCCATCCTCCTGCTTAATGTTTGATTGTGTGGACTAAAATGCCCCTGACTCGTAATTATTTCCTGTACAGAGGTTTTGTCGCAACACACCAAGTACTATGTCCCGACATCGAGGGCAGTATGCTTCATCTTCAGGTGTTTTCAGGGGTATGTCGCGACATCCTCAGGTTGTGTCGCGACACCGAAGGTAGTCTTGAAATTCTTCTATTCTACTCCCTATGTTGTGACATTCAGCTCTCCGTGTTGCAACACAGTGACCAATATCATGTTAACATGCCTTCTAATGGTCTTCTACACGCTCACAAAGTCTATTAACTCACCCTTATGCCTCATTCGGCCTCTAAGGTCAATAAAAGACTCAAATTACACATTTAATTGGATGTAACTGAAATAACAAAAACGTAATTAAAACTTAACCAAAATGCTTGTGTTTAAGCTCCTAAAATGTGAAAACTAGTTTAATCTACTACACCAAATTATGACAGATCAAACTCCCCCACACTTAAGTCATTGTTTGTCCTCAAGCAAACACATACAGTAAATAAAAAGACGACCCTTAAATCGGTATGGTACAAATGTTGGTTTTGGAGCACCTGAATAAACATTTCATATTTACACATAATCTCAGCATGATAAATAACTGACTTACGACTTTTGTTACTGAACTTCTAAGTTCAGTATATTACAAAAGCATTTAAAGGTCTCAAATGTAGGAATCCATCAATAAATTATACAATTAATTTGATTATCCTAGTAGAATATAAATAGTCATAAATGTCATTATTCAGTATGATTTCAAATTGTAAATAAGTCTACCTAGATCACATAGGACTTTTCAGCTTGTAACATTTTGAGGCTTAAGACATGTATGAAATTTAAGAATAATAAGCATCAAATAGTTTCAAGCACGAAAATAGTTTGACACATCATATTGTCCCCTGTTCTCCCCCTTAGTGCCCCTTTCTTGCTCACCGCCTTATTTCTCCTTCTTTCACCTTCCTTATTTCTCCTTATAGGAAATCTTAACATCATATAGTAACTACGGCTAGCTCACGAGTTTTTGTACACTTAATGGATGAGTTTTTCTATTTTTATGAATTTGTCACTTTTCTTTCTTATCCACGGTACCTCACTCACAAATGCCTTTATTTTTACGTACTTTTTCTACTTGTGTAATTTCCTTTTTGAGTTTTTCTTTTTGCACTTTTAAGCTTGTGTAATTTCCTTTTTGAGTTTTCTTTTTGCACTTTTAAGCTAACTTATAATTACTATACTTCACTGATCTTTCCTATCACTCTACTTTTTACATAACCACCATAATGTATCTACTTAACCTTTAATATGGATGGCCAGACATCTATAATCATGCAGTTCAGGACAAAAGAAAATGGTAAAAACAAATTATCATTTTTAGCTCGGCTTTGTATAGAGGTTCTTCAAGAAATGTTTTCTAGCTCAAAATAGGTACTAAGGATGAATAACTATGGTTAACTTTTTTACTCTAGGTGTATACCAAATACTGCCTTAGTTCATCCCTAAGTATCTCAATATTCACAAATTTAGTCAACCAAACAATCACAACTTTAGTAATTTATCATTCATACTAGCATGTTCGTTTCCTTGCATTCTCTATATTATTTGGTACATTCAATTGCTTAATGCCTATTACAGAGTAATATATAGAACTTTAATAGTCTAGTAATAAAAAAATTAAAATCATCAATCCTCATGCCAAGTTTACTGTAAATACAATCAACCTATGTACATGCTTCTAACCAATCACTTGTGTTTCCACAAGATCAAGCACACAAGTAACAAGAAAAATCAAAGAACAACATAAAAAATTAAAATAAATTTTCTATGTTACCCCCCACAATTTAGATAACACATTGTCCTCAATGTGTAGCCCTGAAAAGATAAAGAACGAAGTTACCCGATTGATCGGGATGGTTCCGTAGATTATTGGTGGGAGCTTCTATCTTGGGTCATTGAAAGCTCAAAATCGTTGTGCTTCTTCCATGTGGGGTTCCCACACAAAAAACAAGACACAAAACAACTACTAGTTTATTATTTCTCCTACTCTTAACAATGTAAATAAAAAAAATCATCCCAAATTTAACTCAATCCCAAAAAGTTCATTTCTAATCTAAATCATCAACATGAGTGAATGCCCCCTTTCTATTGGTGCTTTTCCTTTTCCCATGACTTATTCTTGGTGGAACTCTCACTCATGGAAGGTGTGTGGTGAGTTAGGCTTCGAATGATTGGCCCTTTTATTGTAGAAAATTGCAGCTGGAATGTCGCCTCATACTCATCCTCATCTCTCAGGAGATCGTGTTCATCCCCCCACCCTTATCTTCTGAAGTTGCCTTCTCCTTTTTGGCTCAATGGTGGGTCCATTTTGGACCGAACATATTTGGTGGATAATTTGGGGCTTTCAACCCATTTAGTCAAGCGAATTATTGGAGAAATGGGCCCGTTTCCTGCATCCACCTGATCATTCCATTGAGTTTTTCTTCGGTACTTCCATTTGCCCCTCTCCGAGCTTTCACTTATTCTTTTCATTTGATTGATACTGGGACATCCATATTTTCTTTCCTTCTCTTGTTCTAATCGATAATTTGCTTTTTTTGAAGTTCAACATATTACGTGTATAACGAATCTCCAATTATGCTTCTTGTTGGCTTTATGAACTGCTCATTTTCATCCATCAGAACCTCTACGCTTTTGCAAAGTGCTGTCATGAGATGGGGGAAAAAATCCCAACCTTCTGGCCACTGACGCACCGCTTCATATTTTGATGAATCCATTGTCCAATGCATATTTTCTTTTTCTGTAAAATGTCATATAACAAAAGAGCTCAGAATGTATCGACATTAGAAACGTTGAGGGCAGGTGTAATTCTGGTGCAAATAAGTTGCATCCACATTTTAGCTACTAGAAACATTATAGCTTGATTGAAGTTAGTCGGTAGTCCAGTATCTTATCGAACATTCCATTCTCCTTGGTTTTCAATTAATCATTTTATGATGCTTTCCATATCTATGTCTTTAAATTCCAATAAATCAATATTCTGTAAATAATCAAATTCATAGTATGAGCATTATAATATTTGCAAATATTTTTCGGAGAGAATGGTACGTGTTTTCCTCTTATCGTTACTTTTTTCCACATTTTTCACAAGGACACCGGGTTTCCTCATCCTTAAGAGCGGCATAAAATTCTTGTATGAGTGGAATAACAACAGTTTCTTTGGGAGTGACACATAATCGCTTCCATCTATGATATCGTACTAAAGACCATATTTCATTACAAAGAACCATTAATGGTTTGAATCCTCTTTCTTGAATAAAAGTTTTGCCTTGAAGTTCAAGATAATACTTCTCGGCATTTTGGTTTTGAAATTTTAAGGGATTCGAAAACGTCGGTGGTTCTTGCACAATCATCTTTTTAGACTTCCTAGGTGGCATTTTAATTATAATATATGCTAATACGAATGAGATATCAAGCAATATTTCTAATGTAACCGTAAAAAGAAACTTTAGAACCTTTAACCTCGCTGTTGTAGCCTTTTTTGCTTTGGTCCTAACCGGTTATGTTGATCCTGCATCCACTAATGTTCCAAATAGAAAAAGAGGCTTTGTAGATTTAGGGATTATGAAAAGTGGTTTTGGGGTTTGAAAGAGTTTTAAGAGGTTTAGAATGTTAAGAAAGGTTAAAATGTGAATTTATGCTGTTTTTAAGTTTAAAAATAATGATTTAAGGGTTAAAAATTGGGTAAAATAAAGGTTAATCTGTTCGGTTGTGCAAATTGGATCCGGGCAACCTTATGGAAAATTGCAACGATGTCGCGACACAAGGGTTTCGTGTCGAGACATCCCTGGCAGTTTGCCACTGTCGCAACATCGAGGTTCGATGTCGCGACACCATCTGAAATTTTGGAATTTTGGGTTTATTGTCTTCGGTGTCGTAACACACAAAGTCTTTGTCGCGGCACCAAGTTAATTTTTCGGATCCCTTCAATTCTGGCCTTGATGATACGACACTGGGTTGCCGTGTTGCAACACTGGCTCTGTTTTTTCCCAAAATTCCAATTTTTAAAGTGTCACAATTCCTATAAAACATCAATTTAGTACCAATTAAAATATATGCTAAGTAGTTAGTTAAATATACAATAATTTACATAGAGTTAAATATTAATCCATTTTTTTAAGTTTTACCATCGGATTCATTTGACTGCTTTATTAATGCATATGGGGATGCTTCTCTGATTATTTCATCGTTTGTCCATAGCCCATCATGCCATTCCACCTTCTTCTGCTTATCCCTTTCATTAAACCTGTTCTTTCGACCTGCATTGTTTGTAGAAAGTACATCCCTTGATTCAAGGTAGTTAGGGATAGGAATAGATATTTCATTACAATGCTCACCTATTTTCCTCTTATTTTCCCTACTCTATTGGCGACCACATTTAAAAATTTCTATTTGACCATTAATCTTCATGGTTAATTCATTTTTCTCCAGATCAATGGTGGACCTTGACGTAGCTAGAAAAGGTTTACCTAACAGAATAAGTATCTCTTGATCTTCTTTAAAGTCTAAGACAACAAAATCTTCCGGAATGATAAAGCTGCGCACTTTGACTAACACATCATCCAATATTCCTTTCAGATGCACTGAAGATCTATCAGCCAACTGTAGTGTAATTTGTGTATTCTTGAGGTCCCCAAAACTTTGATAAAGGCATTAAATTGATGCTAGCTCCTAAATAACATAGGACTCTATTGAAATGAATGCTCCATATGTAACAACCCGTTTCTCAATGGTATCGAAAATAGTGATTTCGGGGCCACAAATCTGACGAGTAAGTCCGTAAATATTATTATTTAATATTTACAAGTCAAATATTGTATTATATTTGATTTTGATATGGTAAGTTATGTTATTTGAATGAATAACTAAGTTTAAATGGTGTGTCCCTAAAGTCAAGTGGGTTTAGAAAATGAGGTATCGGGACCTCTTTTCTATAAACCGAGCCCGTAAATATTTTATTAGATATTAAAGAGTGTTATTAGGGTCATATTAAAATTTGGATAAGAAATTTTAATTTTTTGATAATTAAGTAATTGGAAAGGACTAAATTGTAAATGTTACAAAAGTTAAATTTTATTAGTTAAAGGTGATAAATAGTTAAATTAATAAAGTCACAAGTGTTTATGTGGCAATAATACCATAAGTAAATTGTTTTCACAGTTGGTGGTTGATATGAGTTAATTGATATGTTATTTTAATAAAATAAAAAGGAAAGTTAATTAAAAATATACTAAAAACAAAAAGCAAAACATTTTTATTTTATTGTTCTTCTTCCTCAAGCCGAAGAACACCATTGTTGACTCCAAGAGATTCAACCAAGCTCTCTCCATGTATGTGTGAGATTTTGAGGTCTGTTTTTAATGATTTTTATGTTTTTGTGATCGTTTTAGTTTAGTTTAGCTAGTCTGGGGGTCAATTTGTAGAATTGTTAAAATTTTAGGGACTAGCCATGAATAAGTTTAAGGTGTTTTTGAAGTTTTATGGTAGATTGTTGAGTTTGGTTGTTAAATGGACATATTTTGTTAAGTAATTTTTTATGATTTTAAGGTTTAAGGACTTATGTATGAAAATGGTATAATTCATGGAAAATATTGTAAATTTTTTTACAAATATGGGTTGTTATTAGGTTGGGTAAAAATCGTCTAGCATGATTTATGGTTAAAATGGTGAAATTGCAAGTTTCGGGTTTAGGGACTATGTAACAGTCCAATTTTCACTGGTGTCAAAAACAGTGGTTCGAGACCACTAAAATCCAACAAGCAAGTTTGAAAATTTTATTATTTAGTAATTATGAGTTAAATATGAATTTAGGAAACTTATGAAATTGTGATTTGTGCCTTAGAAATAATTATTAGATTAATTGATTTCAAAAAAACAAGGTATTGGGACCTCGATATCATAAACCGAGCTGTAAATATTTTTATAAATAGTTACGGCGTATTATTGAGTTAGTATTAAAGTTCCATTAGAAAATTTTAATGTTTTGATAGTTAATTTAGTAAAAAGGACTAAATTGAAAAAGATGCAAAACTTGTAAATTAAGGAAATGGTGATTAAAAAGTCCAAAAAGTAAATAAGGACTTAAAGAGCAATTTAGCCTAAATTATATAGGCCGAGCGGCATGGGTATAGAAATTAGTAAGGAAATAATGTGAAATAGGGACAAAACTGTAAATTTTACAAAATTAAACAAATAAATAAACAATTAAAAGAGTTTCTAGCAAAATCTTCATATTTCTTCACCCAAAAATACCATAGAAGATCCTTAGAAGCTGATTTTGCATATTCTTACTTCAAGTGAGTTCAATTCTTGCTTTTTCTTTGAAATTTTTATGTTTTTGAGACTTTTACAACAAGGTCCAACTATTGATTTCATTAGTTTTTTATTTCATGAGTGATTTTGAAAGTTATTGATGAGTGCTGGATGATTATGATGAATTAATATGGATTTGAAGCTTTAATTTTATTCTATGATGATTTTATCAACTAATTTCAATAGAAATTGATTATTAGGACGAAATTGTGAAGAATAAAAGAATTAGTGTTTGCTGTTAGATTTCTATGAGTCAAAGGCTGTAAAGTAGCTTAGAATAATGGAATAAATTGTTAATTGAGAAAAAAATAGTTTAATTGGTGGGAAAATTAATAAGGGACTAGATTGTAAAAACTATAAAAGTTGGGGAAAATGTGTAATTTCAAAAATTATAGGGCATAAACTATAAAGTGAATTGGAATTGAATTAGATGCTAATGAATGAATAATTTTATTTTATAGATCAAGAACCCGAAGAAAATCGTGAAAAAGGGAAATTAGTTGAATAATCCCTAGATTACAACAAATTCTACAAATTGGTCCAAGTAAGTTCATATGGTTGAACTTTCATGATTAATTGTTAATTTACGAATAATATAATGTATTATTTCATATTTTTGTTATTGAATTATGAGTATTGTAAATATATGAAAATTGAATTGAAAGTTCAAATTAAGTGGAACGCAGAATTGCGTACAATTCTTCCGTGACACAAGATGAATTGACGGATAAGACCATGGTTGAATGATCGCTGAAATCAGAGTTTTAAATTTATAATGAATGAGATCGAACCTGGAAACTAACTCTGACAACGATTAAAGGCTAGTATACCTATCGAAAAGTAGTATAGTTTAGGCAAGACCGGATTGTTGAACCCAAAAGAACTAAAAGTACTAATACTAACTTTCTTTTTATTATTTAGCCTAAAATAAAGTGGAGTTTCCTTAATCTAAATTAACGACTACTAAGCTAAAGAAACAAAGAAAAAAAGAATGAATTGGGAAATAACTTGAAGAAAAACTCAGTTGATCACGACGATACCTCAGGAAGAATCCACCTAGACTTCACTTGTTATCTAACACTGAACCATACGATTTATTCACTTAGTTTGATCCGTAGGACTCCCTAACATATATTAAACCCTCTCTCGAGGCGAATAACGTCTAACCCTAGGTTAATTAACGGAAATCTCTTTCTCGAATAATAACACCCTAGAATAGCAGGAAATCGATCTATGGATTCCCATATTAGGTTTCACCCTAATCCGGCAAAATCTCGTCACCTTATCTCTAGGCGTGCGATCAGCTCCACTTAATTACGCTAGATCTACTCTTAGGCAGGGTTTATTCCTCCTCCACGTAAGCACATCAAATTTGGATTAAGCACACATAATTAAGAACAAACTAAGTATTTATCATATAATTTAGAAATCAATAACAAGATTCATCTAGGTTTTATCCCCTTCAGGTATCTGAAGGGTTTAGTTCATAACAAATAAATAAAACATCTCAAGAGAAAAGATAAAACAAAACATAAGAAACCCCTAAAACTCCCTGAAGAAATTGAAGGAGAAATCTGCCGTCTTGAGTAGAATTCTGGCTTCTTGGGATGGATCAACTGGCTAACTTTGAGTGATTCCCACAACTCTGACCTTTCCGGCTTGGCTCTTTAGCCTAGCTTGACCGCCCCTCAAAGGTGGTACTTAGGGGGTTTATATAGGCTCTTGGAATGTGTTTCTTCACCCCAAAGTATCCAAATCCGAATGAAATTACTCTTTGCCACGATAGGGACACGGCCATGTCACACGCCCGTGTGACTAGTCTTTGGGCCATGTTCAGACTTCTTTAATGAGGCACGGCCGTGTGACTCGGAGGTAAGGCCGTGTTCTAGATGCTTGATAAGGCACGACCGTGTGGTCTTTGGGCCAGGCCGTGTCGATTTCGTGATATGGCCCATTTACTCCGTTTTGGGCCCGTTTTATGCTCTTTTCATCCTCGGGTGCTTTCCTGGGTATAAGACATGAAAAGAAATGATTAAGAGCACCTTTTTATCTGAATCGAGGCTTAAATCATCCAAAAGCATACTAATTGTGGGATTAAAATATGTTACTATTACGGTTTATCAAATACCCCCACACTTAAGCTTTTGCTTGTCCTCAAGCAAAATTCTCAACTTACAATTAAGATAAACTTTCCATGATTCATAATTCCTATCAATAATGTCTCATCATAATTCATAGATAATTTATACATGGATGATCTAACTCGAAGAGTCCTAAAGATTCAAACAATCAAAGTTATACATTTGTAGCACAAAAAATGTAGGTGTCTCCCTTTATATAAATAATTACCTTTAATTCAAAATCAACAAGGATTGACATCCTTACTAAAGATTCACTCAAATCACGCGAGGTGTTTAAGGTTCAAAATTAAGCTCTCAAAAGTCGAACCTGAAAAGTTAATCCCATAGGCTTGCCTAAAAATCAAATCTCCACCACTGTAATATGAGATGGTACACAAAGCAAAAGGTCTTTAACAGGGTTGTAACGGGGCTAGAGTTAAAGGTGTGGATAAAGGCTAAGTTAGAAGGTTAGAATCGAGACTGACTTGACGAATTGCCTAACTAACAAAAATTGAACTAATCCTAAATGATTACATCAATTGAAAACTAATAATACGAGCTTTTTCCTCAAGATGTGGAATTTTTAACATGTAAGCTCATTTAATTATAGAACTAGTAATGAAAATACTTCGATTTTTTTAGAACAAACTAATAATATGAATGAATCTATTACTTAAAAATAACAGCTAGACAACACATCAAATCTAATCTCGATATAAGGGTAGTCAAAAGGAATGGTGATAACAAATACAAAGGGGTTTTTGGTTAATATTAGCTGGTGAGTCAATAAAAAGGGTTGTTAGGATCAATGGGGTTTACTAAGGGTTAATTGTTAAGGTAGGCTATTTAGTGGAGTGAGTCGGTTAAATCTTAGGCGCCTTTATCATCTCAGTATATCAAATCATAGGTGTGGTTTCAATATGTATAATCGAGGCAAGTTCTAGAATAACAGTTCAAAGTTGACATACTCATAATCAATAAAGTGAGCATGAAAAGATATATGCTCTATAAGGCTCAAAATCTCACAAAAATTATGGGTATTTTGACATCAACCTTGTAAATTTCAAATTTCAAGATAATATTCAGATTCAGTTTAACAACCTAGCAAAGATTTTAATTCTAAAAAATAGACTTATCATGCTTGATTCTCTAATATTCTTCTAATTTAATCATCAATGCACAATTAACTATGACTTAATCTAAAACATATCAATAAAAATCATAAACCATCAGAAATTTCATCCTAATTAGTAATATGAAAAATTTACTTAAAAATAAGACTAAATTCAGGGATTTGAGAATAATGAAAAAAGTTTGGCCGGATTTGAGAATAAAGCAAAAAGTTAGGCCCTTCTTTAGATAAATATTCACCCCCACACTTAAGATGTATATTGCCCTCAATGTACAAAGATAGATATAACATTTATGGGATAAATCAAAAGAGAAGGGGAAAGAATACTCCCTGAATTTTGGATGGTGTCCCTGGAGGATGGTAGAGGTCGTGGTGTGTATGTTTGAAGAGGTTGGTCTGGATGACAAACCTGTGCTAGATGAAGAAGTTGGGGAGCTCGTAGAGGATTAGCCAGGGATTATTAAGACACATTTAAAATAACCTAAACATATAATTTAAAACAAGAAAGAAAAAGGAAAGGAGACTAAGAAGGAAAATAAAAATAAAAGAAAAGGTGGATGGACCGAAGAGTCCTTATTGATGGATGGTTCGCGAGGTGGGTGTGACTTCTAGGGCTGCGGAGGTGCTGGCGGTGGCGGAAGTGGCGTGATTCCCTAGCAGCCTGGCGAACCTGACACTAAGAAACTAAAATAAATTAAACTAACTAGAGTAGAAGAGAAGTAAAGATAAGGAAATTGAAGCAAAAGGGAAAAGAAAAATAGAAACTAAATGGTCTCAAAGACCCTTGGCTTGGTGTTTGGATGAAGCGGCCGGCATGAACTTATGTGTAGGGTCTCCTTTGTGGAGACTATGCTTGCCTTCTTACGCTTCTTCAGCATGATTTTAGTGTAGCTCAAGAGTCTGGATACCTTTTTTAAGTAAAGAAAAGAAATTTTGAAAGAAAAAGAAGGGAGAAAGAAGCTGGGGAGAAAGGGAAGGGCTGTGGGGTTTAAATAGAGGCTCAAGTCTGGCACGTTCCCACGCCCATGGTCTGAGGGCCTGTCGAATCGCACGACCGTGTATCCATGCGTGTTGTTTCACCATGCCCGTGTTTTAGCCAATCACGCCCGTGTTCAAGAAATCAGTATGTTGACACGGTTGGGAGGCATGGACGTGTCCTATCCGTGCTTGGTAAGTTAGTAGCTTCACACGGTAGTGGGGCACGACCGTGCCACTTTGTCAGTGCCCGTGTGGTAGTGGTTGGATCCGTGATGTCGAGATTAGTTGGGATTTGATTCACACGACCTCTGCTATGTCAGTACGGGAATGCTGGTGGTCCACACAGTCACAAGCACGGTCGTGTGTAAGACCGTGTGGTCTGGAATTCTGCCCTTTTTTTGTTAGTTTAAAACTAGATGTTCAGAAAAGAAATAAGGAAAGAAAAGAAACTTAAAATAAATTTGAAAGTAAATAGTGTTAATGCTCGGGTTGCCTCCCGAGAAGCGCTCGTTTATAGTCTTAAGCTAGACTTTTCTCGTAAAAAAATTAGGGAGGTTTAAAGGTTTGAATATATTCCCTTGTACTTACAGTTCTATTTTCTTGATAAAGTTTAAGTCGAGAAACGTTTGTCTTAAAAGTGCCGAATGTTGGATTACTTACCTCGACTGTTCCGTGGGGGAAGATATTGTGTACCTTAAGAGGAATTTCTCCCTTTGCTTTCAAGTCTGTTGTGGCAATGCGCGGATTTGCTTTGTCTAACAGTACCTGGTCTCCTATTTTGAAGTGATTTGATGTCCCTACGAGTTCTTCTGGTGGTTCTTCTGGTGTTACTTCGTGTGGTTCCTGTTCTTCTTTGACGTGTGTCATCTACTTTTCTAGTTTGTCAACCCCTAGGCTTCGTTCCTTATGTAATTCTTCTTTGTTAGCTTGGGGTTTATGATTCGGCTCAGGGTTGTGTTCTTGTGGTGTTTCCTGCGATAAAAGTTGAACAATTTGATTATCAGTTGAAATGACTTTCTTACCTTCATCGACTGTTGTCCTGGCCGAGTCAAGAGCTTGAAGACTGATTGATTCGTCACCTACACGAAGAATGAGTTCTCTTGTACCAACATCAATTTTAGTCCTGGCAGTTGCTAGGAATGGTCTTCCTAAAACTAAGGGGATTGAATTATCCTCATCCATGTCTAAGACAACAAAATCTACTGGGAAAACGAATTTATCGATTTTGACAAGAACATCTTCGATAATGCCCCTAGGAATTCTAACAGTTTTATCAGCTAATTGAATACTCATCCTAGTTTGTTTGGGCTTCCCTAGACCTAGTCGTTTGAACAATGTATAAGGCATGACATTTATACTTGCCCCTAAATCAGCTAACGCATTATCAATAATTAAACTACCAATTACACATGGAATTGTAAAACTCCCTGGATCTTTTAGCTTTCGCGGTAGTTTATTCTGTAACATTGCTGAGCATGCTGCGTTTAATTCCACATGGTGCTCTTCGTCTAATTTGCGTTTGTTTGTTGAGAGCTGTCTTAAAAATTTCCTCGAGTCTGGCATCTGAAAAAGAGCTTCAAGAAAAGGTAAATTAATATGTAATTTCTTTAAAAGTTTAAGAAACTTACTGAACTGTTCTTCTGAATTGTCTCTTTTCATTGCTCCGGGATAACGTATGCAAGGTTGGTACTCTTTGATTGCTGGTTTCGGCTCTTCTTGTGCTACCTCTATTTTATCTTCATCTATCTCTTTGGTTGGTTCATCCAATCCTTTACTATCATGAGCTGTGATGGCTTGAATTTGCTTCTTTGGGTTAATCTCGGTGTTACTTGGTAGACGTCCTTGCGGTCGTTCTGCCATTAACTTTGCAAGTTGATTGAATGCATTAGTGACTTCTTTGACTGAATTAGAAAGTTTTTCCATCGATGCTTGTCGATCTTTAAGTGTTTTCTCATTTTCTTGGAAACGGTTTTCCGTGTTTGCCATAAATTTTGTCAGCATCTCTTCGAGGTTTGGCTTCTTCTTTTGCGGATAGGGCTAATTTTGGAAGTTTTTAGGAGGTTGTTGCCTTTGATTTCCTTGATTTCCTTGACCTCCCCATGAAACATTTGGGTGGTTCCTCCAACCTGGATTGTAAGTATTACTATAAGGATTATTATTGGATCTGAAATTATTACCTATATAGTTCATCTGTTTGCTCTCTGCTCTCAGTTGGTAGGGTGGGTACTTAGGATTCGCCACAGTTCCACTTGCGTCGCACTGCATGACTGGGTGTACCTGCGAAGAACACAAACTATCAAGCTTTTTATTTATCATCTCTATCTGTGTTGATAGTGTGGTCACTGCATCGAGGTTGTAAACTCCGGCTAATTTTGTCGATTTTGTCCTTGTCACTTGCCACTGATAGTTATTCAGTGACATCTCTTCAATGAACTCATAGGCTACTTTAGGAGTTCTGTTGTTAAGGGTTCCACCGGCGGCTGAATCGATTAGTTGTCTCGTTGAGGGATTTACACCGTTATAGAATGTTTGGACTTGTAGCCACAAGGGTAGACCATGGTGTGGACACCTTCTCAAGAGATCCTTGTATCTCTCCCATGCATCGTATAATGTCTCAAAATCCATCTGCACAAAAGAAGAGATATCATTCCGTAATTTGGCCATTTTGGCCGATAGGAAATATTTCAATAAAAATTTTTCGGTCATTTGTTCCCATGTAGTGATTGATCCTCGTGGTAACGAGTTTAACCATTGTTTGGCTTTATTCCTTAATGAAAAAGGGAATAACCGAAGACGTATAGTGTGACAGACCAATTTTGACCCTAATCGGAACGGTGGTTTCGGGACCACGAATCCGAGACCAATAAATATTTTAACATTATATCTTGTGCCTATTATGGGTGAATTGATGTATGTGAATGTTTCGTAGAAGAATTTAACCGTTTGAGTGTTTAATTGGCAAAAAGGATTAAATTGCTAAGGGAACCAAGGTAGTGAACATGAAATAAAAAAAGGGGCTAAGTGACTTGTTGATTAAACATAGGGATTTGCATGTCAAATTCCCCACTTTTAAAAGGGTGGACGGTAAGCATGCAATATAATAATTTATGGTCTTAAAATATTATTTTTAAGACATTATTATAATATAAGCATGCTAAGGATACTATGTTTTCCTAAGTATATTATAATTTAAGCATTTTTACTAAAAGCATGCTAAAATAAGGTGCTAATACTTTTAAACAAAGAAATAAAAAGAAATTATTTTCAATTCTCTTTCTTCATTCATCTCCCACCCGAAAACCATCTTCAAGAAGAGAAGAAAATTCATCTTCTTCATTCGGCTGGTTGCATGTGTCTCTAAGGTGAGGTATCAAGCTCCATTTTTTGATGATTTTGCATGGTTGAGTTGGTAATCTTATATACTATCGAATTCATGTGCAAAATTTGAGCTTAAAGCTCCCCCTAGATTCGGCCATGATCTAGTTCTATGACTTATTCATGTTCGATGAAGAAATGTTGGTTATGGTTGGCCTATTAGCTTGTTAAATAGGAAAATGGGTAGGTATTATAGCTTGAATATTTTGGGAAACAATCGGTTGGAAGCTAAATTGCTTGAATGAATGGCTTTGTGTACCTAGGAAGGGAGGTATAAGGTTCGTCATTTAATAGAAATTATTCCAAGTTTTATGAATATTTAGTGAATTTGTTTAGGGACTAAATTTGCAAGGAAACCGAATTAGGGAGGAGTAAATTGCTATTAAACAAATTTGTTATTAATGAATGGGAATGTTCTAATCGTACCTATGAGAGATGAAATTATGTCTAAAATTGAATTGTAAGAATGGTTATAATAATAATGGGCATTCGGTCTTGAGGAAAATAGAATTATGACCATATTTATATAATTGATTTGTGAATGATAGATTTGAGACTTAATCAAATAGGGTGTGAACTTGTAAGGGTGAAATTTAAATGATTGTATAAATTTTGAGGTTGAATTGAATTGAGTAGAATTAATTGAAAAAATGTATTGAATAAAGGTTACTTGATATTTTCTTAGACCGGGATCAAAAAGAAAAGGAGATAGATCGGGGAAAGACAAAGGTTCTCGAATAGCCGATTTACACGGTCTATCGACAACCGAGGTAAGTCCTTAAGCTATAATATATTGAAGAATTATTTATGAATCTATTGTATGATAATGTTTGATAAATTTTAGTAGATATTCATGTCATAGCCGAATGTATATAAGCCTATTAGAATGGTTTTGATTGTTTGATGTAAATAAGCCAAAGTAAATTCAATATGTGATATAGTTATGAAAAGTATTAGCGATAATTATACAAAAATAACTATGGACCATGGTTTATATGTTTAGAATCCTTAATGAGTCTATTTTTGATTGTAATAAACAAGAACATTATTGAAATTTTGTACAATGAGATAACTGTATTTTTGTAAAGATAGGTCAGAATTGTCAAGCAGTGAAATAGGGGTAACTTTGATGAATAAACTGTACTAATTGGCCACATGAAAAATTCTGGAAAAATTATGGTAAAAAGTTATATGAATCTAGTTTCAAGGAAAATTTACGGATCTAAATTTCGAGTTTTGTAACTCAAGTTATGGTCAATTTAGTCAGCGTGACGCAGTTGGACAGCTTTAAAATTTTATGCCCCAAATTAATAGTCAAGTCTAGTAATGCCACATACTCGACCCCGGCAAAGGTTTCGGGTAAGGGGTGTTACATTTGATTGGTATCAGAGCTTACGGTTTAGTCGATTCTAGGACTACCGTAGCGCGTGTGAGTCTAGCTATACATGCCTTTACTATATATATATTGATAGTGTGGTGACTTCTGACAGCTTGAACTTTGTTTTATATAGTAAATGGACACTGATCCTGAAAGAGCCGTAGCTGATGATGTAGAGAGTGTAGCGCTTGACCGTGCACACGGATCAGCGCCGGTAGACTCTCGACCTGTTTCGGGTAGCCACGAAGGAGAGACTAAACAAGCCTTTTATCAGATGATGAATGAGTGGTTTGCCCAATTTTTTCGAACTAACCCGGCTGTACACCAACCTCCACCCCCGAATAATCCAACTCCGATTCCTTCAGCACCCCCGATGATAGATTCGGCGAGATCTAGTAGGCCTCCAGTTGATAAAATCCGAAAATTTGGGGCCGAAGAATTTAAAGCCAATGATGACGATGATGCAGAGCGAGCCGAAATGTGGCTTGATAACACTATACGGGTACTTGATGAGCTATCTTGTACTCCAGATGAATGCCTGAAATGTGCTATATCCTTACTGCGGGACACTGCATATCACTGGTGGAATACACTAGTATCAGTAGTTCTGAAAGAAAAAAGTGACCTGGGATTTCTTCCAGAATGAATTCCGCAAGAAATATATCAGCCAAAGATTCGTTGATCAAAAACGAAAAGAATTCCTTGAGCTGAAACAAGGACGAATGACCGTGACGGAATATGAACGGAAATTTGTCAGGCTCAGCAGATATGCTAGAGAGTGTGTTTCTATAGAAGCTATTATGTGTAAAAGATTCGAAGATGGCCTGAATGAAGATATAAAGATGTTTGTTGGCATTCTTGAAATTCAAGAATTTGTGACACTAGTAGAGCGAGCTTGCAAAGCTGAAGAGCTCGGGAAAGAGAAAAGAAAGGCTGAGATAGAAGCCAGAGACATTCGTAAAAGATCTTCGGGTAAGGTCTTCAATTCCACATCCAAGAAGTTTAGAGATGACCACAATCGACACAAAGCTACTTCAGGATTTCCTAGACGTGATCGACCTCTCATGGACTCCCGAGCTACCTCGATGGCCAGTGTTGGTAACATTCCACAGAATCGAGTTGAATGCAAACACTGTGGGAAATGGCATTCCGGGAGTTGTAGATTTCATGATCGGTCTTGCTTTAAATGTGGATCATCAGATCATTTTATTAGAGAATGTCCGATGTTGGCTGAACAGAATACAGCTCAGAATATTAAGCCGAGCAACACGTCAATGCGGGGCAGACCACCCAGACATTCCGGCAATGTAGGTGGTAGTCAGAAAGGAACGAAGAACACTACAGTTCGATTTGAGGCTAGAGCTCCAGCTAGAGCTTATGCTGCACGAGCCGGAGAGGATGCTTCCTCCCCCGATGTCATTACCGGTACTTTCACCCTTTATGACACTACTGTAATTGCATTAATTGATCCTGGTTCGACTCACTCATATGTGTGTGAAACTTTAGAATTCGGAAAGACTCTACTAGTCGAGTCTACCGAGTTTGTGATACGTGTGTCCAACCCTTTGGGTAGATGTGTGCTTGTAAATAAAGCGTGTAGGGGTTGCCCGTTGATGATTCGGGATTATTGCTTCCCAGCTGATTTAATGTTGTTGCCCTTTGACGAATTTGATATAATCTTGGGTATGGACTGGTTAACTTCACATGAGGCAGTAGTGGATTGTAAGAGAAAGCTTATTGATTTGAAATGTCGAAACGGTGAGACCATCAGAATTAAATCCTGTGATGTAAATGGGTTGCCTACAGTAATATCTTCAATGTTAGCCCAGAAGTATGTGAGAAAAAGGTGTGAAGCTTATTTGGCTTATGTACTGGATAATAAAATGTCCGAGAAACAAATTGAATCTGTATCAGTTGTGTGTGAATACCCCGATGTGTTTCCTGAAGAACTACCGGGTTTACCCCCAGTACGAGAGATTGAGTTCGGCATTGAGTTAGTGTCGGGTGCGACTCCGATTTCGATAGCTCCGTACCGAATGGCACCTACTGAATTAAAAGAATTGAAAGCGCAGTTACAAGAGTTGACAGATAGGGGCTTCGCGTGACCTAGTTTTTCTCCGTGGGGTGCACCGGTTTTATTTGTGAAAAAGAAAGATGGGACTATGCGAATGTGTATCGACTACCGGCAACTAAATAAGGTAACTATAAAGAATAAGTACCTGTTACCTCGGATTGATGATTTATTTGATCAGTTGAAGGGGGCTTCAGTGTTTTCGAAGATAGATTTGAGATCGGGCTATTATCAGTTGCGAGTTAGAGATACAGATGTGCCAAAGACTGCATTCCGAACGAGGTACGGACATTATGAGTTTTTGGTTATGCCTTTTGGACTCACTAATGCACCTGCTGTTTTTATGGATCTAATGAACCGAGTCTTCCGGCAGTTTTTGGATCGGTTTGTAGTAGTGTTTATTGATGCTATACTGATCTACTCCAAAAATGAAACGGATCATGCTGAGCATTTGAGATTAGTACTACAAACTTTGAGAGATCAACGATTGTATGCAAAGTTCAGTAAGTGTGAGTTCTGGATGAATGAAGTCAGCTTCTTGGGTCATGTTGTTTCAGTGTCAGGTATTCGGGTGGATCCAAACAAAATAGCAGCTATACTCGATTGGAAACCACCAAAGAATGTTTCCGAGATCCGAAGTTTCCTAGGCCTTGCGGGATATTACAGACGATTTGTAAAAGGTTTTTCTGTTATAGCTACACCTTTGACGAGACTACTACAGAAAGATGTCAAATTTGAGTGGTCAGAAAGGTGTCAGAAAAGTTTCGAGCAGTTGAAAGCCCTTTTGACGAAGCTCCAGTGTTAACTCAGCCTGAATCGGGTAAAGAATTTATTATTTTTAGCGATGCTTCCTTGAATGGGTTGGGTTGCATTTTAATGCAAGAAGGCAAGGTGATAGCCTACGCTTCGAGACAATTGAAGCCGCATGAGAAAAATTATCCAACTCACGATCTGGAGTTAGCAGCCATTGTGTTCGCATTGAAAATTTGGCGTCACTATTTATTCGGCGAAAAATGTCACATTTATTCAGATCACAAAAGTTTAAAATATTTGATGACTCAGAAAGATCTAAACTTGAGACAACGCAGATGGTTAGAATTGCTGAAAGATTATGAATTAGTGATTGACTACCATCCGGGAAAAGCTAATGTTGTTGCGGATGCGTTAAGTCGAAAATCATTATTTGCTCTTCGTGCATTGAACGCACAGGTGACTATGTCTGATGATGGTTCGATCATAGCCGAGTTACAAGCAAGACCGATGTTTATTCAGCAGATTTGTGATGCACAGAAAGTTGACAAAAAGTTGATTGCTATTCGGAGTCAGTGTGGAAGTGGTACAGAATCAGATTTTCAGATTGATGCAAATGATTGTTTGAATTATAAAGGCCGATTGTGTGTTCCAAAGAACTCAGATTTGATACAGATGATCCTGTGTGAGGCCCATAGTGGTCGACTATCGATACACCCGGGTAGCACTAAAATGTATAACGATTTGAAGCAATTCTATTGGTGGCCTGGCATGAAATGAGATATATCCGAGTTTGTTTCCAAGTGCTTAATCTGTCAACAAGTAAAAGCTGAGCATCAGGTACCGTCCGGACTACTTCAACCAATCATGATACCCGAATGGATATGGGATAGAATTACAATGGATTTTGTATCCGGTCTTCCTATGACACCGAGTAAGAAAGATGCCGTATGGGTTATCGTTGATAGACTGACTAAATCAGCTCATTTTGTATCGGTACGTACCGACTATTCACTTGATAAGCTTGCTGAATTGTATGTGTCACAGATTGTAAGGTTGCACGGTGTACCGAGTTACATTGTTTCAGATAGGGACCCGAGGTTCACATCGCGATTCTGGAAGAAATTGCAAGATGCTCTAGGTACTAAACTTCATTTTAGTACAGCCTTCCATCCGCAAACAGACGGTCAGTCTGAGCGAACTATTTTGATACTTGAGGACATGTTGAGGTGTTGCGTTCTCGAATTTGAAGGTACGTGGGAACGATACCTACCTTTGGTTGAATTTGCTTATAATAATAGCTTCCAATCTAGTATAAAATGGCGCCTTATGAAGCCTTATACGGGCAAAAATGTCGCACACCGTTGTACTGGACTGAGCTCAGTGAAAATAAGATACACGGGGTTGATTGGATTAAAGAAACAGAACAGAAGGTGGTTCTTATCAGGAATAATTTGAAAGCTGCTTCGGATCGTCAAAAGTCTTATGCCGATTTGAAGCGTAAGGACATTGAATTTCAGGTCGGAGATTGGGTGTTCTTAAAAGTTTCTCCGTGGAAGAAAATACTCCGATTTGGTCGGAAAGGCAAGTTGAGTCCGAGATTTATCGGACCGTATGAAATCATCGAGCGTATAGGGCCTGTTGCTTATAGATTGAAATTGCCCCTTGACTTAGAAAAGATACACAATGTATTTCACGTTTCGATGCTTCACAAATACAGATCGGACCCGTCCCATGTGATCACACCGTCAGAGATTGAAATTCGATCCAATTTGACATATGATGAGGAACCGATTCGTATCTTGGCTCGGGAAATGAAGGAGTTGAGAAATAAGAGGATTCCATTAGTGAAAGTATTATGGAATAGACACGGAGTTAAAGAGGCCACGTGGGAATCTAAAAATTCAATGAGGCAACAATATCCGATCTTATTTAACGGTAAGATTTTCGAGGACGAAAATTCTTAAGGGGGGAGAGTTGTGACAGACCAATTTTGACCCTAATCGGAACGGTGGTTTCGGGACCACGAATCCGAGCCCAATAAATATTTTAACATTATATCTTGTGTCTATTATGGGTGAATTGATGTATGTGAATGTTTCGTAGAAGAATTTAACCGTTTGAGTGTTTAATTGGCAAAAAGGATTAAATTGCTAAGGGAACCAAGGTAGTGAACATGAAATAAAAAAAGGGGCTAAATGACTTGTTGATTAAACATAGGGATTTGCATGTCAAATTCCCCACTTTTAAAAGGGTGGACGGTAAGCATGCAATATAATAATTTATGGTCTTAAAATATTATTTTTAAGACATTATTATAATATAAGCATGCTAAGGATACTATGTTTTCCTAAGTATATTATAATTTAAGCATTTTTACTAAAAGCATGCTAAAATAAGGTGCTAATACTTTTAAACAAAGAAATAAAAAGAAATTATTTTCAATTCTCTTTCTTCATTCATCTCCCACCCGAAAACCATCTTCAAGAAGAGAAGAAAATTCATCTTCTTCATTCGGCTGGTTGCATGTGTCTCTAAGGTGAGGTATCAAGCTCCATTTTTTGATGATTTTGCATGGTTGTGTTGGTAATCTTATATACTATCGAATTCATGTGCAAAATTTGAGCTTAAAGCTCCCCCTAGATTCGGCCATGATCTAGTTCTATGACTTATTCATGTTCGATGAAGAAATGTTGGTTATGGTTGGCCTATTAGCTTGTTAAATAGGAAAATGGGTAGGTATTATAGCTTGAATATTTTGGGAAACAATCGGTTGGAAGCTAAATTGCTTGAATGAATGGCTTTGTGTACCTAGGAAGGGAGGTATAAGGTTCGTCATTTAATAGAAATTATTCCAAGTTTTATGAATATTTAGTGAATTTGTTTAGGGACTAAATTTGCAAGGAAACCGAATTAGGGAGGAGTAAATTGCTATTAAACAAATTTGTTATTAATGAATGGGAATGTTCTAATCGTACCTATGAGAGATGAAATTATGTCTAAAATTGAATTGTAAGAATGGTTATAATAATAATGGGCATTCGGTCTTGAGGAAAATAGAATTATGACCATATTTATATAATTGATTTGTGAATGATAGATTTGAGACTTAATCAAATAGGGTGTGAACTTGTAAGGGTGAAATTTAAATGATTGTATAAATTTTGAGGTTGAATTGAATTGAGTAGAATTAATTGAAAAAATGTATTGAATAAAGGTTACTTGATATTTTCTTAGACCGGGATCAAAAAGAAAAGGAGATAGATCGGGGAAAGACAAAGGTTCTCGAATAGCCGATTTACACGGTCTATCGACAACCGAGGTAAGTCCTTAAGCTATAATATATGAAGAATTATTTATGAATCTATTGTATGATAATGTTTGATAAATTTTAGTAGATATTCATGTCATAGCCGAATGTATATAAGCCTATTAGAATGGTTTTGATTGTTTGATGTAAATAAGCCAAAGTAAATTCAATATGTGATATAGTTATGAAAAGTATTAGCGATGATTGATTGTATTAATGTGTTTCGGGCTTTAAGCCTAGCAGGCCTAGTGCCGGTGATTTATTTCAGGCTTTAAGCCTAGCAGGCCTTGTGCCGGTGTTACTTATCGGGCTTTTACGCCTAGCAGGCCTTGTGCCGGTGTTACTTATCGGGCTTTTATGCCTAGCAGGTTTGATGCCGGTGATGTATTTTACAAAATAGAAACCGAAATTGTGTTCAAGGCGAATTAAAGCAAATTTATCGAGTTAATGGCTCAGGTAAGCATGTAAAATAGGAATGTACTTCTTACCTATTTAAGACAAGGTAAACCAGTGATTCAGTGATTTATTACAAATGGTATGTGTTACGAGTGAAGTATATACATATATATATATATATATATATATATGGTTATAATATGTGTTCTCGGTTTTACTAATGAATGATATGGATATTGTGACTTTGGTCTCTTAATATGTGGATACCAGACTAGGTATATTCGGCTACATGGGTGGTTGTGTAATTGATGCCATGTTATAATAATTGAAATTTAAGTATATGAATGTTTGTACCTATGGTTACATGATGACATTTTGGGTTTTGAAAGATTGGGTTATGAACAAATATTTTGATCATAAATATGTGGGTAAAGAGAAATTTTCCTACGAATTCATACTTATTTACATGGGTATGAAATTGAAAGCTTGATAAAAAATATGAGTACAAGTGTACAAGTTGAATTATAGTAATTTAAATGTTGATATTTGAATATTATTTTTATCATGAAATTAGGACTTACTAAGCTAGTAAGCTTATTGTGTGAAATGTTTCCTCTGTTTTATAGATTAGGTTCAAGCTACAAGCTCGTCGGGATCGTTCGGAAAGTCGCCCACACTATCAATCTATATTTTGGTACTCTTTCATTTTGGTTTTCAAATGAAGGCATGTATAGGAAAGACTTTGTCTTTGTTTTGATGAAAACTTTAGGTTCATGTATATAATAGCCATGCGAATATGGCTAAATTTTTAGTTAAGTATGCTTTTTGTGCTTTTGATACAAATGTCGGTTTATGTTGGCAATTTTTGTGCATTCTTAATCGAAGTTTAATCGTTTTTGATAAGGAAATGTATGTATACGAAATGAATCCTTGAATTAGGTATGTGGGTATGTTCGGTTATAAACTAGTTATTCCTATTTTGCAATGAAATAGTTTTTAGTTAGCAGCAGTGATGTGATTTTGAAAAATCACCAAAAATAGGTATGTTGAATTAGAAAGTGAATAAGATATAGAATTAAATCTTATTGTGTCTATTTTTACATGAAAGAAACAGAGTAGGCAAAGGAATTATATATTATGAGATATTTAAGTTTTAGTGAGACTTGCTCTGAATGAATTCGTGAGTCTCTGTTCTGTCTTGGAAAAATTGTTAAAAATTGTACAAAAATAATTATGGACCATGGTTTATATGTTTAGAATCCTTAATGAGTCTATTTTTGATTGTAATAAACAAGAACATTATTGAAATTTTGTACAATGAGATAACTGTATTTTTGTAAAGATAGGTCAGAATTGTCAAGCAGTGAAATAGGGGTAATTTTGATGAATAAACTGTACTAATTGGCCACATGAAAAATTCTGGAAAATTTATGGTAGAAATTTATATGAGTCTAGTTTCAAGGAAAATTTACGGATCTAAATTTCAAGTTTTGTAACTCCAGTTATGGTCAATTTAGTCAGCGTGACGCAGTTGGACAGCTTTAAAATTTTATGCCCCAAATTAATAGTCAAGTCTAGTAATGCCACATACTCGACTCCGGCAAAGGTTTCGGGTAAGGGGTGTTACATATAGCATCATCAGAAACACCATTTATTTTGAAGGTATCGCAGAACTCTAAGAAATTAGCTATATGAGTGTTTGAGTCTTCGTCCTGCAAACCATCAAATTGAACAAATTGTTGAATCATTTGTATTGTGTTAGGCTTTAATTCAAGATTATTAGCAGCTATAGCAGGCCTAACAATACTTGATTCTGTTCCTGTTAAATGCAGTTTAGCATAATCAAACATAGTACTTAAAGCATTGTTTTCCCCCACATCATGTGGTTGTGGGTTATTCTCGTCCATCCCTTCAGTAGGACTGGATCTGCCTTCTTGATCTTCCTCTGTGTAATTTAGGGCTCGCCTGATTTCTCTACGAGTCCTACGAGCGGTAGCTTCAATATCACTATCGTATACTAGTGGTCCTCTCGGGTTCCTTCTAGTCATAAACTAGAGGTACTTGGAAGGAAAAGAAAGAAACAAAAATTTAGCAAAAACTAAAAAAAATAAAAGTACATTGCGAAAAATAATAAAAAAGAAAAAGATAATGGCTAAAGTAATAAAAATAGAGCTTTCTTAATATTTTAGTTCCTCAGCAACGACGCCAAAAACTTGACTGTTGAAATCAGAGTTTTAAATTTATAATGAATGAGATCGAACCTGGAAATTGACTCTGACAATGATTATAGGCAAGTGTACCTATCGAATAGTAGTATAGTTTAGGCAAGACCGGATTGTCGAACCCAAAGGAACTAAAAGTACTAATACTAACTTTCTTTTTATTATTTAGCCTAAAATAAAATGGAGTTTCCTTAATCTAAATTAACGACTACTAAGCTAAAGACACAAAGACAAAAAAGAACGAATTGGGAAATAACTTGAAGAAAAACTCAATTGATCACGACAATACCCTTAGGAAGAATCCACCTAGACTTCACTTGTTATCTAACACTGAACCATACGATTTATTCACTTAGTTTGATCCGTAGGGCTCCCTAACGTACATTAAACCCTCTCTCGAGGCGAATAACGTCTAACCCTAGGTTAATTAACGGAAATCTCTTTCTCGAATAATAACACCCTAGAATAACAATAAATCGATCTATGGATTCCCATATTTGGTTTCACCCTAATCCGGCAAAATCTCGTCACCCTATTTCTTGGCGTGCGATCAACTTCGCTTAATTACGCTAGATCTACTCTTAGGCAGGGTCTATTCCTCCTCCACCTAAGCACATCAAATTTTGATTAAGCACAAATAATTAAGAACAAACTAAGTATTTATCATATAATTCAGAAATCAGTAACAAGATTCATTTAGGTTTCATCCCCTTCAGGTATCTGAAGGGTTTAGTTCATAACAAATAAATAAAACATCTCAAGACAAAAGATACAACAAAACATAAGAAATCCCTAAAACTCCCTGAAGGAATTGAAGGAGAAATCCGCCGTCTTGAGTAGAATTCCGGCTTCTTGGGATGGATCAACTGGCTAACTTCGAGTGATTCCCACAACTCTGACCTTTTCGGCTTGGCTCTTTAGACTAGCTTGACCACCCCCTCAAAGCTAGTACTTAGGGGGTTTATATAGGCTCTTGGAATGTGTTTCTTCGCCCCAAAGTATCCAAATCCGAATGAAATTGCTCTTTGCCACGACAGGGACACGGCCATGTCACACGCCCGTGTGACTAGTCTTTGGGCTGTGTTCGGACTACTTTAATGAGGCACAGCCGTGTGACTCAGGGGTAAGGCCGTGTTCTAGATGCTTGATAAGGCACGACCGTGTGGTCTTTGGGCCAGGCCATGTCGATTTCGTGATATGGCCCATTTACTCCGTTTAGGCCCATTTTATGCTCTTTTCATCCTCGGGTGCTTTCCTGGGTATAAGACATGAAAAGAAAGGATTAAGAGCACCTTTTTATATGAATCGAGGCTTAAATCATCCAAAAGCATACTAAATGTGGGATTAAAATATGTTACTATTACGATTTATCATTAAACCATGGCAATGTTTGAATGTAAGACCATAGCTGGGCTGTGGCATCTTGATGATAAGACCATAACTAGGTTATGGCATTACGAGTGTAAGACCATGGCAAGGCCATGACAATTGTGTAAGACCGTAGTTGGACTATGGCATCAGGAAAACAATGTACTCAAATTCGTAAGACGTTCTCTAATTTGACAAGGATTGGTAAGTATTACGTGGATTAATGTGAAAGAAATTAAATAGTTATTGATATTGAGCTCAATTATGTGAATTCATCAATTGAACTTGTGGTTGGCAGGAAATGTTGTGATATGCTTAATCTAAATGAATTATTTAGTATGTTCGATAAGTTTTATATTTAAAGCGTATGAACTTACTAAGCTTCATTAAGCTTACTTGTGTTGTTTAATGTTCTTTGTAAATTAGCGTGAGGTCGGAGGATCAGATCAACACATCAAGCCACACTATCAGAATTAATCTGGTAGTTTTTGCAATGTAAATTTTGGTTTATATGGCATGTATAGAGTTGGTTTGACAATGAAATAGATTGAAATGTGGTTGTGAATCTTAAATGTTTGTTTGTAAGTAGTTAGAAATAGAATTTGATAAATATATGGAATGAGTTAAATAGGTAAGTATAAGTAATGGAAATGTTTGAGATGTTATGTCAAGTTGAGAAAATGTTTTGGCTTGCATTGGTTGTATGGTTGAAATATATTGGTATATGAGATTGTTGTGTGCAGGTTGATGTTAAAAAGGGTGAGAAAAGAGGCCTTGAAATGACCTATTTTAGTCAACACAGACAGAGACACGGGCGTGTGTCTCAGCTGTGTGTGACACACGGCCTGGCAAATGGGCATGTGGTCTGGCCGTGTGTCCCCTGCACTTTGAATTTTCAAAACGGAATGCCCAAGTTTTTGCACACGGCCTAGCACACGGGTGCGTGGTTTGCCGTGTGGCACAAGGCAGAGAGTTACACGGGTAGGAACATGGGCTGGGATACGACCGTGTGTCTCACATCGAATGCCCACATAGCCTAAGACACGAGCGTATCTCCTAGCTATGTGAGCCACACGGTCTGGCCACACGGGCGTGTGTCTCCTATTTCGAAGAAATTTTTTGACATTTTGCGAAAAATTCTTGAAGTCTATGGTCGAGTCCCGATTTGCTTATAACACCTATTTTGGGCTTCGAGGGCCCATATAAGGGACTATATGAGTGTTTTATGAATGAGTTATGATATATGTATTAAAGATTATGAAATGTTTGTAACTAATCCGTAAAGTCTGGTAATGCTCTATAACCCTGTTTTGGCAACAAATATGGGTTAGTGGTGTTATATTTATTAGTATCAGAGCTTCGGTTTATCTGATTCTCGAAACGAATGTAATGTGTAAAGTGTCTAGAAATACATGCCATATAAATCTATGATAGTGTGATGTGTATGATCCGATCTAATCCTTGTTTTTCTTATAGATTATAAAGATGTTAGATAGATTTGAACATGCTGAACGTGATGAAGCTAATAGTAGAGTACAAACATCTGAGCACGGGACAAGTAGTAGTGTCCCAATATCTCCAATGCAAGAACAAGAACGTAAAAATATTTTTTATGGGTTTATGAACCAATGGTTTAATGAGTTTATGCAAGAAAGAAATCAGGCCCAGCAACCTCCTCCCTCTACTGTACCATTTGTAGTGCCTCTGACTGTACCTCCACCTCCTCCGGTAATTGAATCCAGTAAACGTACTCCTATAGAAACACTCAGAAAGTCTGAGGCTGAAGAATTCCGGGGTAGGTCCAATGATGATCCAGTTAAAGCTAAATATTGGCTTCAGAATATAGTGAGAGTTTTTAAAGAAATGGCTTATTCCCCAGATGATTATTTGAGATGTGCTGTTTCTTTACTGAAAGAGGAAGCATATAATTGGTGGATGACTATAGTAGCTGTAGCGCCAAAAGAGAGAATCACTTGGGAATTTTTCCAGAGTGAATTTAAAAGGAAATATGTTGGCAAGAGATACTTGGATAAAAAGAAGAGGAAATTTCTTGAATTGCGACAAGGTAATTGATTGGTAGCTGAGTATGAAAGGGAATTTGTATACCTTAGCATATATGTCTAGGAAATTGTATCAACCGAAGAGAAATGTGTATTTGGTTTGAGGAAGGGTTAAATGATGAAATCAAAATGATGATTGGGGGCCGAAAATATGGGGATTTGTTGTTTTGTTAGATCGTGCTTAGAAAATGGAAGAGGTGTACAATAGAAAAATGCAATGGGATAGAAGGAATAAAGAATCCTACAAAAGAAGCTCCTCAAAATCATTTTCAATGTTTTCGGCTAAAAAATTTAGAAATGATACCAGTCGACCTACCTCAATGCTAGAACGATCAAATAAGAATAAGGCGACTCAATAGGATTTTGGGATAACTATTAAACCTGCAGCTAGTATAGGCAGTATGCAAAATGCTCCCAGGCCTAAATGCAAATATTGTGGGAAAAATCACTTCGGTGAATGTAGAGGTAAGGCAGGAGCTTGTTACAAATACGGGACCACTGATCATTTTATTCGAGACTGTCCTCAACTGCTTAAAGAGATGGGAGAACAAAAAGAAAAGCATTTAGCCACTTCTCAAAGAAGTAAATATTTAGGCCAAAGCAGTGCTACTGGGACTGCTCGTTATGGTATAAGAGATTCAGCTGCCTGGTTAGAGGCTAGGGCACTTGCACGTACATATGCTATCTGAGCTAGAGAGGAAGCAGCAGCTCCAGACGTAATTGCTGGTACATTCTATCTTTTTGATGTTACTGTGTATGCATTGATTGATCCTAGGTCTACACATTCTTATGTTTGCACTACATTAGCATCGAAAAAGAAATTGTTTGTTGAACCTACTGATTATTATATTCAAGTCACTAATCCATTAGGTCAAAGTGTAATAGTTAATTTGGTGTGTCGTGACTGTCCACTGAAAATAAAAGGCTGTGAATTCCCTACTGATTTGATGTTACTACCTTTTCAAGAATTTGATGTTATTTTGGGTATGGACTAGCTGACGAAGCATAATGCTATAGTAAATTGTAGAGAAAATCAAATTGATTTGAAATGTCAGAAAGGAGAGATGATTACTATTGAATCTGCAAATTCGAAAGAAATTGTTAGAATTATTTCAGCTTTTTCTACTCAGAGATTAATTCGGAAAGGTAATGAGGCCTTTTTAGCCTACATTCTTGATATTAGGGTTTCAGAATCGAAGGTAGAATAGTTATCAGTTGTTAATGAGTTTACTGATGTGTTTTCTGATAAATTGCCGAGTTTACCACCTAATCGTGAAGTTGAATTTGTGATTGATGTGATTCCGGGAACAACTTCGATATCAATAACACTGTATAGAATGGCACCAATTGAGTTAAAAGAATTAAAGACACAGTTACAAGAGTTACTAGACAAAGGGTTCATCAGATCAAGTATGTTTCCTTAGGGTGCACCTGTCTTATTTGTGAAAAAGAAAGATGGTTCCTTAAGATTGTGTATAGATTACAGACAGCTAAATAAGGTCACAATTAAGAATAAATATCCTTTGCCTCGTATTGATGATTTCTTTGACCAACTGAAAGGTGCTGCAATATTTTCGAAGATAGACATCAGATCCGGGTATTATCAATTGAAAGTTAAAGAGTGTGATGTGCCGAAGACTGCTTTCAGAACTCGATATGGTTATTATGAGTTTTTGGTAATGCTTTTTGGTTTGACCAATGCTCATGCTGCTTTTTTGGATTTGATGAATCGGATTTTTCAACCACATTTGGATAGATTTGTAGTTGTGTTTATTGATGATATACTGATCTATTCCAAGACGGAATATGAGCATGCACAACACTTGAGAATTGTGTTACAAACTTTGAGGGAGAAACAGTTGTATGCAAAGTTCAGTAAATGTGAATTCTAACTTCATGAGGTCAGATTTTTGGGTTATATTGTGTCAGCTGAAGGGATTCGAGTGGACCCGAGCAAGGTATCTGCAGTGGTGAATTGGAAAATTCCAAAGAATATAATAGAAGTGCGAAGTTTTATGGGTTTAGCAAGATATTACCGCCATTTTGTTAAGAACTTTTCGATGATCGCTTTGCCGATGACTCGACTACTACAAAAAAATGTTGAATTTGTTTGGCCTGATGGGTGTCAGCAAAGCTTTGAACAGTTGAAGAAAATGTTAACAGAAGCTCCGGTTTTGACTCAACCAGAATCGAGTGTGCCGTATGTTGTATATAGTGATGCATCTTTAAATGGATTGGGTTGTGTCTTAATGGAATCAGGAAAAGTAGTGGCCTATGCTTCTCGGCAATTAAAACTGCATGGGAGGAATTATCCTACGCATGATCTCAAATTGGCTGCAACCGTATTTGCTTTGAAAATTTGGAGACACTACTTATACGGTGAGAGGTGTTATGTGTATACAGATCATAAGAGTTTGAAGTAGTTGATGACTCAGAAAGAACTGAATTTAAGACAAAGACGGTGGTTAGAGTTACTGAAAGATTATGATCTAATTATTGACTACCACCCGGGGAAAGCTAATGTGGTTGTAGATGCACTTAGTCGAAAATCGTCATTGTTTGCACTTCGGGCGATGAAGACTCATTTATCTCTTAATGAAGATGGTTTTGTAATAGCAGAATTGAGAACGAAACCTTTGTTCCTTCAATGGATTCGAGAGTTGCAAGATGATGATCCGAAATTGGTGTTGAAAAGATAGATGGTTCGGGACAAGTTGAGTTCAGAGTATAGCATTGATGATAATGGTATGTTGAGTTATCGTAATAGAATTTGTTTCGCGAATAATTCAGATTTGAAAAATGATATTCTTTCTGAAGCTCACAGTAGTATATATTCCATTCATCTGGGTAGCACGAAGATGTATTGTAATTTGAAACGGATGTATTGGTGGCCGGGTATGAAACGGGAAATCTGTGAATTTGTAACAAAGTGTTTGATTTGTCAGCAAGTCAAAGCAGAACATCAGGTACCAATGGGTTTGTTACAACCTGTCATGATTCCTGAGTGGAAATGGGAGCATGTCACGATGGATTTTGTATCTGGATTACCTATGACTCCGAGAAAGAAAGATTCAATCTAGGTGATTATGGATAGATTGACTAAGTCAACATATTTTATCCCGATCAAAACAAATTATATAAGTCTGAGATTGTAAGACTACACGGGGTTCCAACATCTATTATTTCGGATCGAGATCCGAGGTTTACATTGAGTTTTGGAGTAAACTACAAGAAGCCCTGGGTACTAAGCTAAATTTTAGCACATCATTTCATCCTCAAACTGACGGGCAATCAGAATGAGTGATTCAGATTCTAGAAGACATGTTGAGATGTTGTATACTCGAGTTTGGAGATAGATGGGAAAGGTACTTACCCTTGGCCGAATTTGCCTATAATAATAGTTATCAGTCCAACATAAAAATGGCACCATTTGAAGCTCTATATGGAAGAAAATGTAAGACTCCATTGTATTGGTCTAAATTGAGTGAATCCAAGTTAGTGGGAGTCGATTTGAGCAGAAAAACTGAAGAAAAAGTTCGAATCATCCGGGATAGTTTGAAAGCTACTTCAGACCGTCAGAAATCATATGTAGATTTGAAAAGAAGAGATATGGAATTTGCAGTTGGCGATCAAGTGTTCTTAAAAGTTTCACCGTGGAAGAAAGTATTACGGTTTGGCAGAAAAGGGAAACTGAGTACAAGATTTATTGAACCGTATGAAATTGTAGAAAGAATTGGCCCTATGGCTTATTGGTTAGCTCTACCTCCAGAACTTGAGAAGATTCATAACGTGTTCCATGTGTCTATGTTAAGATGGTACAAATCAGATCCTTCACATGTGATTCCTCATAGTGAAATTGAGATACTCGGAAGAACGGTAAAAAATTTAGCTCAAGAGATTAAAGAATTGTGAAATAAATGGGTATCGTTAGTAAAAGTGTTATGGCACCGACATGGTAAGCGGAGGCTACCTGGGAAACAGAAGAATCGATGAGATCACAGTGCCCGAACTTATTCTTAGGTAACAAATTTCGAGGACGAAATTTCCTAAAGGGGGGAGAGTTGTAACAATCTAATTTTCAGTAGTGTCGGAAACAGTGGTTCGAGACCACTAAAATCTGACAAGTGAGTTTGAAAATTTTATTATTTAGTAATTATGAGTTAAATATGAATTTAGGAAAGTTATGAAATAGTGATTTGTGCCTTAAAAATAATTATTAGATTAATTGGTTTTCAAAAACGAGGTATTGAGACCTTGATTTCATAAACCAAACCGTAAATATTTTTATAAATATTTACGGTGTATCATTAAGTTAGTATTAAAGTTTCATTAGAAAATTTTAACATTTTCATAGTTAATTTAGTAAAAAGGACTAAATTGAAAAGGTGCAAAACTTGCAAATTAAGGAAATGGTGATTAAATAGTCCAAAAAGTAAACAAGGATGACTTAAAGAGCAATTTAGCCTAAATTATATAGGCTGGGCGGCCTGGGTATAGAAATTAGTAAGAAAATAATGTGAACTTGGACAAAATTGTAAATTTTGCAAAATTAAACAAATAAATAAACAATTAAAAGAGTTTCTAGCAAAATCTTCATATTTCTTCACCCAAAAACACCATAGAAGATTGTTAGAAGCTGATTTTGCATATTCTTACTTCAAGTGAGTTCAATTCTTGCTTTTTCTTTGAAATTTTTATGTTTTTGAGACTTTTACGACAAGGTCCAACTATTGATTTCATTAGTTTTTTATTTCATGAGTGATTTTGAAAGTTATTGATGAGTGCTAGATGATTATGATGAATTAATATGGATTTGAAGCTTTAATTTTATTCTATGATGATTTTATCAACTAATTTCAATAGAAATTGATTATTAGGACTAAATTGTGAAGAATAAAAGAATTAGGGTTTGCTGTTAGATTTCTATGAATCAAAGGCTGTAAAGTAGCTTAGAATAATGGAATAAGTTATTAATTGAGAAAAATTAGTTCAATTGGTGGGAAAATTGATAAGGGCCTAGATTGTAAAAACTGTAAAAGTTGGGGTAAATGTGTAATTTCAAAAATTATAAGGTATAAGTGAAATAGAATTGAATTAGATGCTAATGAATGAATAATTTTATATTATAGATCAAGAACCCGAAGAAAATCATGAAAAAGGGAAATTAGCTGAATAGTCTCTGAATTACAACAAGTTCTACAAATTGGTCCAGGTAAGTTCATATGGTTGAACTTACATGCTTAATTGTTAATTTAGGAATGATATAATATATTATTTCATATTTTTTGTTATTGAATTATTATTATTGTAAATATATGAAAATTAAATTGAAAGTTCAAATTAAGTGGAACGCAGGATTGAGTACGATCGTTCCGTGACATATGATGAATCGAGTGTAAGACCACGGTTGGACCATGGCAATGTTTGAATGTAAGAACATAGCTGGGCTATGGCATTTTAATGAAAAGACCATAACTAGGTTATGGCACCTTGAACGTAAGACCATGGTTGGACCATGGCAGTATATGTATACGTGTAAGACCATAGTTGGGCTATGGCATCCTAATGATAAGACCATAACTGGGTTATGGCATTACGAGTGTAAGACCATGGCAAGGCCATGGCAATTATGTAAGACCATAGTTGGACTAGGGCATCAAGAAAACAATGTATTCAAATCCGTAAGACGTTCTCTAATTTGACAAGGATTAGTAAGTATTACATGGATTAATGTGAAAGAAATTAAATAGTTATTGATATTGAGCTCAATTATGTGAATTCATCAATCGAACTTGTGGTTGGCAGGAAATGTTGTGATATGCTTAATCTAAATGAATTATTTAGTATGTTCGATAAGTTTTATATTTAAAGCGTATGAACTTACTAAGCTTCATTAAGCTTACTTGTGTTGTTTAATGTTCTTTGTAAATTAGCGTGAGGTCGGAGGATCAGATCAACACATCAAGCCACACTATTAGAATTAATCTGGTAGTTTTTGCAATGTAAATTTTGGTTTATATGGCATGTATAGAGTTGGTTTGACAATGAAATAGATTGAAATGTGGTTGTGAATCTTAAATGTTTGTATGTAAGTAGTTAGAAATAGAATTTGATAAATATATGGAATGAGTTAAATAGGTAAGTATAAGTAATGGAAATGTTTGAGATGTTATGTCAAGTTGAGAAAATGTTTTGGCTTGCATTGGTTGCATGGTTGAAATATATTGGTATATGAGATTGTTGTGTGCAGGTTGATGTTAAAAAGGGTGAGAAAAGTGGCCTTAAAATGACCTATTTTAGTCAACACGGACAGAGACACGGGCGTGTGTCTCAGCCGTGTGTGCCACATGGCCTATGTAACACCCCTTGCCCGTGTTCAAGCCGGAACAGGGTTTGAGGTATTACCTAGCTAATCTTGCATAAACATCTAGAATAGGGTTATAAAATTTCGTTTAACCCTGTCGCTTGCACACGCTCGGCCCAAGAGGCCCTAAAAATACTTCCGAGAAGTATTAGAATCTTTCCAGGAACTTTCACGAGTTCAAGAAACTTTTTAACATAACAGGGGCCACACGCCTGTGTAGGCCTAGGGACATGCCCGTGTGCTTCTACGGTATGCCTGTGTCTTCCACCCGTGGTCGACACTAACTAATTTCACACGGCCTTGACACGCCTGTGTCTTCCAACCGTGGTCGATTCTGACTAAAGTCACACGGCCTTGACACGCCCGTGTACCCTAGCTATGTGGTGATTTAAATTCCAGGTGCAAGGTGTAGACTTCACACGGCCTGGGCACACGCCCATGTTCTAGCCGTGGCTCCCACGGTCTAGACAAACGTCCGTGTGTCTACCCATACATACATTTAGCAGGCTATATACCAAGCTAATTAGCTACCCTCACTTGCATACATTCATACGCCATCACATAAACTTCAGATAGCATCAATATAACTCTTGAATTAAAGACATTTAATTCATACAATGTAATCTTCATCCCAAACACGAGGGAGAACTATTTCTACCACAATTACAATCGACTTAAGCCATCATCTGTAGCTACACATAAACAAACTATAAGTTCTCTTAGGCCAACACAATTTGGCCACATCAATTAGAACTTAATCAACCATAAGTACTAGCCCTATACATGCCATAACTCATAAGGACTTGATACCTCATACTAAGTATCTGCTCGATAGTGTGAAAACATCTCCGGTGGTCTCCAACCCGAGCTAGCTAAATTAACCTATAAGAGATGGAAAAAGGAAAGGAGTGAGCAATAATGCTTAGTAAGTTCATATACAAATAAGAATTAGTTACTGACATTCAATCACAAGGTATTATAATGAGTTTTTTTCTCGTAAACTCATGGTTACCTACTCAATCATTCTTGAACTTACTCATTCTGTCTCTTACCATAATCTAACCATGCCACGAGGCACATATTCATGTTAATTGGCATACATTCCTGCACTTATCATCACAGGATCACATAAAATAACACGTCAAGCATTTTCAATAAGCCACTCGAACTACTAATCTCTCAGTGGTTTCGCACTAAGCCCACCGTCAATCTCTAGTAGGGTGGTATCGCACATAGCCCACCAATCATTTATACTTATGGTGGTATCGCACATAGCTCACCGTTATTATACATTTATGGATAGTTATCCACATGTAATTCTCTATTTTAAATGTTCATCCGGGAACATCCTCACACACCAGTATTCTTACTTAACTTTATATTACAATCGTTCGCATTCACACAATGTATCAATGAATATAACTTATGCAACCGAAGTGCATCATTTACACATAACCCACTATGGGTTCATCAGATACCGAATTCATCTCAATTCAGTTCTAACACATACCTGTACCTCTCATGCTACAACACATTCATTCTCAACTTTCAAAATACTTGTTGAGTCACTAAAATTGTTAAGTAACTCCCTTGAGTCTCATACACATAATGTCACATTGACATTATACCCCTGATAGGGTCATACATGAATTAACATATCGATGCCATGTCCTCGACAAGGTCTAATACGAAATATCACATCATTGCCATGTCCTTGACATGGTCTTATTTAATATCTCTCACCAAGGCCATATTCCAATATGGTCTTACACGAAACCTTAACTATCATCATTTCATACTATTTACGTTTCTTACTATTCTTAGATTCAATTCTCTTAACAACTCATCGATAGGTATTTAATACATTCATTGCGTAATTATACATTCCATACAAAATTGGAATATTAAAATAACTCATACGTAATTACAACATTTGTACATGAACTTACCTCGATGTCGAATGGGTCGAAAGAGACTTTTTGCCCACATTTCTCTTTTCATCCGTTCTAAGTCCGAAACTCGCTTTCTTTGATCTAGTACAATGGAATTTAGTGATTTAATCACTTATAAATCATTAATACACCATAATCTACACTTTAGGCAAAAATGACTATTTTGCCCTTACACTTTAGCAAAATTACAATTTTGCCCCTAGGCTCGTAAATAAATTTTCATCACATTTTCTTATTAAACAAGCCTAGCTGAACATTTAATCCTCTTATAACTATTCATAGTTCCAACTATTTCATGCCTTAATGAACAAATTACAAATTTTGCATTTTAGTCCTAATTAGGTGTTTTCATAACAACACCTTTCACAAAAGTTGTTTATCAACATCCTAACATTCATTTTCTTCCATAAAAACTCAGCAACTAGCATAAACTCTCTCATGACAAGTCCCTAAACACTCAACCATGTTGCAAATTGGTCCCCTCATTAGCTAGCTTAAGCTTTGGGGACTCCAAAAGTACAAAAATTATCAAGAAAAATCATCAAAATCACTTACTTGTGTGGAGAAATATTTGCAGAAAATTTTGAGCTCCATAACCGTTATTTCTCTTCAATTTTCGGTGGACGAAGGTGAAGGAATAGTGAAAAGATGATAACATCTTTATTCATCTTATTTTATTCATTTAAACCACCTAACATTACCAAATTTTGACCATCATTTAATGCCTTTGTCCCCTTAGCACCCTATGGCCGACCAACTCACTTAACAAGGCCAAATTGCACATTTGGGACCTCCAATTTATATTCCATAGCTATTTGGCACCTTTAGCAAATAAAATAGAACTTTCGCACTTTATGCGATTTAGTCCTTTTTCACAATTTGGCTAGAAATTGCTAAAATTAAGGCACCAAAATTTTCATACATCCCTATAAACATGTTATAACACAGAATAACATGAAAATAATTTTCTCTAACCTCAAATTAGTGATTTTGAGACCACTGTTCCAGCTAGCCCCTAAATCGGGCTATCACAATTCTCCCCCCTTAGGGATTTTCATCCCCGAAAATCTTATCAGGAAGAGTTGCTACCAACATTCTTAAAATGTTTCCATCAACTTTTCAAAATCACAAATCCACTTATCCTCAAGTTTCTCTTGTCAACAACCTTTAAGCTGTGATACCAATTTGGAACTCTACATATGTCCAAATGATTATTCGAGTCTTTACTGGTTGATTCACTACAATTCGAATCACATATTCGAATGACATCCCCCCTCTTGGGAATTATGTCAAGCCAAATTTGAAATCTATAAGGTTTTATCTCACTTTCTCATTAAAGCTTTCACCAACTGTAATAGTCTTGACTTGTACGCTTTAAAAACTCAGCTTTTAGTGGTCAACTACTTCTGATCATAAACTCAATCATATCGTGAAATGTGCTTTATTGTTAAAATATTTATGCACATAACTACATTTCCTTATTCTTGCATTAGTAGATATGCTACTGCTAAATCTCATACCAAAACTTCTGTATAAGTTCTAGATTCATCAACATTCAAATTCTATATCAAGGAAACAACAACAATAGAAATCTTACACAACCTGGATTTTATCACCTTAAATAAACTCATTCAGAGCTTAATTAAAATAACGTTTAGTATATCACTTCTGAACTCCTTTGTTTTGAAAGGAAGACTCGCTAGTCATTAACCTCGCTGAAACTAGGATATTATCAACTAAGGTCAACCAAGTAACTAACTCGCATTGCTTAACATGGATCTTTCATTCAGTCACCTGTACCATGTCTACTATCTGAGAAGTATTACAATAACTATACCCACCATTGTAATAGCTTAAGCCGTTTCCACTATTTCATCTTCAAAATCTTCTGTAGCATAAGATACTCTAACTTATCAAGATTCAGAAAATACATATAAATTTTTCCATGGATCATTTCATAACATCTAACTCACTACATAGACACAAAAGTGATCGTCTCTGGATCACCAATCTGGCAACTCTTTTTTCTCGATTTAGACTGAACTCAGTACTTGGACTTTCAATTAATAGTTCCTTCTATAGCTTTCAACTCAACCATCATGGTATGAACATTTCAATGAGCATACCTTTGTATCATGCTCCCTACTCATGTACACACAGAATTTTATTCTCCTTATTGATTCATGCGTACATATACACAAAACTTGAATCATATTTCAATACATTAATCTACTCTTTTCTCCATACTGAGAACATATTTCAAGCACACTCTCATCTGAGTTTCTCTTGCTATGCTAATCTAAAACCTTTACTATCGTCATATCACACGATAGCAGGGACATCTCGATCGAATTCATTAACTCTATTTGGCTTACCCGAAAACCCATCACACAATGTGAAGCTTGTGATTTCACCTCTTATACTCGAATCATCACCAACTTCCTCCTCAAGGTACCCAAATAAGGTTACGAGGAGATAAAGGAATGTCAATTTCAATTAACTAAATCGACAACCGTTTAGTCTACTTTTTCCGTCAGCTAACGTTCTCACACAATCACAATTTATGAGAGGAACAACTACCTCAGTCCTGAAAGGCAACAAATATTTATACATAATACCCAAGGAGATCATTATCCATGGCATTAACCGACCATGCATAGGTCACAGGCTTCAAGCCAACTTACTCACACTTTCCATTTATTTAGCACATACCGTGCCACACATCGTACTCGTTTCTTCTTGAATCGTTCACGAGTGCCTATATTCACCCATTCACATGGCTTTAGTACAATTCTCATTTCTACCTCTATACATATCTATCTGTCCCATTGATCACTAGAGATAATCAAAGACGCATATTTATTATCATTCATGTAGGTACGAAACCAATGCCACATTCCCGAGGTGGTCTTATATGGAGTCAACTCTAAATGCCAATGCCATATCCCGAATAAGGTCTTATATGGACTTCCACATCAAGTATCAATGCCATATTCTGAATATGGTCTTACACGATTCTCATATTCATTACCGAAGCCATATCCCGGATATGGTTTTATACAGGATCTTTCTATTTCATATCTCAATGTTAGCCTCTTAATTATAGTCCCCTAGGACTTCAACCTTATGTTCAACAACAATTACTCTATTTTGTAGAGTATCATGTATCAATACGATACAAAGCATCTCAATTATGCTAACATAAACATTGCATTGATCAAATGCAGACTCACTCAACTTAACTCTTATAACATCTCATCATAATTCAACAGTGCTAAGGGAGCGAGGTTGCAGAGTCCCTTAGCCCTACTCTCGTGACTACATACATATGATTTAATATTCATCATCAATGAAATATCATCATAGTCACACAACTCATTCCAAGTGAGTGTTCACGCTTATCGTGCTACAATCATTTCTATTACTCATACTTTTGAACAAAGATTTCATTTACTCAAGTTCCACATTAATAACTACTCGAGTACTCAACATTCAACTCTACTTTATCTTATTATTGCTTATCAATTTAGAGAATGTCTTACGGGTTTGAGTACGTCGTTTACTTGATTGCCATAGTCCAACTATGGTCTTACTCGTATCACACATTATAGCCCAGCTATTTTCTAACATGTCATCACGATGCCATAGTCTCTCTATGGACTTACACGAAATCTCATATCAACACCAAAGCCATATCCCTGATACGGTCTTACATGGAACTCATGTCGATGCCGATGCCATATCCCAGATATGGTCTTATACGGGACTTGTAACTCGATGTCGATGCCATATCTCAGATATGGTCTTATACGAGATCGTACTTAGATGTCGATGCCATGTCCCAGACATGGTCTTATACAAGATCTTTCTTTTGTACTGAAGCCATGTCCCAGACATGGTCTTACACGAGATCGTGTGTCGTTGTCAATGCCATGTCCCAGACATGGTCTTATATGGGATCACATGTATTGCCATGGTCCTACCATGGTCTTATTCATCAATTTATTATTAAACGACCGTACTCATCTCCTGCATTCTACTTAGTCAAGTTTCTCAGTTTAATTCCCACACTATAATATGTGTGACTTCATAACAGAGTCATAAAACAAAACATTATACATTCTCTACTTTAACAGTCACACGTGAGATTTAACCATGTGGACATATTTATCAAACACAATGGCATCACAAATCTCAATTGCTTACTTACTCTTACTGATTCTTACATACCTCATGGTACTCACTAGTCTCATGCTTTCAAGGTGAACAAGGTACCTGCAACACTTGATCACATAGATCAGTATACTTTGCTATGATAAGCATAATCTCAATATCATCATTCATAACATGAATAATACTCTTAGTCAGCTTTAACTAGCATAACTTGATAATAACTTTACTTACTTAACTGCTTGCTTTCTCATTCAATCTTTACTCTTTTGCCCGATGAATTACTATGAATAACAGAGGATATTAAATCTCAGTACACATGTGTCTCGATGCCAATGCCATATCCTAGATATGGTCTTACATGAGATTTCTATCTCATGATAACTTTTCAATGCCAAAACTTGTCTTGGACTTACATGATAACTTTGCTTGATTGCCGATGCCATGTCTTGGCTTGGTCTTATACGGACTTTCTCGTTTCATGTGGTAGATCGAGTATCCTAGGTAACTCAATTTCAATCGGGACTTTCTCATGCTTGATCTTAGTAACTTCTTTGTTTAATATGGCAATTAAACATTTTCATGGAAATAATGTGCATATAACAACATCACAAGCAATTAAATGAAAATATTCATGAAGCTTGAAAGTCATACAAACTTACTGAAATTAGCTCGGTTGGGAATCATTTCTGTCTTAACAAAACAATTTTGTTAGAGCCGGGAGATATCACACTATCACGGTCCACATATGGCATGTATAGCTAAAATCTTTCTCACGCTGGGTTAGTCCGAGAATCGACTAAACCATAGCTCTGATACCACTAAATGTAACACCCTTTGCCCGTGTTCAAGCCAGAACAGGGTATGAGGTATTACCTAGCTAATCTTGCATAAACATCTAGAATAGGGTTATAAAATTTCGTTTAACCCTGTCACTTGCACATGCTCAGCCCAAGAAGCCCTAAAGATACTTCCGAGAAGTATCGGAATCTTTCTAGGAACTTTCACCAGTTCAAGAAACTTTTTAACAAAACAGGGGCCACACGCCCGTGTAGGCCTAGGGGCATGCCCATATGCTTCGACAGCATGCCTGTGTCTTCCACCCGTGGTCGACACTGACTAATTTCACACGGCCTTGACAAGCCCGTGTCTTCCAACCGTGGTCGATTCTAACTAAGGTCACATGGCCTTGACACGCCCGTGTACCCTAGCTGTGTGGTGATTTAAATTCCAGGTGCAAGGTGCAGACTTCACACGGCCTGGGCACACGCCCATGTGCTAGCTGTGGCTCCCACACAGTCTAGACATACGTCCGTGTGTCTACCCATACAGATATTTAGCAGGCTATATACCAAGCTAATTAGCTACCCTCACTTGCATACATTCATACGCCATCACATAAACTTCACATAGCATTAATATAACTCTTGAATTAAAGACATTTAATTCATACAATGTAATCTTCATCCCAAACACGAGGGAGAACTATTTCTACCACAATTACAATCGACTTAGGCCATCATCTATAGCTACACATAAACAAACTATAAGTTCTCTTAGGCCAACACAATTTGGCCACATCAATTAGAACTTAATCAACCTTAAGTACTAGCCCTATACATGCCATGACTCATAAGGACTTGATACCTCATACGTGTCTGCTCGATAGTGTGAAAACATCTCTGGCGGTCTCCAACCCGAGCTAGCTAAATTAACCTATAAGAGATGGAAAAAGGAAAGGAGTAAGAAATAATGCGTAGTAAGTTCATATACAAATAAGAATTAGTTACTGACATTCAATCACAAGGTATTATAATGAGTTTTTTTCTCGTAAACTCATGGTTACCTACTCAATCATTCTTGAAATTACTCATTTTGTCTCTTACCATAATCTAACCATGCCACGAGCCACATACTCATGTTAATTGGCATACATTCCTGCACTTATCATCACAGGATCACATAAAATAACACGTCAAGCATTTTCAATAAGCCACTCGTACTACTAATCTCTCGGTGGTTTCGCACTTAGCCCACCGTCAATCTCTAGTAGGGTGGTATTGCACATAGCCCACCAATCATTTAAACTTATGGTGGTATCGAACATAGCTCACCGTTATTATACATTTATGGATAGTTATCCACATGTAATTCTCTATTTTAAATGTTCATCTGGGAACATCCTCACACACCACTATTCTTACTTAACTTTATATTACAATCGTTCGCATTCACACAATGTATCAATGAATATAACTTATGCAACCGAAGTGCATCATTTACACATAACCTACTATGGGTTCATCAGATACCGAATTCATCTCAATTCAGTTCTAACACATACCTGTACCTTTCATGCTACAACACATTCATTCTCAACTTTCAAAATACTTGTTGAGTCACTAAAATTGTTAAGTAACTCCCTTGAGTCTCATACACATAATGTCACATTGACATTATACCCCTGATAGAGTCATACATGAATTAACATACCAAATTCATCTCAATTCAGTTCTAACACATACCTGTACCTCTCATGCTACAACACATTCATTCTCAACTTTCAAAATACTTGTTGAGTCACTAAAATTGTTAAGTAACTCCCTTGAGTCTCATACACATAATGTCACATTGACATTATACCCCTGATAGGGTCATACATGAATTAACATATCGATGCCATGTCCTCGACAAGGTCTTATACGAAATATCAAATCGTTGCCATGTCCTTGACATGGTCTTATTTAATATCTCTCACCGAGGCCATATTCCAATATGGTCTTACACGGAACCTTAACTATCATCATTTCATACTATTTACGTTTCTTACTATTCTTAGATTCAATTCTCTTAACAACTCATCGACAAGTACTTAATACATTCATTGCGTAATTATACATTCCATACAAAATTGGAATATTAAAATAACTCATACGTAATTACAACATTTGCACATGAACTTACCTCGATGTCGAAAGGGTCGAAAGGGACTTTTTGCCCACATTTCTCTTTTCATCCGTTCTAAGTCCGAAACTTGCTTTCTTTGATCTAGTATAATGGAATTTACTAATTTAATCGCTTATAAATCATTAATACACCATAATCTACACTTTAGGCAAAAATGACTATTTTTCCCTTACACTTTAGCAAAATTACAATTTTGCCCCTAGGCTCGTAAATAAATTTTCATCACATTTTCTTGTTAAACAAGCCTAGCTGAACATTTAATCCTCTTATAAGTATCCATAGTTCCAACTATTTCATGCCTTAATGAACAAATTACAACTTTTGCATTTTAGTCCTAATTAGGTGTTTTCATAACAACACCTTTCACAAAAGTTGTTTATCAACATCCTAACATTCATTTTCTTCCATAAAAACTCAGCAACTAGCATAAACTCTCTCATGGAAAGTCCTTAGACACTCAACCATGTTGCAAATTGGTCCCCTCATTAGCTAGCTTAAGCTTTGGGGACTCCTAAAGCACAAAAATTATCAAGAAAAATCATCAAAATCACTTACTTGTGTGGAGAAATATTTGCTAAAAATTTTGAGCTCCATAACCGTTATTTCTCTTCAATTTTCGGTGGATGAAGGTGAAGGAATAGTGAAAAGATGATAACATCTTTATTCATCTTATTTTATTCATTTAAACCACCTAACATCACCAAATTTTGACCGTCATTTAATGCCTTTGTCCCCTTAGCACCCTATGGCCGGCCAACTCACTTAACAAGGCCAAATTTCACATTTGGGACCTCCAATTTATATTCCATAGCTATTTGGCACCTTTAGCAAATAAAATAGAACTTTCGCACTTTATGCGATTTAGCCTTTTTCACAATTTGGCTAGAAATTGCTAAAATTAAGGCACCAAAATTTTCATACATCCCTATAAACATGTTATAACACATAGAATAACATGAAAATAATTTTTTCTAACCTCGAATTAGTGATTCCGAGACCACTGTTTCGACTAGCCCTTAAATCGGGCTGTCACAGCCTAGCAGATGGGCATATGGTCTAGCCGTGTGTCCCCTGCACTTTGAAATTTCAAAACAGAATGCCCAGGTTTTTGCACATGGCCTAGCACATGGGCGTGTGGGTTGGCCGTGTGACCCCTACACTTTGCACATGGCTTAGGACACGGGCGCATGGTTGGCCGTGTGGCACAAGTCAGAGAGTTACACGGGTAGGAACATGGGTTGGGATATGGCCGTGTGTCTCACATCAAATTCCTACACGGCCTAATACACGGGCGTGTCTCCTGGCCGTGTGAGCCACACGGTCTGGCCACACGGGCGTGTGTCCCCTCTTTCTAAATTTTTTTGACATTTTGCGAAAAATTCTTGAAGTCTACGGTCGAGTCCCGGTTTACTTCTAACACCTATTTTGGGTTTCGAGGGCCCATATAATGGACCATATGAGTGTTTTATGAATGAGTTATGATATATGTATTAAAGATTATGAAATGTTCATAATTAATCCATAAAGTCCAGTAATGCTCTATAACCTTATTCTGGCAACAAATATGGGTTAGGAGTGTTATAGACTAAATTGCATAAAAGGTAAAATTTGAGGGAAATATTGTAAATTATTATTACTATGGTTTATAAGTCAAATTGATTATTTTAAATGCTATAATGGGGTTAATTGAATAAAAAAATTATATTGGTCAGGAAACAACTCGAACAAACACAAATCGCAGAAAAATCAAAGTAATGGAATAATGGTCTGATCGCGTTAGAAGTTGTTATGAGTTCAGGTAAGTTCCTATATTGAATCATTCATTAATGGTAAAATTGTTAATTTCTGTTGAATAATTAAGTCAAGTGAATTGATTATTATGTATTACATGGTTAATTGAATTTAATTATTAAAGTAAGTTATTTATGAATTTAAGAATAGGTAAATTTCATGAATGGTTATATGAGATATTATATTGAAAAGGGAATTAAAAGTTAAGTATGGAAAATGTGAATTTCATGGAAAAATATTGAAATGCTAATGTGAAAATGAAGGTCACGGATAAGGATATGGAAAGAGACCCGTTTGAACCTTGTAAACACTTAGGATACAAATGACATGTCATTAGAGATTATATGTTTTGGGTGCTAGTCCTAGATGTCCTATCGATGGGTGAGGTCTTGCATTTGTTGCGGATTCTCCAAAGCTTGTGTGAGCAGCATCGTGTAGCTGACATCCCGACCCACAGCTCGTGTGAGAATTATTGAAAAGGTTATGGTTATATGGTAATGTGTTCCTGAGTATCCAATGTTATTCTATACGGTTCAACGGGTAAGTAAAGGTTAATGGAAAGGCATGTATAAAAACTTAATGTCACTAATGTTCATATGAAATGGAAATATGGATATGCACATATGAAATGTAAAGGATGAGAATTTATCATGTGATGGATGAAATATGCATGGAATTCATTTCTTAATTTATGTTATGTTTCATAGATGTTATGTTACTCATTATCTACTAACTATGTGGATTCAAATGAGAAAAATGTGTAATGGATATATATATATGATGGATGATATATAAAGCCTAAATGCTTATTACGTATATGCCATGATTTACTTGAAACTTATATGTAATGTTATACTTACTAACCTTATGAGGTGGTGTGTATAGGAAACGAAGTTTGGCATATGACATGATGAAAGTATGTTGGTTGTTTAATTTAATATGTTCAGTAAGTTTAAGTTTCCTTTATACAAGCTTACTAAGCACTAGTTGCGTATATAATTGTTTTCCTTGTTTTGTAGATCATCGAAAGGCTTGATCGGTTGGAATCTTCGTCGGAGCTCAATCACACTATCCATTGACTATTTTGGTTGCTTTTGAATAAGTTGGGATAATGGTTATAAATGGAAAATATAGGGTTGTATGTTAGCTTATTATGTTTTGAGCCTATGCTTAACATACTTGCGTATATAGATATGTTTTGAAATAACTGGTATATGCTTGTGTTAATAGCTGAGTTTGGTCTCTTATGTGTGTCTTGTGAAGGAATGTGGCTAAGTGGTATAATTTGAGAATGAAGTAACTAAATGATGAGTGTATGATATGTGTTTGGCATGTACAAGGCTCATATGTAAAAGGTGTCATGAATATGTTCCTTGGTCCAATTGGTTTGGTCAAATCTTTTGGAGATTATGTTTTGTGGTGGACTTGGAAATCTTTGTAAATAAGTGTCTTTTGGTCACTTTGGGTGACATGTAAGTGCATGTTTTAGACATGTTTATATGTGTGGTTGAAATGATTATGGTTGTGGTGAAGTAAGCTTAGGCTATGGAGTGATAGTAAATTGTTTTAAGTTGAGGTGCCTTTGAATGGCATATTGATTAGAACCTATAAGTTGATTGTTTTGGCTTGTTTGAGGCTTTCTTAAATGTGTTTTTAAAGTATAGAAATGGTTGATTTTGATTTGGCTTGGAACCTAAGTGTTGGATGAAAGTTTATCTTGTTTGGAAGCTTTTTAAGGTACACACAGCCTGAGCTATTCAACATGGCCTGGTCACATGGCCATGTGTCTTATAAATTTTAGGTACAGGATTTTTCACACGGTCACAGTTAGTTACACGGTCTGGCCACATGGGTGTGTGGGGACGCCACACGGTCGTGTGACCCCTGTTTCCAAAATTTTCAAATTTTTTCATATTTTTCTATTTTGATTCCAATTAGTCTCAGATTGTTTCCAAACTATTTTTAGGGCCCCATAAGCTCGATTTAAAGCCTGTAATTGTATTTTTACCCTGACTTTTATAAGTGATTGAATGCTATCATTTATTTTATTTTTTTGGTTCTATTTGATGATAAATGTCTTGATTTGTAATGTAATGCTCTATAACCCCAATTTGGCGACGAAAACAGGTTAGGGGTGTTACATCCTATCTTGTGGGAATTGTAAAACTTCCCAAGTCTTCCAGCTTTTGGGGAACCTGTCTAGATATAATAGCACTACAAGAAGTGCTTATATTAACTTGTTCACATGCCTTCATTTTCCTACACCTAGACATGATTTGTTTTAAAATTTTGGCGTATTTAGGGACTTTTTCATTTGTTCAATTAAAAGCAAGTTAACATTTAATGTTTTAAATAAGTTCAAAAAGATTACAAACTCGTCTTCATCCCATTTTTGTTTCTCTTCCAACCTTGAAGGGAATGGTACTTGTGTGTGGGAAGGATTTTTAGTCCCTTATTTATCCGGCTTGGCTGCTGTTTCAATTATATCCTCTGGTTCTGGTTCTTTGTCAGCCTTTCGAGGGTCTTCTTGAAGATCTTTTACATTCTCTCTTGTTTCTTCTTGTGTCAGAGTTTCTGGGCTACTCAAGATTTTGCTAAACGGATCGCGATTACTTTCACATGATCCTTCCCTTCCTTTCAAGGATTATTTTTAGTATTGCTAGGAATGTCAGTGCCAACTTCTCTTTTGGTATCTCCCATGATGCTCATCAATTGGCTCATATGATCTTCCAGCTTAGTCAATGTTTTTGTTGAATTGGTACACTCAGATTGCACTTGCTTCACGTTTGTCCTTATTGACTGCATTTCTCCCTCGATCTGATCCAAGTGTTGACCACATATAGTATGGTCATTTGGGTTGACCCTTTCTTGAGGTTTCTATAAATAAGGATGTTGATAATTAGTGTTTTTGACTTGATTAGAATTATTACCTCCTCATCGATTTCCTCCCCATCTTAGATTCGAGTGATCTCTCCATCCGGAATTATAAGAATTTCAATAAGGGTTTCCACCCCTATTCCCGATGTAATTCACATCCTCAGTTGGATTATTTATATAATGGAGGAGTGGTTTATCCCCTCCATAGATGGTGCACTATTCTCAGACTCTATATGGTTGATTCTGTCCACTAGCTGCTAATATCTATCGTCCTCCTAGACATCTTTCACTGTAGATGATCTCTGGCCATATATATATCGTTCAATTGGCCACTGACAAAAGTTCACTGCCATATTTTCTATTAATTCATACGTATCCTTGTACGTTCAATTCATTAAGGCACCTCATGCAGCTCCATCTAATCCGGACCTTGTGTGTACATCAAACTCATTGTAGAAAATTTGCAATCATAACCACTGAGGCAATCTTTGATGTAGGCATTTCTGAACCAACGGCTTAAAATGATCCCATGCTTCGTGAAAACTTTCTCCCTCTAATTGTTTGAAAAAATAAATTTCCCTTTTTAGTTGGACCGTCTTGCCAATGAGGAAGAACTTTTGTAGGAACTTTCCTACAAGTTCGTCCCATGTCCCGATGGATCTTGGTGCCTGCGAATCTAACCAAGAAAAGGCATTATCAATTAATGAAAAGGGAAACAATCGAAGACGAACAACGTCATCAGTGACCCCATTATATTTGAAAGTATCACAAAGTTGGAGGAACCATTTTAAATGCTAACTCGAAACTTTAGTCATTGTTCCTCAAAACTACAAATTGTTTTAGATCATCTGGATCATAGGTGGCTTGATTTCAAAATTATTGGCCGTGATAGCTGGCCTCGTTATACTCTCTTGAACCATATTCAGATTTGGTAGTGCATATTCTCTCACAGTTCTTTCGTTACGAGCCATATTAATATTTGCGGGTAGCTGTGATGGTGGTGGTGGATATTCTAAGTTGTTATTGTTAGCTTCATCAAACAATGGTTTCTCGCAAGGTACGTTGCCCACAATAGGTGATGGATTCTGCATCTACTGCTGTTGTTGTTGTCAACAATTCCATATTATTCTTTCTGAATCTGTGATTGGCTCTATAGGTGTTCCCCTACTACGAGTCATATGCTAAACCCAAAGAGAAGAAATTAGTAAAAATATGAAAATAAAATTGTATCTATAATTTAAGAATTTCCTAACTATTTTATCAATATGCAAAACTCAAAATTAATCTAGTGACATTGCCTCCCCGGAAATGGTGCCAACAACTTGACTGCCTTAGGACGTACTAACGTCCAGAGTAGAAATCCTACACAAAATATATGAAAGATTAGTATCTGCAAGTATACATGTAAGGTTTTAATATAGTTACAGCGGAGTAGATAAGTACTTCGAGGATCGTACCCAAGGGAGGCGAGCACTAAATTAATTCTAACCTAAGCATAGATAGATCTAATTAGTACTTTAGGTGAATTATATTATGATAAAATAAAAAAAGATATATTTTAAGGTTCTTAATAAAAATAAAAAGAAAAAAAGTAAAGAAATAATGAGAAATCAAATAGTAAAATTTTCAAATCTGAGCATGGGTGATTAGCTTGCTTCAGTAATCATAATCAACTATCACTTCAAGTTTTCTTGTTCAATCAACTAGCTGATATCCCAATAGGCTCTTCCGATCTTCCACTAGAATAATGAGTTGGTAAGAACTACTTATCTCTCGACCTCACAGTCCAGACTGGTTCAGGGTTAAGGTGTTCACGGATAGACCATTCCAATTTTAGGTTAATTCCCATCTTAATGACTACCTCGGGTTGTCAGACCTAGGGTTTAATATCTTCTTTTCCTAAATAGTTGATCCACTAAGAGAACCCTACAAAATAGTTAATTAATCATACATCTACACGCTAATCCCCTACAAGAGGATTAGTCCCTCTTGGATCTCATAAACAATATAGACTTGATAGAATGAATAGGCAACAAATAAAAGAATATAAAGTTTAGAAGAAGCTTGATTTGTATTAGAATTGAATGTTGAATCCTCACAGAGTTTGATCACATTTCACAAATCTGATTTCTTCCACAAAGCAAAGAACAAAACCTAAAATAAACCTAAAGCCTAAAAAGAGAAAAACTAAAGACTAAAACTAGGAAGAAAATTATACAATATGTAAAGTTGTCCATAACATGTGTTAAATGAGCCTATTTATAGACTTTAGATTGGTCGTCGTCCTTAACCCTAGGTCAGCTGTCGTCCTCGTGCTTAATGTTTGATTGTGCAAACTAAAACACCCCTACTTCATAATTATTTCCCGGACAGAGGTTATGTTGCGACACACTAGGTCCTATGTCGCAACATTGAGGGCAATATGCTTCATCTTCAGGTCTCTTTAGGGGTATGTCGCGACATCCTTAAGCTGTGTCGCAACAGTGAGGGCAATATGCTTCATCTTCAGGTGTCTTTAGGGGTATGTCGCGACATTCTTAAGCTGTGTCACAACACCGAAGGCAGTCTTGAAATTCTTCTATTCTACTCCCTATGTTGCGACATTCAGCTCTCCGTGTTGCAACACAGTGACAAGCATCGAGTTAGCATGCCTTCTAATGGTCTCTTGCACACTCACAAAGTCTATTAGCTCACCCTTAGGCCTCATTCGGCCCCTAAGGTCAATAAAAGACTCAAATTATATATTTTATTGGATGTAACTAAAATTGCGAAAAAATTATTAAAACTTAACCAAAATGCTTGTGTTCAAGCTCCTAAAGTGTGAAAACTAGTTTAATCTACTACACTAAATTACGATAGATCAAAGTGTAATACAATACAAAAATGCGATAACTAGAACATTATGATAAATAAAATAACATAAAGTCTAGTACAATGCAAAAATACGATAAACACAACATCAATGATAAATAAAATATCATATCTATCAAACAACACTTTCAGCCCCATTAATTTCTAGATGCTTACCGTTCATTGAACATTTGATTTGCTAGTTCCATCCTCCAATTTTGACATGCATCACTTGGATGAATATTGATTATATTAGGTTCAATATCCTCTATCACATTACTATTTAAACCTTCACTCAGCACCACTTCAATAGGATCGAGACTCATTTCAGTTTTAATAAAATTATGAAGCAAGCAACTGGTTCAATTATGCACCCTCACAAGATAAAATGATGTACTCCTAAGTATACCCCATCTAATTTTTAATAAACCAAAACATCTTTCAATAACATTGTACACCAATGCATGTTTCATATTGTAATATCCTTCAGGAGTACTAGGTTGGTGATATTGACGCCATTCATTCAAATGATATCTTTGTCCTCTAAAAGGAGCAAGAAATCCCTCATAATTTCTATAGCCAACATCAACTAGATAATAACAACCTATATTAAGAAAACACTATTTATCAATCTCTTGTTTTCAATATTAGTATGATCTAAAAAAATAATTAAACTTTCTCTATGTCTATACTTTACCATGAGAAACTTTTAGTCCATGTCTCCTAGTAATGGCATCTTGAAAAATTCATCCATCAGCAACAGAACCTTCCCAACCAGGAAGAACATAAACAAATTGCATATCATTGTACAATCACCTAACATTTTTGTTGCTATGTCACCTTTTCGAGTTCAATATCTAGATTTATCAACTGATGGAACCCTAATCTTGATATAAGTTCCATCTAATGCATCTAAGTAATTCTATAAATAAATTAAAATGTAAAGTTAGGATATTCTATTGAAATCAAAATCAAGTGAGTTATTTCTAAATAATACATATACCTACACCAATACCTTGAACCATTTCCACATTGTGTCTATAAAATTAATTGGAACTAGCTCTGGCTTTTTAATTAAGACATCTTGTAAGCGCATCACACCATGTAATACATTGTGGAATGATCAAGTAACGGTTTCCCTAGACCTATTAAAGCGATGCTTGATAACTTAGTTTTTAAGGTAATGAGTAATTGTAACACCCCTTACCCGAGACCATCGCCGGAGTTGAGTAAGTGGCATTACTATACTTGACTACAAGTTCAGGACATAAAAATTTAAAGCTGTCAAACTGCGTCATGCTGACTAATTTGACCATAACTCGAGTTACCAAACTCAAAATTCAGTTCCGTAAATTTTCCTTGAAACTAGACTCATATGAGAATTTACCATAATTTTTACAGAATTTTTGGTCTGGTCAATCAATACCAGATTTTTATTAAAGTTTCCCCTGTTTCACTGTTGACGATTCTGACCTATCATTACAAGAACTCACTTTTCTCATGGTAAAAGAATTTCAATAATGTTCTTGCTTATTCCAATAAAAAATAGACTCATTAAGGATTCTAAGCATATAAACTATGTTCTCTAATTATATTTGTACAATTTATGACAATTTTCCCAAAACAGAACATGGACTCACGAATTCATCCAGAACAGGTCTCACTAAAATTTAAAAATCTTATAACATAAAACTCCTTTGCCTACTCTGTTTCTTTCATATCAAAATAGACACATTAAGCTTTGATTCTATACCTCATTCACCTTCTAACTCAACTTATCCTATTTTTGGTGATTTTTCAAAATCACATCACTGCTGTCAACTAGAATCCTTTTTATTTCGAAAATACGATTAACTAGTTTATAACTTCCTTACTCAATTTTATTTAAACTCTATGCCTGAACCATATATATATATACAAAAAAAAAATCCCATATGTAATTTAGGCCATGATCAAATTTAAAACATACATTTACGAACGAGCAAGTTATAAAATTTGAACATATAAACGATACACAACCAAAGGAAATAGCCATTTTCGCATGGCTATATTCATGTACAAGGTCAAACATCGTATGTTTCTAAAACTTCATCTAGCCTATACATGCCTTCTAATTCGTAACCAAAATTCAAAATACCAAAGGAAGGCGATAGTGTGGTTGACTTCTTGAAGATCCTTCACGAGCCCGCAACGTGACCAAAATCTATAAAACAAAGGAGAACATTTCACATAATTAAGCTTACTAGCTTAGTAAGTCCTAACTCATGATAATAAAACATTTAATTATTTACGAAATGAAAGCAATCAACTTATGGCATTTCACATAGGCAATTAAGTAAATTATTTATACAAAGCTAGATAGTAGTAATTCATTAACCCAAGTAAATTAGGAATCATTTCCTTCAACCTACATTTCTTTGTAGTTCATATAAGCATATCGCATGAAAATCTCCTTTCTTGACATTTATACTTGAAAACCAATTGTTCCATAATAGCACATTCTAAGCTCGAATTCCATCATATTACATCCATCAATATTAACTTCGAACACATATAACACAATTCTCATAATATTAATTTGACCCAAGTAATATTAAGCATAGCATACCTTACATGCTTACCTGAACCGTATACTCAATAAATTAGCTTTAAGTTGTCTTGAAAAAAGATTCAATTTCTCTTTTGTAAAATATACATCATCGGCATCAAGCCTGCTAGGCGTAAAAGCCTGAAAAGTAACACCGGCACAAGGCCTGCTAGGCGTAAAGCCCGATAAATAACACCGGCACAAGGCCTGCTAGGCGTAAAGCCCGATAAATAACACTGGCACAAGGCCTGCTAGGCATAAAGCCCGATTATGTCACCGGCACGAGGCCTGCTAGGCTCGAAGCCCGAATGTCAGAATAGTTTTACATGCTTTTCACATTTCACTATCACATATCGAACCATATGCATTTATTCACATTGCATAAAATATATTTGAAATCAATCCAATCCATCATCATCACATTCGGCCAACTCATGGTTTTACACCGAACTTATACAAATTCTATCATTCATTAGATTTGTAAATAACCTTTAAACATAAGGTAGCTCAAGAACTTACTTATACACCTTGCATTAGCCAAAATAAATTCACTTCAATACTATACATTCACATTCGGCTATATCATGAATTTATACTCTAAATTTCCACAATTCGTCATTCACTAAGTTCATAATTAATTTATTGACATATTTTAGCTAAAGGACTTACCTTGGAGGTTGATAGATTCGAAACTTCCGGCTATTCGCTTAGTTTAGCCTTTCCTCGTTCCAACTTCTTTTCCTTTTGTTCCGGATCTAATTCGGTTCAAAAATTAAACCAATTCAACCACATTTTTTTTCTTTTTTCACAAAAAGAAAATCAAAATCATCATATATATATATATATATTTAAAATATACAACTTGCCGATTAATCCTAAAATTCAAACCGAAATATAAAGAATTTAATTGCTTTATTTCAAAGGTCGGATGTTCACCTTCTCCAAACAAGCCTTTATGATTTTATCTTTATAAAACAACCTATACAAATTCATGAAGGCCGAATATATCAACTTGATTTCTTCTTCCCTCATGACCGAATTTGTTAACTCAAAATGCCCATATATTTTCTTCATTACAAGACCAAATAACAAGCTAAATAGCCACCATTTAAAATCATTCACTACAGCCGAATGGTAAGAGCATTTACATGCTCAATCTATAATAATTTCTATAATTCTAATATAATTGAAATCACAAGTCTTCAATTCATTTAAGACTCTTAGGCAATACATGTTGTTTTTGAATCAATATTAGACATTTTTTTTTAACTCAAAAATACACATAAAAGTACTCATCCTATGCCGAATATTAGCATGCTAAATCTCAAAATTTTAACATGATTTTATTAGCATTTAAAGCAACTAAAACCCATATGTGAAGATTTGCTCAATCAAGCTAGAATACCCACCTTGCTACTACGTGCATGGCCGAACAATGAAGTTTTTGAAGCTTTCCCCTTTTTCTTTCAATAGCTTCGGTGAAGAAGATAGGGAGAAGGAGAGAACAAAATAATTCTTTTTGTTTTATTACTTAATCTATTTTCTATTATAGCATGCTTATTAATTAAACTATACTTTAGTTATTAAACACAAAAATCATGACATTCAAAGCATGCTTACCGTCCACTACACTAAAATTTTGGGGAATTTGACATGCAAGCCCTCCCATGCAAGAAGAACAATTTAATTTACTCCTTTTAATTGCTACAATCGGCTATGAGAGAAGAGAAGATAGTGGCCTTATTTTATGCTTTAAATAAACCTATACACTAACATTTTTTTTTATAAAATATTAACATAAGCATATAATAAAATTTAATTAAACCAACATATATATAAATCTAGCTAACTTGGTCCATTGCCGTCCATCACTATGGTCAATGGGCTAATTGCCCTTTTAGGACACCCACTTAAAAAGCCACAAGCAATTTAGTACACTACACCTTAGGATGCAAATTTTTCGCTTTTCACGATTAAATCCTTTTCATCAAATTAAACACTCGATCAATAATACTTTTCTACGAAACTTTCACACACATCAACACACATATAATAAACACAAAATATAATATTAAAATATTTCTCAGGCTCGGATTCGTGGTCCCGAAACCACCGTTCCGATTTGGGTCAAAATTGGTCTGTTACAACTCTCCCCCCTTAAGGATTTTCGTCCCCGAAAATCTTACCGTTAAATAAGTTCGAATATTGTTGCCTCATTGACTCCTTAGGCTCCCACGTAGCCTCTTCAACTCCGTGACGATTCCATAAAACCTTTACTAATGGAAGTCTTTTATTTCTCAACTCTTTTATTTCCCGAGCTAAGATACGGACTCAACTTGCCTTTCCGACCAAATCGGAGTATTTTCTTCCACAGAGAAACTTTTAAGAATACATGATCTCCGACTTGAAATTCAATATCCTTACGTTTCAAATCGGCATAAGGCTTTTGAAGATCCGAAGCAGCTTTCAAATTACTTCTAATAACAACTACTTTCTGTTCTGTTTCTTTAATCCAATCAACCCCGTTTATCTTATTCTCACTGAATTCGACTAATTCATAATCTTTCAGCAATTCTAACCATCTGCGTTGTCTCAAATTTAGATCTTTCTGAGTCATTAAGTATTTTAGACTTTTATGATCTGAATAAATATGACATTTTTCACCGAATAAATAGTGACGCCAATTTTTCAATGCGAACACAATGGCTGCTAACTCCAGATCGTGAGTTAGATGATTTTTCTCATGTGGCTTCAATTGTCTCGAAGCGTAGGCTATCACCTTGCCTTCTTGCATTAAAACGCAACCCAACCCATTCAAGGAAGCATCACTAAAAATAATAAATTCTTTACCCGATTTAGGCTGAGTTAATACTGGAGCCTCGGTCAAAAGGGCTTTCAACTGTTCGAAACTTTTCTGACACTTTTCTGACCACTCAAATTTGACATCTTTCTGTAGTAGTCTCGTCAAAGGTGTAGCTATTACGGAAAAATCTTTTACAAATCATCTATAATATCCCGCAAGGCCTAGGAAACTTCGGATCTCGGAAACATTCTTTGGTGGTTTCCAATCGAGTATAGCTGCTATCTTGTTTGGATCCACCTGAACACCTGACACCGAAACAACATGACCCAAGAAACTGACTTCATTCATCCAAAACTCACACTTACTAAACTTTGCATATAACCGTTGATCTCTCAGAGTTTGTAGTACTACTCTCAAATGCTCAGCGTGTTCCGCTTCATTTTTGGAGTAGATCAATAAATCATTAATAAATACTACTACAAACCGATCCAAAAACTGTCGGAAGACTCGGTTTATTAGATCCATAAAAATAGCAGGTGCATTAGTGACTCCAAACGGCATAACTAAAAACTCATAATGTCCGTACCTCGTTCGGAATGCAGTCTTTGGCACATCTAAATCTCTGACTCGCAACTGATAATAGCCCGATCTCAAATCTATTTTCGAAAACACTGAAGCCCCCTTCAACTGATCAAATAAATCATCAATCCGAGGTAACGGATACTTATTCTTTATAGTCATCTTATTTAGTTGCCGATAATCGATACACATTCTCATAGTCCCATCCTTCTTTTTCACAAATAAAACCGGTGCACCCCAAGGAGAGAAACTCGGTTGTGCGAAGCCCCTATCTGTCAACTCTTGCAACTGCGCTTTCAACTCTTTTAATTCAGTAGGCGCCATTCGGTACGGAGCTATCGAAATCGGAGTCGCACCCGGCACTAACTCAATGCCGAACTCAATCTCTCGCACTGGGGGTAAACCCGATATTTCTTCAGGAAACACATCGGGGTATTCACATACAATTGATACCGACTCAATTTGTTTCTCGGACATTTTATTGTCCAGTACATAAGCCAAATAAGCTTCACACCCCTTTTCTCACATACTTCCGGGCTAACATTGAAGATATTACTGTAGGCAACCCATTTACGTCACAGGATTTAATTCTGATGGTTTCGCCGTTTCGACATTTCAAATCAATAAGCTTTCTTTTACAATCCACTACTGCTTCATGTAAAGTTAACCAGTCCATACCCAAGATTATATCAAATTCGTCAAAGGGCAACAACATTAAATCAGCTGGGAAGCAATAATCCCGAATCATCAACGGGCAATCTCTACACACTTTATTAACAAGCACACATCTACCCAAAGGGTTGGACACACGAATCACAAACTCAGTAGACTCAACTAGCAGAGTCTTACCGAATACTAAAGTTTCACACACATAAGAATGAGTCGAACCAGGATCAATTAGTGCAATCACAGTAGTATCATAAAGAGTGAAAGTACCGGTAATGACGTCGGGGGAGGAAGCATCCTCTCTAGCTCGTGCAGCATACGCTCTAGCTGGAGCTCTAGCCTCAGATCGAACCATAGTGTTCTTTGTTCCTTTCTGACTACCACCTACATTGCCGGAATGTCTGGGTGGTCTGCCCCGTATTGACGTGTTGCTCGGTTTAGTGTTCTGAACTGTATTCTGCTCAGCTAACTTCGGACATTCTCTAATAAAGTGATCTGACGATCCACATTTATAGCAAGACCGATCATGAAATTTACAACTCCCCGAGTGCCATTTCCCACAGTGCTTGCATTCAACCCTATTCTGAGGAATGTTACCAACACTGGATACCGAGGTAGCTCGAGAGCTCATAGGAGGTCGATCCCGTCTAGGTGGATCCGTAGTAGCTTCATGTCGGTTGTAGTCATCTCTGAACTTCTTGGTTGTGGAATGGAAGACCTTACCCGAAGATCTTTTACGGATGTCTCTAGCTTCTGTCTCAGCCTTTCTTTTCTCTTTCCCGAGCTCTTCAGCTTTACAAGCTCTCTCAACTAAAGTCACAAACTCTTGAATTTCAAGAATGCCAACAAACATCTTTATATCTTCATTTAGGCCATCTTCAAATCTTTTACACATAATGGCTTCGGTAGAAACACACTCTCTAGCATATCTGCTGAGCCTGACAAATTTTCTTTCATATTCCGTTACGGTCATTCGCCCCTGTTTCAGCTCAAGGAACTCCTTTCGTTTTTGATCAATGAATCTTTGGCTAATATACTTCTTGCGAAACTCATTTTGGAAGAAATCCCATGTCACTTTTTCTTTCGGAACCACTGATACTAGTGTATTCCACCAGTGATATGCAGTGTCCCGCAGTAAGGATATAGCACACTTCAAGCATTCATCCGGAGTACAAGACAGCTCATCAAGTACCTGAATAGTGTTATCAAGCCACATTTCGGCTCTCTCAGCGTCATCATCGTCATTAGCTTTAAATTCTTCGGCCCCAAATTTTCGGATTTTATCAACTGGGGGCCTACTAGATCTCATCGGATCTATCATCGGGGGACTTGAAGGAATCAGAGTTGGATTATTCGGGGGTGGAGATTGGTGTACAGCCGGGTTATTTTGAATAAATTGGGCAAACCACTCATTCATCATCCGATAAAAGGCTTGTTTAGTTTCTCCTTCGTGGCTACCCGAAACAGGTCGAGAGTCGACCGGCGCTGATCCGTTTGCACGGTCAAGCGCTACACTCTCTACGTCATCAGTTACGGCTCTTTCACGATCAGTGTCCATTTACTATATAAAACAAAGTTTAGGCTGTCAGAAGTCACCACACTATCAACATATAATGAAGGCATGTATAGCTAGACTCACACGCGCTACGGTAGTCCTAGAATCGACTAAATCGTAAGCTCTGATACCAACCAAATGTAACACCCCTTACCCGAGACCATCGCCGGAGTTGAGTAAGTGGCATTACTATACTTGACTACAAGTTCAGGACATAAAAATTTAAAGCTGTCAAACTGCGTCATGCTGACTAATTTGACCATAACTTGAGTTACCAAACTCGAAATTCAGTTCTGTAAATTTTCCTTGAAACTAGACTCATATGAGAATTTACCATAATTTTTCCAGAATTTTTGGTCTGGTAAATCAATACCAGATTTTTATTAAAGTTTCCCCTATTTCACTGTTGACGATTCTGACCTATCATTACAAGAACTCACTTTTCTCATGGTAAAAAAATTTCAATAATGTTCTTGCTTATTCCAATCAAAAATAGACTCATTAAGGATTCTAAGCATATAAACTATGTTCTCTAATTATATTTGTACAATTTATGACAATTTTCCCAAAACAGAACATGGACTCACGAATTCATCCAGAACAGGTCTCACTAAAATTTAAAAATCTTATAACATAAAACTCCTTTGCCTACTCTGTTTCTTTCATATCAAAATAGACACATTAAGCTTTGATTCTATACCTCATTCACCTTCTAGCTCAACTTATCCTATTTTTGGTGATTTTTCAAAATCACATCACTGCTGTCAACTAGAATCCTTTTTATTTCGAAAATACGATTAACTAGTTTATAACTTCCTTACTCAATTTTATTTAAACTCTATGCCTTAACCATATATATATATATATATATATACAAAAAAAAAACAATCCCATATGTAATTTAGGCCATGATCAAATTTAAAACATACATTTACGAACGAGCAAGTTATAAAATTTGAACATATAAACGATACACAACCAAAGGAAATAGCCATTTTCGCATGGCTATATTCATGTACAAGGTCAAACATCGTATGTTTCTAAAACTTTATCTAGCCTATACATGCCTTCTAATTCGTAACCAAAATTCAAAATACCAAAGGAAGGCGATAGTGTGGTTGACTTCTTGAAGATCCTTCACGAGCCCGCAATGTGACCAAAATCTATAAAACAAAGGAGAACATTTCACATAATTAAGCTTACTAGCTTAGTAAGTCCTAACTCATGATAATAAAACATTTAATTATTTACGAAATGAAAGCAATCAACTTATGGCATTTCACATAGGCAATTAAGTAAATTATTTATACAAAGCTAGATAGTAGTAATTCATTAACCCAAGTAAATTAGGAATCATTTCCTTCAACCTACATTTCTTTGTAGTTCATATAAGCATATCGCATGAAAATCTCCTTTCTTGACATTTATACTTGAAAACCAATTGTTCCATAATAGCACATTCTAAGCTCGAATTCCATCATATTACATCCATCAATATTAACTTCGAACACATATAACACAATTCTCATAATATTAATTTGACCCAAGTAATATTAAGCATAGCATACCTTACATGCTTACCTGAACCGTATACTCAATAAATTAGCTTTAAGTTGTCTTGAACAAAGATTCAATTTCTCTTTTGTAAAATATACATCATCGGCATCAAGCCTGCTAGGCGTAAAAGCCTGAAAAGTAACACCGGCACAAGGCCTGCTAGGCGTAAAGCCCGATAAATAACACCGGCACAAGGCCTGCTAGGCGTAAAGCCCGATAAATAACACTGGCACAAGGCCTGCTAGGCATAAAGCCCGATTATGTCACCGGCACGAGGCCTGCTAGGCTCGAAGCCCGAATGTCAGAATAGTTTTACATGCTTTTCACATTTCACTATCACATATCGAACCATATGCATTTATTCACATTGCATAAAATATATTTGAAATCAATCCAATCCATCATCATCACATTCGGCCAACTCATGGTTTTACACCGAACTTATACAAATTCTATCATTCATTAGATTTGTAAATAACCTTTAAACATAAGGTAGCTCAAGAACTTACTTATACACCTTGCATTAGCCAAAATAAATTCACTTCAATACTATACATTCACATTCGGCTATATCATGAATTTATATTCTAAATTTCCACAATTCGTCATTCACTAAGTTCATAATTAATTTATTGACATATTTTAGCTAAAGGACTTACCTTGGAGGTTGATAGATTCGAAACTTCCGGCTATTCGCTTAGTTTAGCCTTTCCTCGTTCCAACTTCTTTTCCTTTTGTTCCGGATCTAATTCGGTTCAAAAATTAAACCAATTCAACCACATTTTTTTTTCTTTTTTCACAAAAAGAAAATCAAAATCATCATATATATATATATATATATATATATAAAATATACAACTTGCCGATTAATCCTAAAATTCAAACCGAAATATAAAGAATTTAATTGCTTTATTTCAAAGGTCGGATGTTCACCTTCTCCAAACAAGCCTTTATGATTTTATCTTTATAAAACAACCTATACAAATTCATGAAGGCCGAATATATCAACTTGATTTCTTCTTCCCTCATGACCGAATTTGTTAACTCAAAATGCCCATATATTTTCTTCATTACAAGACCAAATAACAAGCTATATAGCCACCATTTAAAATCATTCACTACAGCCGAATGGTAAGAGCATTTACATGCTCAATCTATAATAATTTCTATAATTCTAATATAATTGAAATCACAAGTCTTCAATTCATTTAAGACTCTTAGGCAATACATGTTGTTTTTGAATCAATATTAGACATTTTTTTTTAACTCAAAAATACACATAAAAGTACTCATCCTATGCCGAATATTAGCATGCTAAATCTCAAAATTTTAACATGATTTTATTAGCATTTAAAGCAACTAAAACCCATATGTGAAGATTTGCTCAATCAAGCTAGAATACCCACCTTGCTACTACGTGCATGGCCGAACAATGAAGTTTTTGAAGCTTTCCCCTTTTTCTTTCAATAGCTTCGGTGAAGAAGATAGGGAGAAGGAGAGAACAAAATAATTCTTTTTGTTTTATTACTTAATCTATTTTCTATTATAGCATGCTTATTAATTAAACTATACTTTAGTTATTAAACACAAAAATCATGACATTCAAAGCATGCTTACCGTCTACTACACTAAAATTTTGGGGAATTTGACATGGAAGCCCTCCCATGCAAGAAGAACAATTTAATTTACTCCTTTCAATTGCTACAATCGGCTATGAGAGAAGAGAAGATAGTGGCCTTATTTTATGCTTTAAATAAACCTATACACTAACATTTTTTTTTATAAAATATTAACATAAGCATATAATAAAATTTAATTAAACCAACATATATATATATATATATAAACCAACATATAATATATACATATTATTTTACCAAATATCATTAATTCACCTTTATTTATCAACAGTAACAAATATGCACATGTTAAGAGAGATTGTTATTTTAACATACACAAGAAAATGGAAGAAAAAAGAAAAAAAAAAAAAAGAGGGTAACTACATTTAGATAATTCTGGTGAAATTAAGTAAGAGAAGTTGAAATTATAGAGTAAATACAGAACACCAAATAAATATGTATAACCATGGATTGAGATACCTGAACAGACATAAATATATATAACTAGGATAAAAATAAAACAGTATAGAGAGAGGGGACAGGGGCAGGGGTGTTGGTGTGAAATGGATAAAGATGCATAGTATTAGGCACTAGCATGTAGCAATGCAGTTTGGGGTTTTGAATTCGTTGACCTAGTCAAACATGAAGCACAGCACATGGAAGTTGGGCATCAATGGGCATTCCCATTCAAAATTAGCTGCCCCATGCAATGCATGCCAAACTAGTGAAAATAGTTGGAGGAGTCTCACTCGAATTTTAAAATCAATTAATAATACTAAACTAAAACTAAGACCATCACCATCTGTTTCAACAACTCCACAAATAAATAAAAAGAAGGCAAGTGAAGTAAAGGCAAGGACATCATACAGGGATGGGGGGATGCAGATGGAGAGTTACTATGGAGGTAAAGAAGGAGGGTCTAGCAACATGTAGGACTTGAGATGTTACAGTGCTAATTATGCTAATTCTGTTAAACCAAATCAACTTGGCAAAGAGATTAAGATGAAGAAAAGCAAAAGCTCCTTCGGGTCTTCTTCCAAAACCTGGAGCTTTAATGACCGTATCTCCAGCAGTATTATTAAACCTGTTGTTTTTAGAAATATATTTTTAGGCTAACAAGAAAACAAGTGGAGACTAAGAAAACAATCAAAATATATAATTACGTTTTCTTGTTACCCTAAAAAATATTTAATGAGTGTAAAAACAAGAATATATTTAATGAGGTGTTACAATGCTAATTATGCAAATTCGAGCTTTTTTTACTTGTATTCCAATAGTTTTATTTGATTGTTTGCTTCATCTTGTTATAAAAGTAAAAAATATATTTCAAAAGCGCGAAAAGTATAGAGAGTGGGGACAGAGTTAGACCCTTTTTTTTCATATGTTTTAGCACTATGATGCATAGTGGTTTTTAATAACTGAGTAGACATGGGATATAAAGGCACAAGCATAGGCAGGCAGGCAGATAAGCACAAATTGTATTGCTATGGGCTAAGTTAGAGCCTAATGGTTGTTGATTCCTATAGTCCAGGGAGGGATGGTTGAGGCACTAAGAATACATAAAAAATGGAAAGGCTACACTTTCGACTAGGAAGGACCACAAAAGTTGGTTTTCACTTTAAAGGACCCAGCCCGTTCATGTCTAGCCATTAACAATGCCATCAGAATCTCCACTGAACCAAAAACAACCAGCAAGCAGTGCGAGTATGAGATCAATGGTTATTTTCCTGACAGAAAATGCAACATCATTGATTCCACAGGCAGCGTTGTCGCTCATTTTGTATACTTCATTTAATATAACATGGTATCATTGATTCCATTTGTATTACTAGATTTGGAATCAAATAAGCTGCAAATTCCTCTTTATTGTAGGATCTGTAATTCGACTAAATGTGTTGAAGCCTAGAAAAGAATCCTTAGCATGTATATAAAATAGCAACTTGGAATTCAACATCAACTGCTTTATTAAGGTATATAACCCATTAATCTGCCACAATTTGTTGTGACAAATTAAGGTTTCTTTAACACTTAACGAGCTTGTTTTATAGCGTTTTCATATGTTTTTATTTTATTTTCGGTTTTTATTGCTTTGTGTTTAAATTATGCAAAATAAATGTTTTTACACAATTTTGAGTTATGTAATAATCTAATGGGCCTAAGGATGATCTAACGGCTTTATCTAGCGTGTAGGACACTGTTTTTAGGCCTAGAAGACGAAGGGCGACTGCAGCGCACCGGGAAGTGGTGTTGCAACATCAAACTTCGAAACCAAAATACCTAGAATTTGAAGGCAGTGTTGCGGCACCGGTCTTGTGGTGTCGCAAAACCTAGTTACGAACATAAATTTTAATTAAGGATATTTTAGTCCGTACAATGCACCTTAATCAGATTTTTGGGTTGTTTAGCAACCCTAATTAGGTTTGAGTATAAACTCTATAAATAGACAGGTTAAGTCTCATTTAACGAGGATTGGACAAGTGAGTCGTTTTAATATTTTAGGGTCTTAGTTTAGTTTATATTTTATTTTCAATTTAGTATTTTTGTACTTTTGTTCTTGTTTCAACTTGGATTCGGTCTCCATCCAAGGATTTAATATAGTAGTTTTTCGTTATTTTGTTGTTGATTCCAACTGCAATCGAAGTGGTTTTCACAACTGTTAAAGGAGATTTCGCTTCCGAGCTCAAATTGATATAAAAAACGAATTTATTTCTCTACTCCTTAGTTTTATTTAATTTGCTGCTTTGCATGTTAAATATGAGTTTAGGAATTTTTGTATTTAGATCCATATGTAGCTAATTTCCTTAGGGAGATTAATGAAAGAATGTGTGAATAATTGATAAACCATAATTTACACATATTTTAACCCCATGCTTAGCTTATTTTTGGATGATTTTTCATTAGATTTGATGAATTCGATGCTCCTAATCCATTAATTTCATGTTTTACACTCAGGAGAGCTTAGGGAGTCGAAAAGGACGAGAAACGGGCCAAAAAGGGACAAAATGGGCCTACCTCAAAAATCAACACGGCCTGGACCAACGTACACGGGAAGATCACACGGCCGTGTGTGACGAGCAGAATTGAGCACGGCCTAAGCCATCACGCACGGACGTGTCCCCGCCGAAACCGGGTTTAATTTTATTTGGAAAAGGTTACTTGTGGGCCAAGAAAGGCATTCCAAAGCCTATATAAACACCCTAGGGGGAAACCTAAGGGGGGACACTGAGTAGAAGGCAGAAAATACTCGAAGACAGCCGTCGGGAGCAGCTTGGAAGGATGGTCTCCATCAAGACTGAAGATCTCCCATTAATTTCTCTTGAAGTTTTTGGGTTTTCTTATGTTTTGTTGTTTTCCTTATTTTAAGATGTTTCCCTCTATCAGTATGAACTAAATCCCTTAAATACCTAAGGGGATGAAACCTAAGACGAATCTTGTTATTATTTGATTTATAAGATAAATACTTGTTCTTATTCTTAATTGTGAGTTCTTATTCTTGTTTTGATAATTCAGGTTATTGATTCAAGTCGAATGTGCTTATTTAGAGGAGCAAAAGTCCCTGTTTAAAAATAGATCAACACAATTAAGTGGAGTTGATTGGAACCCTAGAAATAGGGCGACGAAAATCTGCTGGATTAGAGTCAAATCTAATAAGGGGATCAATAGATCGAGTTAATGCGACAATAGGGGTTTTAATTAGAAAGAGATTTCAATTAATCAACCTAGAGTCAGTTGTTTTTTTGTCTTGAAAGAGATATTAACATAAATCAGGGATTTCTACGGATTAAGTCAGGTGAATAAATCATATGAATCAAAAGTAATAAGTGAAGTCTAGGTGGATTCTTCCTTAGGTATTGTCTTTATCATATAAGTTGTCTAAAAGTATTTTCCAATTCATTCTCTGCCGTGCTTTTAATTAGTTTTAGGTTAAAAGAAATTACTCCAATTTTTAGGCTAGATAATAAAAAGATAGTAACTACTAGTACTCTTGGTTCTTGTGGATACGATATTACCAGTCTTACCATAACTATACTATTAAACATAAGTGCGCTTGACTTTATTGTGATCATAGTTAGTTTTAGACACATCAATAATTAACGAATGAACGAGGGTTGAAATTCGAGTTAATTGGCTTAAATTATGTGTGATTACGTCCTAGGGAGTGACACCCCTAGGAAGTAATTTAGGATAAACAATATCGATAGATAAGTTTACCGAGTACCTCATAATTTATCTCGGTCAAGAAAGTGAGGTCAAGAGGTAAACGTGTATTAGTCGGTTAGTTAATTAGTTAGTGGCCGAGAGGTAACAACTAGTTAATTAATAGCTAAATCGATAAAACCCGAGTTCTGAAGTTAATTAGGATCACTAAAGTGAGTTGATCTCCTACCTATTTTATTGGACTATTTTTTATTATTAAATTGGTTGGATTTTAGTTTAAATAATTTTTAGTTTAATTTGATTAATTGATGTTAATTGCATTTGTAATATAATTTTAAGTCGGTACTCTTTAAACTTATTAGTGTAGAGAATTAATTTAGGTTTAATTCAACCTCCCTTGGGTACAATCTTCGAAATGCTTCTCGAAGTGTTTCATTGTAACACTAGTTTATATTACAATTGGACACGTATACTTATAGACACCACTGATTAATTTTATTTCTTTTTATTGCAGTATTTCCAATCTTGATGTTTGTACATCTAGCGGCAGTCAAGTTGTTGGCGTCGTTGCCAGGGATGTTTCGACATTAGACTTAAATTTAATTTTCTCCATTTGATAGGATAAAGAGGAAAATTTAGAATTATAGATACAACTTTTTATTTTTATTTGATTTTTAATTTATTTGAATTTTAATTTGTTTTAACTTCTATTTGATTTTGGTGTATGACTTGAAGTCGAACTCTTCCAATCGAGCCATATCCTGAACTGAAGAGAAATTTAAGGCTAGCTTGTAAGCAAATGCAAAACAATCCACCTGTAATAGCTAACTTGCCACGAGGAAACCCACTATTTGAGGAAAACATCAAACCATCTGCACAATTACGAAGAGAGCCACTGATGGCTCAACCGAAGATGACATTGTGCGAGTACGCGCTTCACACTTTAGACGGTGTTCGTGGTAGAACTGAGAGGCCTACGATTAATGCAAACAATTTTGAAATTAAGACGGCCACCATCCAAATGTTACAAAACAATTTTCAATTTCAGAGAAATATGATGGAAGACCTGAATCAACATTTAAAGAGATCCCTATAGTTTTGTTACACATTTAAATACAATAGAGTGACTGACAACGTGATCCATCTATGATTGTTTCCATTCTCGCTTTGTGACAATGCCTACGAGTGGCTTGATTCCCGAGTGTCGAGTTCCATCACAATATGGGACGACTTAGCAGGGAAATTTTTACACAAAATTTTCTCCATTAGTCAAACCATCCAATTGAGGCGCGACATTGCTAATTTTAAGCAATTCGAAGGCGAGAAGTTATATGAAGCATGAGAATGCTTTAAGTCATTGCTTAGGAAATGCCCACATCCCAGTATGTAAAACTAACTTCAATTGTAAATTTTTTATAATGGATTGGATGGAAGCTTAAAAGCCGGCTTAGATGGTGCATCAGTCAGAGCCTTTATGAATAGCACCTACAAATAAGCCTGTCAGTTGATCGAGGACATGGCGATGAACTCGTATATGTGGTTGAATGAGCACTTCTTCTATAGCCAAAAGTCGTCAATGGCTAAGGTGGCAAGTAAGACTATAAATATAAAAAAAATTTTGGAAAAATTACATTGTCTAGAGACCACTGTCAAGCCATCGATGAATGATGTCGCTTGAAGCTACACGTCATACCCAGAGACCCAATCGGATGAAGTGAATTACTTGGAAAATAGGGGTGAAACCCCTATTCAAAGACGTACAAACCTAATTGGAAGGACCATCCAAATCTAAAGTGGGGAGGCAACCTAGGTAGTGAAAACCCAGCTCCGAACCGACAAAATCCTCCATATTAACCCCCACATTTGTAAAGATCTCAAGGGAGATCCATGGGTAACAACCATGTGGGTTGTGGTCAATGCTTGGACCATATCAAAAATGAGATGCATCTTACAAGGTCTGACATTCAACATGTAAAAACCAAATGTGCACAAAGTCACACGAATGTTGCTAAATTTAAGGAAGAGATATGCAATATCGTGAGTGCGTTGAATGAGGTGGATGCAAATGGGTACAGGTATTCTGATAATTACCGAAAACAATCCCTGAAAAGGCGAAAAAGAGCATGTAAATGCTATCGTACTTCATTCGGGTCAAACAGTAGTAAACTCGAAAAATCCCACAAACAAGGAGGACGATGAGGTCGAAGCCGGGACCAAAACCTTGATGAGCCAGAAATTGAAGTCCAAACGGAGAAAAGACCTGAACTGGTGGCTGAACTGAAAAAACTCCACATTCAAAACTAATGCAAAAGAACGTACCATTCCCATCGAGGTTAGAGGACAAGAAACGAAAGGATGAGGAATTCGCAAGTTTTCCAAATCTTTTTAAATCCCTTAATGTAAATATTCCACTGCTTGAACTAATTGATAAAATATTGAAGTATTTCAAATACTTAAAAGAGATTATGTCTAGGCATAAAAAGCTAAAGAAATGTGAGCAAATAAAAATCGATGCTTCTTGTAGTGCAATAATTGCTCGTAGAATACCCCTGAAGCTAAAAGATCCGGGAAGTTTTACAATTCCTGAAGAGATAGGGAACAAACATTTTAGCAACACTCTTTGTGGCTTAGGGGCCATCATAAATTTTATGCCTTTATCCACATACCTAAAACTTGAATTGAATGGACTGAAAAATACGAAAATTACACTACAACAACTACCCAATAGGTCCCTCATACATCCCAAGGGTGTACTTGAAGATGTATTGGTTAAAGTTAGGAGTTTTATAATCCTCATCAATTTTATCTTCCTAGACTTCAAGGAGGACAAATACATTCTCATTCTGTTGGGTCGGCCATTTTTGGCTACGTCTAGATCGACCATTTATCTTGAAAAGAACGAATTAATAATGAATATCAATGGAAAAATAGAATTATCCAAATGTGGTCATGATTCCCAAACTCTGGAATATGAAAATAAAATAGGGGAGGATTGTTATGTAATTTCCTTTAGCACCCCTAACAACCTTGGTCAAAGGTATGTTTCTAGTTCGATATCTATAGGTGCCAAAGGATCGAGGGACCGCAAGAAGTGGAAAGACCCCGGACGGGAAATTAATTGTTGGATAGACTAAGACTATCACCAAAGGAGAAAAATGGCGCTGCCTAAAACGTGAGAGCTATTAGATGAGTCCGTTAGCCATACTTAAATTCTTCAATGTAACTTTGAAAATTTTTGTAATTTTTTGTACATTTGAATTTTGGGATTTTATTTTGGATTTTAATTAGGTTGGGAAGTTTTAATTAGAGTAGGATTTCGGCCTTAGATAGCTAGAAGGAGCCTATTAGGGACCTAATTGAAATTAGGGGTAAAATGGAGGGACTGACATTCCAAAATGTGCAAAAATGAAGAAAATTAGGGTGGGGTCGCGGCACCACATCTTAGTGTCGCGACATCACACTTCGAACCTAAAATATTTTCAAATTTCATCCTGTGTCGCGAAGCAACATCTGATTCTTTGGCAAATAATTACTAATTGATCTTACACTTGGTGGATTCTCATAGTGAGTTTGATACCTATCAAAGTACCAATCAGATCATATTTGATTCAAACCTAAAACAAGCTCATTTTGATGATGTGAAGTTCTAGATCTTTTAGAAGAATACTAAACATTTATATTATATATCACAAGAACACCCAAGATGACAAATGGCTTAGATCCCAAATAACCCCAGAACGAGACTTGATACTATTCATATACAACATATACTAAATAACTTAGATTTCAACCCTACATAGCATAGACAAACTCCACCAACTACTATTTATACCTTTCATAACTATGAATACGATCATCTCTTATACTGACAGATTAATATGGCAGATTTCCTCTTTAGAAATACATATACATTCTTTCTTTCAAGAATCGTCCCTTAAGACTCATTCAATTTCATCAGAAGATTAACCAAACCAAGTTAACTTTAGATGTGTCAGGTCCTTATCATAGAATTATCTATCGAAAATATCTTAGCACTTACCACAAAGGTAGATAACCAAACTCTGTCATGTAGGCATTCCCGAATATGCTACATAGGCATTTCCCAGTGTCATAAAGGCAACATAGAAAAAGCCATAAAGGCATTTACAAAATATGCCATAAAGGCACTTATAGAATACGTCAAAAAGGTATTATAGATAACTTGCCTAAAACGGCTCTGTCTGGATGCCACCAAGGCGCCACATGATCTGTCGTGTTTGCGACATGGATTTGCCTGAACTTATCATCGCGTGAGGTTTGCCCACATAGCCCTAGGACACGCAAAAAACCCCAGTACATAAATGCAGCTTATCTGCTCTTTGCAAATGTGTCATCGCCATGGTCTTTCCTCAGAATTGTTGTACTGAATTTCATGTTTACTATCCCGACAAAATTCATTGTATACCACCACAGAATCAAAATTTACATCACATAATATCTCAACACTCCATTCAACCCTCATTTCTCCAACATTTTCCATCATGCATCGCACATTGAACATAACTATAGATTCATATAGGCTATACTCATTTTCTATTTGAATCATACTTCTTTACATGTTTCAACCACATCAATACGATCATGCATTACAATATATGTTCCGTGTACACACATAAATTTGCTTCATAGAATCACCTGCACCCATACATACAACACATCATACACTCAAATTTACATGGATACTATACAAAGATCACATATACATATTCAGAAATCACTTAAGAACTCATGCGTTGTAACGCCCTGAATTTGGGCCTAGTAGAATTGGGCCTATTGGGCTTTGGCTCTCATAATTGTTTTTGAAGTGAGTAAGAAAATGAGAAATGACATGACAGCTTTAAAGGTTTAATGAACTTGGAGTGTCTAGGTGTGTTGGAGAAGCTCTGGGTTCGAGTTTTGTAGTGAAGGATTCTTAATTTAATTAATTAAGGAATCAGGGTTGTGAGTAGTGGGCTTTTAAATAAAAATAAGTGAAAAATGGCACAAAGAAGCCTGTGGTGAAGTGGCTAAGTGACGCCACTAGGGTGTAGAGAGGTGCCGACATATGCATGCAGGAAGGTCTGAGGTTTGAGTGCTAGCTTAGCCTTATTTTAGAGTTTAATTTTAGGTTTCTAGAAGGCTGGAAGTGGAGTGTAGAGGGACTCTAAGGAGAAGTGATCAGTAGAGAGAATATAGAAGAATGATAAGGGAGATATCTTGGAGAAAACTTAGGAGATGAGCAGTGGATAAAGTGGTGCCGAATTGGACTTTAGGGGTGGCTAAGTTCCGGCTATAGGCTATATAAATGTGTGTGTGTTGATTCTAGGGTCCTAGGTAATGCCAAATTTTCCATTCTTTTTATTTTCCTTGCCGAAACCTTATTTTTCCACAATCGAAAATACCTTGCCTTATTGCCGAAATCTCCTATAGCCGAATCCATTTTTGCCGAATTCTCTCATAGCCAAACTCTTTTATTACCGAAGTATCATCATCTTCTCTTGCCGAAGTATCATCATCTTCTCTTTCCGAAATCCCTATTTGTACCGAATGTTTGTTGTTTCTATCTATCACAAATAGATTGTTATCTACTATCAGTCAAGGTTAAAAGCCGAATCTAGTTCAGTAGCTATCTAGGCCACGGGACCAAAGGTGGATTCGGTAAGTGCTCAGTTAACCCCCCTTAGTGTGTTTTGTTAAAAGCCGAAGCGCTATCTAACTTCTCATTGTCGTTAATCTTGTATTAACAAGGGTAAGGCTCAGAGACAGCAAGCGTGGTAAGGATCGTTAGCAAAGTGTAAGTGTACTCAACTCGATTATGGTTTAAGTAAATGGCCGAATGTGAGTATGATCTATAGGGGTCACTTGTGTGGATTATGAGTCACTCGAAGTTTGTTGGTGTATGTGTGAGTGTAGATCTAGGGGATACTCATGATTAGTAGATAAGGAAGGGCTATTAGAACCCGGTGGCACACGGTAAGGTTACGGTGAGGTTTCGGTTTTTGATAAAGCGTGTATTAAGCCAAGATTGACTGCTAAGTGATGACTATTGTAGGTTCGTGATTAAGGGGTTTATAGCACGTCGTAGTAGCCAGGTGTGTACAAAGACTACACACACATGATATCGACAATATCAAAAAGCTGAAAATGGCTAAATGGGTCCGGTGGGCCGTGAGGCTAAGTTTGATGAAATTGATTGATTTGGTTATATGAATTGAGGTAGTCTTGCATGTTACATGATCTGGAATTGTTTTGGGCCTAATAGGCCACATGAATGAGATTTGGCCCTAATGGGCCATAAGGATGTGATTTGGGCTTAATGGGCTATATGAACATGAAATGGGGACATAGACAAGTATGTTAGGGTTTAATGGACTTTAGGCCTAGTTCTGAACAACTCTTAAACCGCATAAGACTTAATTCAATAATCAACATGTCCGGCGACAAGTCGCTAGGTCAGAGTGTGGCAATGGACATATGCATGTCTAGGATTGGATATAGGGAGAGCTTGGTACTTAAGCGGTCCTAGCGACCCACCTCTTCTATGGAATCCTACCTGGTGGGTAGTGTTTGTTCATTTTAGCCGCAAGGACTTGTTAATGGGCCAAAGTTCATAACTAAAACCTGAGAGGGACCAAAATACCCTTGATTTGAAAATTACCAAAATACCCTTAGTTTGAAAATTTCCAAAATATCCTTAGATTTGCAAAATTACTAAAATATCTCCGATTTGTAAAATTACCAGAATACCCTTAATTTACAGAATTACCAAAATATCCCTAATTTACAAAATTTCCAAAATACCCCTATTTTGTAAAATTACCTACATACCCCTGTTGGGTAGAATTACAAAATACCCCTAGGTAGTGAAATGACTAAATTACCCCTAAGTGCTTAATGTGTGAAATTGTGTATGTTGCATTCATGAAATATATGTTGCATTTGGGTGGGTTTGATGATACGGAGGAAGATATGTGAGGATCGCATAGTCGCTTAACGACCGTGGATCCACCGGTGGCTTTAAGCCCATTATATGTTTAGCAGCTTTACTGCAACATTTGAGTAGTGCCGCTGTTGGTGCTAGCTTTGGAGTGTAGGGATGGACGGGTTGATATTTATATCCCCACAGGAGTGTAGGGTTGGAAGGGAAATAGAGTGCAGGGTTGGATTTGGGATGGGTGCATTGCATTCATGTGATACTGATGTGATATGAGGTCATTGTGGGCTAAGGCCAAAGACCACTGAATTCGATAGGGCTTAGGCCCAATGTGATATTTGCATGTTGATTGGATTACCAAGGGTCGTAAACACTGAGTTTCGAAACTCACACCCTTTTTATTAAATGTTTCAGGTGATCCTCAGTAGACGGCTCGACGAGGGAGAGGATTCGGAGATGGCCACACTACAAGATACTTAGGAGTTCTGTTTATTTGTTTCAAAGGACATGATTTTAATTACTTTATTTTCGTTGGTTGTAATAAGGCCTTGTACTCCGATTTGACTTTAGATTTTGAGTTTTGTTGTTTTTGTTTCAACTGTTTACTTAATTGTTAAACCTGGATAAATTTCTTAAATTTAAACACGGGCTCTTATTATTACTTAGAAAGATTCAAGGATTTTGGGCTTTTAGGCCTTAAAATTTTAACTTAACAAAATTGTTTTGAATTATCCCTTTGATGTGACATCACCGAATTCGGCCATAACGTCTGGGTCAGGTCTGGGGGTGTTACATTTAGTGGTATCAGAGCCCAGTTGCAAAGCTCGGCCTGTGAAATGGGCCTTAGATTTTGGATTTTTAAAACAAGTAGATTAAAAAGCTTTTGCAGGATTGTTGAAGAGTGGTTCACCGAGCCCTCGACGTCGAGCCAAGTAAGTTTTTGGTGCTTACACTTGTTTAAATTATTGAACTATATCTAGATATTGGGCCACTTAAAGAATAGGTTTTTAGAGACTAAAGCCCGTAGGAAACTTAAGCCTGTAGTGGATTTATGACTGCGAAACAACTTCTAAAATTGTTAAATGCATAAGACATGTACTTTAAACAGTGGAACAATGAACTAATTTCATAAAAATTTTAATTCAGAAAAACGCAATGATGGGTGCTAGAAAAGGTGCAAGAGGTCGCGGCAGAGGTCGTGGAAGTGTTAGGGCTGGGTTGTCGGCGTTAGGCCATATGCTCAACGTTAGAGTAGAGGAGGCTCCGGCCTCACCAGTAACTGAAATGGGACCATATGATTGGGCTGCCATTGTAGAAGATGTAGTATCGCAGGTCATGTTAAGGATTTTAGAAAGGGTCGCTGGGCCCAATAATGGTACGGGAAGTCGTGGGTCAATCGTGGAGCCACTCCGAGCTAATGGGGTGGAGATTTTCAAAGGAGTTGCTGGGGTGGCCCCGAATGTGGCGGAGTGCTGGTTGGAATCTACGGAAAGAATAATGGACGACCTGGACTACTCGGCGGAACAAAAGTTGAAAGGGGCGATATCTTTACTTAGGGAGGAAGCTTATCAGTGGTGGTTGACCGTGAATGAGGGAAACCAACTGGAGCAGATCACCTGGGAGTTCTTCAAATCGACATTCCAGGGGAAATACATTGGAGCGGGCTATGTGGATGCCCGATGGAAGGAGTTTTTGAGTCTGACTCAGGGAGATAAGTCGGTAGCGGAGTATGAGGCTAAGTTTCTGCGCCTTAGTCGTTATGCCAAAGGAATAGTCGCGACAGAGTATGAGAGATACGTACGGTTTGAGGATGGGTTAAAAGATAACCTAAGGGTACTTATAGCTCCACAGAGGGAGCGAGACTTTGCGGTCTTGGTGGAGAAAGTGATAAACTATAATATATACATATTTTAATCCCACATTAATATATACATATTTTAATCCCACATTTAGCATACTTTTGGATGATTTATCCCCCGAATTGTGAAATTTGGTGCTTCTAATCCTCTAATTTCATGTTTTATACTTAAGAGAGCACCGGAGGATGAAAAGAACGAGAAACGGGCCAAAAATAGAGAAAATGGGCCAAAGTATGAAATGCACACGGCCTGGGCCCAAGCCACACGGCCGTGCCTCCATTAGTAAACCCAACCACGGCCTGGCCTCGACTTACACGGGCGTGTGCCACAAGCGTGTCCCTGCCGTGACCTGCTTTAATTTCACTCGGATTAGGATACTTAGGGGTGAAGAAAGACATTTCGAAAGCCTATATAAACACCCTAGGTGTGACCTAAGAGAGAGCGTCCAGTTAGGCCGAAAAACCAAGCCAGAGAGGCCAGAATTGTGGGATTTACTTGAGGAAAGCCAGTTGATTCATCTCAAGAAGCCAGATTTATACTCAAGACGGAGATCCTCCCTTCAATTTCCTTCAGGGAGTTTTAGGGTTTTTCTTATGTTTTGTTTTATATTTTCTTCTGAGATGTATTCTTTTATCATTATGAACTAAACCCCTCAAATACCTAAGGGGGATGAAACCTAAGACGGATCTTGTTATTGTTTTCTGAACTATATGATAAATACTTGATTTGTTCTTAACTATATGTTCTTAATTCTTGCTTTGATATTTCAGGATATTGATTCAAGTATTGATGTGCTTAAGCAGTGGAGCAAAAGTCCCTGTTTAAGAGTAGATTTAGCATAGTTAAGCGGAGTTGATCGCAACCCTAGAAATAGGATGACGAAAATATGCCAGATTAGGGTCAAACCTAATATGATAGTACATAGATCGAGTTAATGCAATTATAGGGGTTTTAATTAGAAAGAGATTTCAATTAATCAACCTAAGGTTAGACGCTAGTAGCCTCGAAAGGGGTATTAATATAAATTAGGCAATCCTACGGATCAAGTCAAGTGAATAAATCGTCTGGTTCAGAGTTAGATAACAAGTGAAGTATAGGTGGATTCTTCCTCGGGTATTGTCTTAATCAATTGGTTTTTCCCACAAGTATTTTCCCCAATTCATTCTCTTTGTCTTAGCATCTTTAGCTTAGTAGTTAGTTAATTTTAGATTAAACAACAATTCACTTTTATCGTAGGTGAAATAATAAAAAGAAAGTATTAGTACTTTTGGTTCCTTTGGGTTCGACAATCTGATCTTGCCACTAAACTATACTACTGTTCGATAGGTGCAGTTGCCTCTATCGTTGTCACAGTTAGTTTCTAGGCTTGATCATTCATTATATAAATTTTAAGACTCTGACACAAGATCAAGTTTTTGGCGCCATTGTAGGGGAACTGAAATATTAAGAACGCTCAATTTTTACTATTTTAGCCATATTTTATTTTTTGCCATTAAATTTTATTTTTACTTTTCTAAATTTTCTTCTTTGCTTCTGGAAGGTATATTAGTTTATGGCTAGAAGAAACCCGTTAGGACCTCTACTCTACGACAGTTAAATTGAAAGCACAGTTCGCAAAAACCGAAGAGAAATAAGGAGAAGCCTACAGTACATACAAGAAGAGCAAGAAAACAAAATTAATACTACTGAATAGATGGCCGATAATAATCCGCTACCTCCAGAGGTGGCTGAAAATCATGCTCCTCGAACTATGTATGATTATGCTAAACCTAATTTAACAGGAACTGAGTCAAGTATTGTTAGACCTGCTATTGCTGCAAATAATTTTGAACTGAAACCTAACACAATTCAGATGATACAACAATTTGTTCAGTTTGATGGTTTGCAGGATGAAGATCCAAATAATCACTTGGCAAATTTCCTAGAATTTTACGATACTTTCAAAATAAATGGCGTTTCTGATGATGCCATCGGTCTTCGGTTATTTCACTTTTCTTTGAGGAATAAAGCTAAACAGTGGTTGAATTCTCTTCCACGAGGATCAATCACTACATGGGAACAAATGACTGAAAATTTTTGTTAAAATATTTTCCGTCGGCTAAAATGGCCAAGTTAAGGAATGATATCTCTTCTTTTGTGCAGATGGATTTAGAGACACTTTACGATGCATGGGAGAGATACAAGGATCTATTGAGAAGGTGCCCACACCATGGATTACCCTTATGGCCACAGGTCCAAACTTTTTACAATGGTGTGAACCCCTCAACTAGGGAGTTGATTGATTCAGCCTCCAGCGGAACCCTGAATAACAAAACACCTGAGGCTGCCTACGAATTCATTGAAGAGATGTCACTGAATAATTATCAGTGGAAAGTTACAAGGACAAAGCCAACAAAAGCAGCCAGTGTTTTCAACCTTGACGTAGTAATCATGCTATCAAACCAGGTAGAGATGTTAAATAAAAAAATTGGTGGTTTATGTGGTTCCTCGCAGGTACATCCAGTTATGCAGTGCGATATGAATGGAGAAGAGATGAGCAAAACAGAATATCCACCTTATAACCCGAGCGCTAAAAACGAGCAAGTTCACTATATGGGTAATAATTCTAGACCTCAAAATAACCCTTATAGTAATACTTACAATCCAGGTTGGAGGAACCATCCCAATTTCTCATGGGGTGGTCAAGGAAATCAGAGACAACAATCCCCTCCAAACTTCCAACAATAGCCCTACCCACAGGAAAAGAAGCTAAACCTTGAGGATATGCTAGCAAATTTCAGCGTCAGAAACTCATTTTCAGAATACCGAAACGACATTGAATAATCAGTAAACATTAATTCAAGAGCTTAAAATCAACTAGGACAGCTGACCAAGTTAGTTTCTGAAAAGCAACCAGGACATTTACTTAGTAATATCGAACCTAAACCACAAGAGCAAGTAAAGACAATAACATTAAGGAGTGGGAAGGAATTGGTTGAAACAGAAAAGAAGATGTCACAAGAAACTAATAAAGATAAAAGTGACGAAATCGAGAATGTAACACCGATACGTGAAGAGTTTAAGCCACCGATCCCATATTCGGCAAAGTTGAAGAAAGATTGCTTAGACGAACAATACGGTAAATTTCTAGAACTTTTTAAACAATTACATATTAACTTACCTTTTGTTGAAGCTATTTCGCAGATGCCGACGTATGCAAAATTCCTAAAGGAGCTTCTAACAAATAAAAGGAAGTTTGAAGAGATATCAACAGTGGAACTTAGAAGAATGTTCAGCCATCCTCTAAAATAAGCTACCAACCAAATTGAAAGATCCAGGAAGTTTCACTATTCCTTGTTTAATTGGTAGTTTAAATATTAAGAAAGCACTGGATGATCTAGGTTCCAGTATTAATTTAATGCCTTATAAAATGTTTAAACAACTTGGTCTTGGGGAACCAAAAGCCACTAGGATGAGTATTCAGTTAGCTGACAGATCTATTAAACATCCTAGGAGAGTTATCGAAGATATTCTGGTAAAAGTTGATAAATTTATATTCCCTGTTGATTTTGTTGTGCTTGACATGGATGAAGGCATTGAGGTACCTTTAATTTTGGGGTGCCCCTTTTTAGCTACTGCTAGGGCTGTTATTAATGTAGGTGATGGTAAACTTGCGCTAAGGGTAGGCGACGATGAAATTATTTTTCAAATTTACGATGCTATGCAATATTCTAGAGAACAAGATGATTCCTGTTATTTTATTGATGCCATTGATCATTTTATTCAAGATTCTTTGCAGGAAATCATACATGACTACACGATGGAACTGTGTCTTACCCAATGTGAGGGGGTAGATGATGATAACGATGAGTTGAATTCTAATACATTTTCCTCTAGAAAAAAGAAAGAAGAGAGCATTGAAATAAACGACGAACTAAACAAAAACCATCTATTGATGAGCCACCGAAATTGGAATTAAAATAGTTGCCAAATCACTTAGAATATACATTCCTCGGGGATAATTCTAAACTACCAGTAATCATCTCTTCAGAATTGGAACCCGAAGAGAAAGACGAGTTGTTACAGGTACTAAGAGAACACAAAAGAGCCATAGCTTGGAAAATTTTTGACATCAAAGGAATAAGCCCATCGTTTTGCACCCAAAAAATTTTAATGGAAGATGAGTTTAAACCATGCATGCAACCTCAAAGACGATTGAATCCCAACGTGAAAGAAGTTGTTAAAGTTGAGGTAATTAAACTTTTAAATGCTGGAATAATTTATCCTATTTCTGGCAGTACTTGGGTAAGTCCTGTGCAGGTCATTCCAAAGAAAGGAAGCATGACTGTTGTAGCCAACGAAAAGAATCAACTGATTCCTAGAAGAACAGTCACAGGTTGGAGAGTCTATATTGACTATAGAAAGTTGAACGACGCCACCAGAAATGTAACACCCCAAACCCGGCCCATGCATTATGACCAAATCTGACATGTCACATTAGGAAAATATGTTAAGTCCATTTCATTCGTTCAGAAATAGGTATTTATTTGTTAAAATCAAGAAAACAAGTTTGATTTGAAATATTTGATAAAATATTACTAATTTCGAAGATTGATTGATAAATCGATAAATTTGAACTAGTGATTTTACAAATCGTGACTTTTGAAAATATTGATGATATTTTGAGAGAAAATTTCCTAGTTTAAAATATTTGTAAAAGTTTATTATGAAATCCCTTTGTTAATCTATTTTAAAAAAAAATCTTTAATTTAAGTTTTTAGAAAAATTTTTCTCATTTAAAATAATTCAAGCAAAATAAAGGTACGTCAAACAGATAGCAAAATAAAATACTCCAGAGGTCTTATTACATCATAAAAACCCAAAATAGTAAAGAGAACGGTAATAGAAATTTAAAGTTCAAAATAAAACACCATTTCTGAAGTATGGCCCTCACTGAGTCATCCATGGCCCAAGTCGACGTCACTAAGCATTACCTGCAAGGGTTAAGGAAACGGGGTGAGTTACTAGAACTCAGTGTATAATCCCCTTACTGTTGTCCACTGGGCCTGAACCCATATTTCAATATCTTGGGCCTAAGCCCATTTACATAACAGAATATATATACACATATATAAGCAAAGTATGCAACCCAACCCATCCATCCAACACACCTACGTACCAACCATCACACCTGTGGGGATCTAGTCAACCCACCCCGCCATCACACCAAAACGCAGGCAAATTGCCATTTAATAAATTTTATTGTGGCCAAGCCACCAATATCATGTGTAAACATTATAATAAACAGTTATTGTGGCAATGCCACCAGGCTACACTTCTCTTCAACATTTTTCCCAACCCATGCAATATATGAAAATGCAACAACATTATAAAATGTTCGCATAACAATCGCAATCATTTATCAAGTAATTTATTACAATGACTAGGCTCATTTAAGCAATAATAATCGGCCCATTAAGGCATTCTAACATAACGGCCCATTAGGGGCATTTTCGTAATTCGACCCATAAGGGCATTTTCGTAATTCGACCCATAAGGGTATTTTTGTAATTTTAACAATCTTAATGCCGATTTTGTCAAATCTTTCAAAATAGTATACTTTAAGCATATTCCTCGTTTTATGCCAATTTTACGATTTTAGTCGTATAATGATAACAATATACTTATTCGACATGTTACCGAATCATAAATCTATGGAATTACGGTGTGAGATTACACACCTAATTACGATAAGAACTAGGCCTTCTTAATTGTCGACACCTATGATATCATAACACCCGATTAATCAACGTACGTGATTTTATTAATCAATCTCTAAAATAAACGATCTAAAATGTTTACCCTTAGAATCGTGAACGACCACGATTTGTCTATTTTCACCGGATGATGGTCTACAACCCGGTGGAAAATCCCGAACCGCCGATACAGCCCTTTGTTTGAATCTAGGAGTAGGAATCGCAAATCCGCTCATTTTGTGATCTCCAAATGTTTTCCCTTTCGATTCGGTACCGCTTGCCTCCATTGAATAAAATCTTAGTCAAAATGATAATACGTTGATATGAATTGATTGACTAAGGAAAAAGGGTCGGCTTACCACTATTTCTGTATGATCAACGAGTGGATAAATCGAGCGATTTAGTCCCTAAAAATGTAATCAATTAGTCACAACCACTATTATTCTGTTAGCAACTAAACGAATATTGAACGATTTCAAGTAATCCATGAAGAACTCCATACCTTATCGATTTTGGATCTGATTTCCACCGTTTGACTTAAGGCTAGAATGATACACGGCCACTCACTTAGAACACTACGAAAAAAGAGGGTGATTAAGATATTAAGGAGTGGAAAGTAACACCATTTCAGTTAAAATCAAGATTCACAACCGAATAGTGATATGTACCTATTCGGCTAGAAAGAAAAGAATATGAAAATAGAAAAGAAATCATTTACCAATTTAATCGAAGAAAAGAGTGTCAACCGGAATGAAAAAGAAATTGTGAAGGAGAGATTATGGATTGAAATGTTTGGCTATGGAGGAAAAATGAACAAGAACAATTTCGGCTATAAGACTATGGATTAGAGAAGAAGAAAGAAGGGTTGAAGAATTTTGTGAAAAAAAGAACAGAAAGATGGAGAAGGAGTGCTTAACTAGTTTCAATTTTCAAGAAAAGATGAGTGAAAATAATTGGTCACAATGGCTAGGTGTTTTCGGCAAGGCAAAGAAAGAAAAGAAACAATACTCACTATTGACTTGAAGTTGTGTCAATGAGAAGAGAAGTTGGGGAAAAGAACACAAAAGGATGCCAAAAGAAATTAGGCCTATCAAGCACCAAAAATTCTATCAAATGACTAAAGCAAATTCGGCTACCCTCTCCCTTCACCAAAACCATGTATTGTTTTGCCCATAAGGATAAGTGTTGACCAACAACACTTTCCAAAACATCACCCATGAAAAAGGCCAACATGCTCCCTTATCTTGCCTTTTCTTTTGATTCCTTTCATTACCTTCATCCTTTCCTTGTTTCTTTAGCCATCATACCATAATTAAAAAGTCCACCTTGCCTTAAATACCACCATGGCCGACACTATGTATGAATAGCACAAAAAAATAATCAAAAATTTGTACCAAATGGGATTTGAACTTCTTCCCTTAAAGCCCTTCATGTGGCGCCATATCCCCTTTACCATATGCTCTTTTATGCTAGCAATTTACTCACTTATTTCCATAAGCTTGATGCCACTTACTATCTCTCCTTAAAATGCTAAAACACCAAATTTTTACTAAGGCCCAAAAAAACCCCGAGCCTTCTTAGGACCTTTAAACATACACAATTAATAATTTAGCTAGCCTCATACAAGATATCATGCAACACATAAAATTCTAAATTTTAGGATGTTACAATTCTACCCCCTTAAAGAAAATTTCGTCCTCGAAATTTACCTGATCAAAGAGGTGAGGATAATGCTGCCGAATCGCATCCTCAAGCTCCCATGTAGCTTTCTCTGATCTGTGATTACGCCATAATACTTTGACTCACGGCACCGACTTCCTTCTCAGCACCTTAACATCCCAATCTAAAATCTGTACTGGCTCCTCTTCAAAATATAAGTCAGGTCTTAACTCAACTTCCTCCATTGGCACAACATGAGACGGATCCAAACGATAACACCTTAACATAGAGACATGGAATAAACTATGTATCTGACTTAACTCCGGAGGTAACTCCAACTGATATGCCACTGGTCCAACACGCTTCAACACCCGGTAAGGTCCGATAAATCAAGGGCTCAACTTGCCCTTCTGTCCAAATCTAAAGATCTTCTTCCAAGGTGAGACCTTCAAAAAGACCTGATCACCCACCTCAAATTCTATATCCTTACGCTTTAGATCTGCGTACGATTTTTGTCTATCCGAAGGTTCTTTTAATTGAGCCTAAATTACCTTAATGTTCTCTTCTGTCTCCGAAATCAACTCAGGACCCAACAACTGACGCTCACCCAGCTCAGTCCAACAAGTAGGAGTATGACACCTACGACCAAACAAAGCCTCGTAAGGCGCCATCTGGATACTGGATTGATAACTGTTGTTGTATGCAAACTCCGCCAAAGATAGAAAATTTTCCCAACTACCCCTGAAATCGATCACACAGCCTCTTAACATATCTTCTAGAACCTGGATCCCTCTCTCTGACTAACCATCTGATTGCGGATGAAACGCCGTGCTGAAATTTAACTTTGTACCCAAAGCTTCATGTAAGGCCTTCCAAAACCGTGATGTAAACCTAGGGTCCTTGTCCGATATAATATACACTGGTACCCCATGTAACCTCACTATCTCTATTACATACAACTTGGCCAACTTTTGCAATGAGTAATCCGTACGAACAGGTAGGAAATGAGCAGTCTTTGTCAACCGATCCACTATTACCCAAACGGAATCTTTCTTAGTAGGCGTTAAGGGTAACCCACTAACAAAATCCATCGTTATCCTTTCCCATTTCCATAATGGAATTTTCACAGGTTGTAGCAACCCTGACGGCAATTGATGTTCCGCCTTCACCTGCTGACATGTCAAGCACTTGCTCATGAAATCTGTAACCTCCTGTTTCAACCCTGGCCACCAATACTGCTCACGGAGGTCTCGGTACATCTTATTTCCCCCGGGGTGCATAGCATATGGGCTACTATGCGCCTCACGCAGAATTATTTGTCTCAATTCTGAATCCCTGGGCATACACATTCTTCCGTCGAAACACAATACTCCGACACTATTCAATCCAAAATCCCCTATCACACCACCTTCCACTTGCTGAAGTAAAGAACCCAACCTTTCATCTAATAACTGCTTTTCCTTAATCTGGCTTACCCACGCAGGCTTCACTTGAAGTTCGGCAAGTAGACTACCATCTTCATACAGGCTAAGATGAGCGAACATCGCTCTCAAGTCCGATATCACCTTACGACTCAACGCATCTGCCACTACGTTAGCCTTTCCGGGATGATACTCGATTGAGAAGTCATAATCTTTCAACAGTTCTATCCACCTTCGCTGTCTTAAGTTCAACTCCTTCTGGGTAAAGAGGTACTTCAGACTCTTATGATCTGTATAGATAATCGATTTCTTACCATACAGATAGTGTCTCCAAATTTTTAGAGCAAACACCACTGTAGCTAACTCCAAATCATGAGTAGGATAGTTTACCTCATGCGGCCTTAATTTTTGAGATGCATAAGCCACCACCTTTCCCCCTTGCATCAACACACATCCCAAGCCCGTGTGTGACGCATCACAATAAACAATAAACTCTTTACCAGCCTCAGGTTGAATCAATACTGGTGCTTCTGTCAGAATCTTCTTCAATTTCTCAAAGCTCTCTTGCTGCTTCTCTGACCATACAAATGGTACTCCCTTACGCAACAGTTTAGTTAGGGGTGCAACAATCAACGAAAACCCCTCAACGAACCGCCTGTAATAACTAGCCAACCCTAGGAAACTCTGATTTTGGCCACTATCTTCGGTGGTTTCCAGTCCAACACAGCCTCGGCCTTCCGGGGATCAACTCTAATTCTTTCGGCAGACACAACATGCCCCAAAAAGGTCACTTCCATCAGCCAAAATTCACACTTACTAAATTTGGCATAAAGTTGCTTCTCCCTTAATATCTGCAACACTACCCGTAGATGCGAATCATGTTCTTCTTCATTCTTCGAGTACACCAAGATGACATCTATGAACACCACCACAAATTGATTTAAATAGGGTTGGAAGACCCGATTCATCGTGTCCATAAATGCAGCCGGTGCATTAGTCAACCCAAACGGCATCACCAAGAACTCGTAATGCCCATAAGGAGTTCGAAACGCAGTCTCATGAATATCCACCTCTTTAACCTTAAGCTGGTGATAACCCGATCTCAAATCTATCTTCGAGAAAACCGAAGCTCCTCGCAGTTGATCAAGCAGATCGTCGATTCTCGGCAACGGATACTTATTCTTAATCGTCAACTTATTCAATTGCCTATAATCGATACACATACGCATCGACCCATCCTTCTTCTTAATGAACAAGACCGGCGCTCCCCACAGTGACACACTCGGTCGAATGAATTCGTGATCCAACAACTCCTGAATTTGAGCCTTAAGCTCTGCTAACTCCTTCGGCGCCATTCTATAAGGAGCAATAGACACCGGAGCCGTTCCTAGCAACAATCAATGCCAAACTCTACCTCCCGATCCGGAGGCAATCCTGGAAGCTCCTCGGGAAAAACGTCCGAAAACTCTTTCACCGTTCTAACACTTTCCATTGACAACTCCTTGGCATCCAAAGCACTGATGAAGGCTAAGAATGCTCCACACCCCTTTCGCACCAACTTTTCTGCCTTTAAAGCAGATACCACATTAGACAGATAGTTTCTTCTTTCACCTATCATCATCACTTCCTTATCCTCCGAAGTTCTTAGTATCATCTGCTTTGCAGCACAATCCAAGTTCGCACGGTGTTTCACCAATTAGTCCATGCCCAAAATAAGGTCGAACTCGGCGAATGGCAGTTCCATCAGATCCGCCAGAAATATTTCCTCCTGAATTTCTAAGGGCACATATCTAAACAACTTATTTACTATCACCGACTGTCCTAGAGGGCTAATTACAGTTGTTTCCCTACCAGCAATCTCAGATCTAATGTTCAGATTTCCAGATACAGTACAAGCAACATACGAATGGGTGGATCCGATATCTATCAAAGCAGTAACAAGTACATCAGATATGAAGAACATACCGATTATTACATCAGGTGCATCGCCATCCTCTTGACGTCTGACCGCATAGACCAACCCTGGCTGTCTCGCCTCTGCGTTACCCCTATTACTAGTACCTCTACCCGGTGCACCCTGACCTCGTCCTACGCCATTACCACCTCGACCTAGCCCACGACCTATCGGTGGCTGCTGAGTGCCTCTAGCTTGCTGCGCAACATCATTATGAATAACCTGAGTCTGAGCAGGCTATCGAGGACAATCTCTAAACCAATGATCTTTGGAACCACATCTGTAACAACCACCAGTTCTCCTACAGCATTCACCCGAGTGAAGTTTTCCACAATCCACACATGGCTGTAACTGATTAGTAGTAACTGGTACTCTCGCTCGAGCTGGCTCCTCATTCCTGGGCCTCTTTTGAAAACCTCTAGCAGGACCTAAGTACCCAGAGTCTCTCTTGCTCTTTCCCCTATCCTTGTCTCGGTTTTTCCGCTCTGAGTGTTTAACCTCTTCAGCTATCTTGGCTTTCTCCACCAGTGTGGCAAAATTCCTCTCCTTTTGTGGGGCTATCAGTACCCGCAACTCATCACGCAACCCATCCTCAAAACACACACAGCGTTCGTAGTCAGTTGACACTATTCCACGGGCTTACCGACTCAGACGCAGAAATTCCACCTCGTAAGCTGCCACAGTCTTACCTCCTTGGATCAGATTCAGGAATTCCTTCCTTCTAGCATCCACATAGCTAGCCCCGACATACTTTCCCTGGAATGCTGTCTTAAAGAAATCCCAGGTAATACGATCGGCCTGAGTGCCTTCCCGAACAGTGAGCCACCACTGATACGCCTCGTCTCTCAGCAAGGACACCACTCCCTTCAGTTTCTGCTCGGCGGTACAATCCAGATCATCCATGATCCGCTCCGCAGCCTCAAGCCAGTACTTCGCTACATTCGGGGCCACACCCGAGATACCCCTAAAAACCTCAGCACCATTCGATCTGAGTCACTCCGATATTGACCCTCGTGCTACAGGCCCAGCTCTTGCCCCAGCAACCCTTTCCAGAACTCGCAACATTGCTTGGGACAGAGCATCGTCCTCTCTCATACGATCAAGTGCGTCCATTTTCGGCATATGTCCCGATGCCTCAGATACAACTCTAGCGCCTCGGCCTCTGCCACGGCCACGTCTACCGTGTCCACGTCCTCTAGTGCTCATTTTTGCTAATTCAATTTAGTCTGATTAAGAGTCTTATGAATCAGTATGCTATTTCAGTGTTTATTAAACAATATTTTATGAAGTATAAGAAGTAAAGTTGTTTTCACAAAATGCATCCTACAGTCTCAATCTCTATAGTTTCAGTTCCTAAATCTAAAAGTTCTAGAGTGTTTCTATAGTCATACCACAGTAATCATAATCATATAACATATACTTACTTGACTTGGTGCCGGATTCACGTGGTGCCATACTTCCTTTAAAACATACATTTATAATTTAAAATGCAAACAGTTTTGGAAAACGTTTTTGAACCCAACCCATAGCTGAGTTTTGAAACCTAACTCTGATACCATAAAATGTAACACCCCAAACCCGGCCCATGCATTATGACCGGATCTGACATGTCACATGAGGAAAATATGTTAAGTCATTTTCATTCGTTCGAAAATAGGTATTTATTTGTTAAAATCAAGAAAACAAATTTGAATTGAAATTTTTGATAAAATATTACTAATTTCGAAGATTGATTGATAAATCGATAAATTTGAACTAGTGATTTTACAAACCGCGACTTTTGAAAATATTGATGATATTTCGAGAGAAAATTTTCGAGTTTAAAATATTTGTAAAATTTTATTATGAAATCCCTTTGTTAATCTATTTTTTTAAAAAAAATCTTTAATTTAAGTTTTTATAAAAAAATTTTCCCATTTAAAATAATTCAAGCAAAATAAAGGTACGTCAAACAGATAGCAAAATAAAATACTCTAGAGGCCTTATTACATCATAAAAACCCAAAATAGTAAAGAGAACGGTAATAGAAATTTAAAGTTCAAAATAAACCACCATTTCTGAAGTATGGCCCCCACCGAGTCATCCATGGCCCAAGTCAACGTCATTGAGCATTACCTGCAAGGGTTAAGGAAACAGGGTGAGTTACTAGAACTCAGTGTATAATCCCCTTACCGTTGTCCACTGGGCCTGAACCCATATTTTAATATCTTGGGCCTAAGCCGATTTACATAACAGAATATATATACACATATATAAGCAAAGTATGCAACCCAACCCATCCATCCAACACACCCCCGTACCAACCATCACACCTGTGGGATCTAGTCAACCCACCCCGCCATCACACCAAAACGCAGGCAAATTGCCATTTAATAAATTTTATTGTGGCCAAGCCACCAATATCATGTTTAAACGTTATAATAAACAGTTTATTATGGCAATGCCACCAGGCTACACTTCTCTTCAACATTTTTCCCAACCCATGCAATATATGAAAATGCAACAACATTATAAAATGTTCGCATAACAATCGCAATCATTTATCAAGTAATTTATTACAATGACTAGGCTCATTTAAGAAATAATAATTGGCCCATTAAGGCATTCTAACATAATGGCCCATTAAGGGCATTTCCGTAATTCGACCCATAAGGGCATTTTTGTAATTCGACCCATAAGGGCATTTTAGTAATTTTAACAATTTTAATGCCGATTTTGTCAAATCTTTCAAAATAGTATACTTTAAGCATATTCCTCGTTTTATGCCAATTTTATGATTTTAGTCGTATAATGATAACAATCTACTTATTCGACATGTTACCGAATCATAAATCTACAGAATTACAGTGTGAGATTACACACCTGATTACGATAAGTACTAGGCCTTCTTGATCATCGACACCTATGGTATCATAACACCCGATTAATCGACATTCGTGATTTTATTAATCAATCTCTAAAATAAACGATCTAAATTGTTTACCCTTAGAATCGTGAACAACCATGATTTGTCTATTTTCACCAGATGATGGTCCACAACCCGGTGGAAAGTGCCGAACCGCCGATATCGCCCTTCGTTTGAATCTAGGAGTAGGAATCTCAAATTCGCTCCTTTTGTGATCTCCAAACGTTTTCCCTTTCGATTCGGTACCGCTTGCCTCCATTGAATAAAATATTAGTTAAAACGATAATACGTTGATATGAAGTGATTGACTAAGGAAAAAGGGTCGGCTTACCACTATTTTCGTATGATCAACGAGTGGATAAATCGAGCGATTTAGTCCCTAAAAATGTAATCAATTAGTCACAACCACTATTATTCCGTTAGTAACTAAACGAATAATGAACGATTTCAAGTAATCCATGAAGAACTCGATACCTTATCGATTTTGGATCTGATTTCCACTGTTTGACTTAAGGCTAGAATGATACATGACCACTCACTTAGAACACTACGAAAAAAGAGGGTGATTAAGATATGAAGTAGTGGAAAGTAACACCATTTCGGTTTAAATCAAGATTCACAACCGAATAGTGATATGTACCTATTCGGCTAGAAAGAAAAGAATATGAAAACAGATAAGAAATCACTTACCGATTTAATCGAAGAAAAGAGTGTCAACCCGAATGAAAAAGAAATTGTGAAGGAGAGATTATGGATTGAAAGGTTCGGCTATGGAGGAAAAATGAACAAGAACAATTTCAGCTATGAGAGTATGGATTAGAGATGAAGAAAGAAGGGTTGAAGAATTTTGTGAAAAAAAAGAAAAGAAAGATGGAGAAGGAGTCCTTAACTAGTTTCGGTTTTCAAGAGAAGATGAGTGAAAAAAATTGGTCACAATGGCTGGGTGTTTTCGGCAAGGCAAAGAAAGAAAAGAAACAATACTCACTATTGACTTGAAGTTGCGGCAATGAGAGGAGAAGTTAGGGAAAAGAACACAAAAGGATGCCAAAAGAAATTAGGCCTATCAAACACCAAAAACTCTATCAAATGACTAAAGCAAATTTGGCTACCCTCTCCCTTCACCAAAACCGTGTATTGTTTTTCCCATAAGGATAAGTGTTGACCAACAACACTTTCCAAAACATCACCCATGAAAAAGGCCAACATGCTCACTTATCTTGCCTTTTTCTTTTGATTCCTTTCCTTACCTTCATCTTTTCCTTGTTTCTTTAGTCATCATACCATAATTAAAAAGTCCACCTTGCCTTAAATACCACCATGGCCGACACTATGTATGAATAGCACAGAAAAAAAAAATCAAAAACTTGTACCAAGTGGGATTCGAACCTCTTCCCTTAAAGCCTTTCATGTGGCGCCATATACCCTTTACCATATGCTCCTTTATGCTAGCAATTTACTCATTTATTTCCATAACCTTGATGCTACTTACTATCTCTCCTTAAAATGCTAAAACACCAAATTTTTACTAAGGCCCAAAAAAACCCCGAGCCTTCTTAGGACCTTTAAACACACACAATTAATAATTTAGCTAGCCTCACACAAGATATCATGCAACACATAAAATTCTAAATTTTAGGATGTTAGAAGAAAAGATCACTTCCCTTTGCCCTTTATTGATCAGATGCTAGAAAGATTATTTGGGCATATGTACTACTGCTTCCTGGACAGACTCTTCGGCTACTTCCAAATCCCAATAGCCCCTGAGGATCAATAAAAGACAACATTTACATGTCCATACAATACATTTGCTTATCGTAGAATGCCTTTTGGATTATGTAATGCTCCTGCTACTTTTCAGCGATGCATGCCGGCCATCTTTGATGAACTTGTGGAAGACATTATGGAGGTATTTATGGACGATTTTTCAGTATTTGGTAATTCTTTCCATCTTTGCCTTAAAAATCTAAAACAAGTTCTAATGAGATGTGAGGAAACGAACCTTGTTTTAAATTGGGAAAAGTGTCACTTTATGGTTCGAGAGGGGATTGTGTTAGGACATAAAATTTCTAGTAAATGGATTGAGGTTAATAAAGCAAAGGTTGAAACCATAGAAAAATTACCTCCTCCTAGTTAAGTTAAGGCTATTCGAAGGTTTTTAGGACATGCTGGATTTTATCGAAGATTTATTAAGGATTTTTCTAAAATAGCTAAGCCTTCAACAAAACTACTAGAAAGGGATGTGCCTTTCAATTTTGACAGGAATGTTTAGATGCATTTAACACACTTAAAAATAAATTAATAAATTCCCCAATTATAATTGCACCTGATTGGAACTTACCCTTTGAATTAATGTGTGATGCGAGTGATTTTGCAGTAGGTGCAGTTTTGGAACAGCGGAGAGACACGCATTTTCAGCCAATTTATTATGCTAGCAAAACATTGACGGCCGCAAAAGAAAACTACACCACCACAGAAAAAGAACTGCTAGCTGTAGTTTTTGCATTTGACAAATTTAGACAGTATTTAATATTATCTAAAGTTGTCGTTTACACTGACCATTCAACTCTTCGTTATCTTTTAACTAAATCTGATGCAAAACCTCGACTTATAAGATGGATTTAACTCTTACAGGAATTTGATTTGGAAATTCAGGATAAGAAAGGAGCTGGAAATCTTGCAGCAGATCATCTTTCTAGGCTTGAAAATCCACATATCGAAGAATTAGATGAGAGTGAGATAAATGACTCGTTTCCTGAAGAACAACTATTCGCTATATCTAACCCTGAGGTACCCTGGTTCGTAGACATTGCAAATTACCTAGCTGCTAACATCCTACCAAAAAGGTTAACACATCATTAAAAGAAACGATTCTTTGCTGAGGCGAAAAACTATTTTTGGGAGGATCCTTCTCTTTTCCGTATATGTGCAGATCACGTAATTCAGAGATGTGTTACAAAAGCAGAAGAACATTGCCATTCAGGACCTTCAGGAGGACATTACAGCGGGATCAGAACATCACACAAAACGCTCGAATGAAATTTTTATTGGCCTACCTTGTTCAAAGACGCTAACATGTATGTTGCTTCATGTGATAGATGTCAGAGAACAGGTAATATCTCTAAACACGATGAAATGCCTCAAACATACATACTATCATGCGAAATTTTTTATGTATGGGGTATTGATTTTATGGGCCCATTCCCTAGTTCATTTAGGAATAAATACATTCTAGTAGCAGCAGACTATATGTCAAAATGGATGGAAGCTCAAGCTTTACCTACTAATGATGCTAGAATGGTAGCAAGATTTCTTAAGAAACTCTTCTCTCGATTTGGAACACCCAGAGCAATTATTATTGATAGGGGTACTCATTTTTGTAATACTCAATTTGACAAAGTCTTAAAGAAATATGGAGTACACCATAGAACAGCTACCCCTTATCACCCTCAAACCAGTGGACAAGTAGAAGTAGATGATGCTTTATGGGCCTATAGAACAGCGTTTAAAACTCCCATAGGAACATCCCCATACAGACTTGTCTACGGAAAAAGTTGCCACCTACCATTTGAATTAGAACTTAAAGCTTTTTGGGCTATAAAATTTCTGAATTACGATCTTAAACTTGTAGGTGAGAAAAGAATGATGCAGTTGAATGAGCTAGATAAGTGGCGAGCTAATGCCTATGAAAACTCACGTTTATACAAGGAAGCAACAAAACAATGCCATGATGCTCGCTTAAAGCAACCAAAGCAATTCAAAGTAGGAGATCTAGTTCTATTATACAATTCAAGGCTCAAATTGTTCCCTGGAAAGTTGAAATCAAGATGGTCAGGTCCTTTTGTAATCAAAACTATCTTTCCCTATGGCACAGTTGAGGTAACTCATCCGAATTATGGCACATTCGAGGTAAACGGGCAACGATTGAAAATTTATAATGGAAAGGATTTTAGGGATGTGAGAGAGGAGCTTCAGCTCCGTGAACTTTCATTTAGAAACGAAAACAGGGAAAGTCTAGCTTAAGACTTTAAACGAGTGCTTCTCGGGAGGCAACCCGAGGACTAACCTCATTTACATTCATATTTTATAATCAAGAATTAACTACTCATAAGCGCAGGATTTCTTTCTCACATGGCCTAGAACACGGACGTGTCCATGGCCGTATGGACACCATGGGAGGAGACACAGTCGTGGCGGTAGCCGTGTAAGACAAGGATGAAGAATTTTCCCAACATGGGTTATGAGAAAAACACCACAACCGTGCGATGCGATCGTGGTCGAAACTGTCAAATGTCACACGGGCATGAAACACGCCCGTGTCCTGAACCGGTGGTCGAGTCTGTCAAAATTAGCATGGCATGGGGTATATAACACGGGCGTGGGAGAAGCGAACAAAGCTCAACACGGCCGTGCGACATGGCCAAGGATGAAGAATTTTCCCAACATGGGTTATGAGAAAAACACCACAACCGTGCGATGCGATCGTGGTCGAAACTGTCAAATGTCACACGGGCATGAAACACGCCCGTGTCCTGAACCGGTGGTCGAGTCTGTCAAAATTAGCATGGCATGGGGTATATAACACGGGCGTGGGAGAAGCGAACAAAGCTCAACACGGCCGTGCGACATGGCCGTGCGAAACAACACGCCTACAGCACACGAGCGTGGGCCGCAAAATAGACACACCAAAACCCCGACTTTCGAGAAACACAGGCTCCAAACAATTAACACGGGCGTATGACACGCTCGTGTGCCCTTATTTCTATATAAGCCTCTCACTATTCATCATCATCTTTTTCCCCAATTTCCTTCTCCCAAACCCTAGCCATTTTCTTTTTTTCCCTTTCCCCCTAAGTCCGGCCACCGTTTCTCTCTTTTTCATTTTTCTTCTCTTTATTTTTTCCCTTCTCCTCCCCACAAAGACTAGACCACGCCCGTGTAAACAAAATACAAGCCCGTATAGAGAAAACACAGCCGTGCTCCAACACATTCCCGCAACACAAATCCGTGTGGCACCCCTCCACGCCCGTTCGCCGACCTCCGCCTCAACAGCCCCACCGGTCACCCTTCCTTTTCCCTATTTTACTTCGATTATCTTTATTTAGTTATTAGTTATTAGTTATTTTATCTCTTTTTCTTAATATTAGCTACCATTAATATTAGTTATTTATCTCTTTTTATTTAGTTGTTTGACATCATTCCATTCTTGTTTAAGTAATAGCGAACAATATGCTTATTGATTAAGTTCCTGACATTAGAATAAGATTATATATGACTTAGCTAATAGTAATATTTGAATTGTTGAAAATCTTTTATTTTTAGGTACGAAGTGACTCCACCACGCGAGCGAAAAATCTCCGTCCCCACTTCCAAAAAATGAAAGGGGCACAGTGCTACCTCCTCGAGGGCATCTACAGAAATTCGACACCCGTTCCTAAAGTTTCCTCTAGGAGCCTAGGAGGACCTCTATCAGATACTATGCGCACGACCTCTCAGCATGGGAAGGTGTATCAATTGGACCGCCTTGGAACAGGTTCAGCTAGCCGATGAGGTTCGGGCATTATTATTCACGGATCCATGGGGGCAATTTTTCAAAATTATCGAGCCCACATACCTAGAGTTAACTCTAGAGCTCTGTTCTATTTTCCACCTTCAGACGATAATGACCAACTTTGATGACTCTGGCACTATCCAATTCCACCTCGGAGGTCTCGTTCGTGACCTGAGCGTCCCACAGTTTGGAGCCGCTTTGGGACTTTACACTGATGAATTCATGGACGATGATGATTTCAAGAACCTTAACCGCCACATCCATTACTCTCCGGTTTCCTGTCGGAGAAACCTAGTCCCTGGCTCGCCCACATATGACCCTAGTCACTCCAAGGCGACAGCTCTCGCCCTACCCCTAAGATACCTACACGCTATCTTAGCCCATACACTGACAAGTAGGCAGGAGAGCACCGGCGTCGTAAACACTCACGAAGCCTACTTCCTATGGTGCATGGTGAATGGACACGTCTTCGACCTCGCCTATTTCATAGCTCGCGCCATCCAACATCAGACGAAGCAACATAGGAGAGGGGTCATCTCTATGGGACCATACATCACACGCCTTGCTCATCACTTTGGACTCCTTAACACAGCCGCTCAGACTTCCTCACTAACACTGATAGGAGAGGACAGATGCCCCCACAGGGCATCCAGACGATGTTGCACATGAGGATGATCCAACGGCGACGTGGGACTGATCCTCCCCAATATCGTCTACCACATACCACTGCAGATGCGATCCTGAAGACATTACTGAAGATGTCCCACACCCACATGAGGAGCCAACACCGAGCCATCGCCCAGTTCATACGGTAGCTTCTCGTTCTGACATATCTGAGCGCCTCACGCGATTTGAGCAACAATGTTTCCAGCGCTTCGATCATATCGACGCCACTCTCCACCAGATATGTCAGCACCTTTACATATCATTGCCACCTCCACCACGCGAGCCATCAGACGATGAGGACATCTGAGTCCTTTTCTCTTCATATGTTTATGTTATTCTTAAGAGACTTATTTTTAATTTTTACTCTTATCTTTATTTTTATGTTTATTTTATTTTTGACTTATCTTTACTTCAATTATTTTTTTAGATTCCATATTAGCTGTTATCCAATTTGTATTTTTCGGAAAATATTTGAGTAATCCTTATTCTGAAGAACCTAATGATTTTCTCGCAGTTAAAAGCCCTAAAATAGAATTCTAGAATAACTATCTTTACTGCGAAAAACAGGCCATGCCTTATCCAACTTCTCTTTCACGTCTGAATCAAGTTTCTACATTCCCAACTCAAGGAATCCATCCAAAATTCAGGAAGTTTCACCTCTTTCCCTCTATTTTGATTTTCACTGTATTGTTCATATATATCTTTATACATTGGGGGCAATGTACATCTTAAGTGTGGGGGGTGAATTTTATTTTGAAAAAGTTCCTAACTTTCTGTATTATTCTCAAATCCCTGAATTATGTCTTGTTCTTAAATAATTTTCTCATATTACTATTAGAATGAAATTTCCTTTGAATCATGATTTTTATTGATATGTTTTGGATTAAGTCATTGATAATTGTGCAGTGATGACTTAAACTTTAGGAGACTAGAGAATCAAGCATGATGAGTCTATTTTTCAAAATTAAAATTTTGTTAGGTTGTCTACCTGAATCCAATTATTACCTTGAAGTTTGAAATTTACAAGGTTGATATCAAAAACCCATAATTTTTGTGAGATTTTGAGCTTTGTAGAGATCGTGCTCACTTTTTGATTATGAGTGTGTCAACATTGATTTGTTATTCTAGAACTTGCTTCGATTATACATGTCAAGACCACATTATTGATTTGATATACTGAAATGACAAAGGCACTTAGGATTTAACCCATTCACTCCACCAAAAAGCCTACCCTCACAATTAACCCTTAGTGAACCCTTTTGATCCTAACAACAATTTTATTGACTCACCCAATAATATTACCCCAAAACCCATCTTGTATTTGTTAACACCATTTTTCTTGACTCCCTTTTGTCGAGATTTGATTTTGAGCGATTTCCTAACTATGTTCTATATTTTAGTTGTTAAAGTTCTTTCTTATTATTGTAATGATTTGTTCTTAAAAAAAATCGAAGTATATTCATTATTAGTTTTATAATTAAGTGAGCTTATACGTTTAAATTCCACATCTTGAAGAAAAGCTTGTATTATTAGTATTTCAAGTTTTCAATTTATGTAATCATTCAGGATTAGTTCATTTTTCTAGTTAGTTTTATTGTCAATTCAATCTCGATTCTAACCCTCTAATTCAGCCTTTATCCACACCTTTAACCCAAGCCCCATTACAACCCTTTTTAAAGACCTTTTGATCTGTGTATCATTTCATTTTATAGTGGTGGAGATTTGATTTTCATGCAAGCCTATAGGATTAACTTTTCATGTTCGACTTTTAAGTGCTTAATTTTGAACCTTAAACACTTTGAGTGATTTGAGTGAATCTTTAATGAGGATGTCAACTCTTGTCGATTTTGAATTAGAGGTGATTATTTAGGTAAAGGGAAACACTTATATTTTCATGCTACAAAAACTATGACTTTGATTGTTTGAATCTTTTGGACCCTTCTACTTAAATTATCAATGTATAAATTATATTTGAATTATGATGAAACACTATTGATGAATATTATGGATTGAGGAAGTTCATTTTAATTGTGAGTTGAGAATTTTGCTTGAGGACAAGCAAATGCTTAAGTGTGGGGGTATTTGATTGATCGTTATGTCAGAGTCTTAAAAATTTATAAAAAGAATGATCGAGCCTAGAAACTAACTATGAAAACGATTGAGGCAAGCGCACCTATCGAACAGTAGTATAGTTTAGTGGCAAGACCGGATTGTCGAACCCAAAGGAACCAAAAGTACTAATACTAACTTTCTTTTTATTATTTAGCCTGAGATATAAGGGAATTGTTATTTAATCCAGAATTAACTAACTATTAACCTAAAGATGCTAAGACACAGAGAATGAATTGGGGAAATACTTGTGGGAAACACCAATTGATTAAGACAATACTCGAGGAAGAATCCACCTAGACTTCACTTGTTATTTAACTCTAAACCAGATGATTTATTCACTTGACTTGATCTGTAGGATTCCTAAATTTATATTAATACCTCTCTCGAGGCTACTAACGTCTAACCCTAGGTTGATTAATTGAAATCTCTTTCTAATTAAAACCCCTGGAATTTCGTCATCTTATCTCTAGGGTTGCGATCAACTCCGCTTAATTATGCTAGATCTACTCTTAGACAGGGTCTATTCCTCCTCTACCTAAGCACATCAATACTTGAATCAATATCCTAAAATATCAAAACAAGAATTAAGAACACATAATTAAGAACAAATCAAGTATTTATCATATAGTTCAGAAAACAATAACAAGATCCGTCTTAGGTTTCATCCCCCTCAGGTATTTGAGGGTTTAGTTCATAATTATAAAAGAACACATCTCAGAAGAAAATATAAAACAAAACATAAGAAAAACGCTAAAACCCCCTGAAGGAAATTGAAGGGAAGGTATTCCGTCTTGAGTATAACTCCGGCTTCTTGAGATGAATCAACTGGATTTCTTTGAGTAAATTCCACAATTCTGGCCTCTCTGGCTCGGCTCTTTGGCCTAACTGGACGCCCCTCGAAGGTTGGCCTCTAGGGTGTTTATATAGGCTTTTGGAATGGCTTTCTTTGCCTCTAAGTACCCTAATCCGAATGAAACTCTTCTTTGTCACGACAGGGACACTCCCATGGCACACACCCGTGTGGAATCGTGGCCAGGCCGTGTTCGAGGTTGCTAATGAGGCACGGTCGTGTGGTCTTGGGCCCAGGCCGTGTCGATTTTGTAAGTTGGCCCATTTACTCCGTTTTAGGCCAGTTTCTCATTCTTTTCATCCTCCGGTGCTTTCCTAAGTATAAAACATGAAATTAAGGGATTAGGAGCACCAAATTCCATAATTCAGGGGATAAATCATCCAAAAGTATGCTAATTATGGGATTAAAATATGCTCATATTACGGTTTATCAAATACCCCCACACTTAAACATTTGCTTGTCCTCAAGCAAAATTCTCAACTCACAATTAAAATGAACTTCCTTGATTCATAATATTCATCAATAATGTTTCATCACAATTCAAAGATAATTTATACATTGATAATTTAAATAGAATGATCCTAAAGATTCAAACAATCCAAGTCATAGTTTTTGTAGCATAAAAAACATAGGTGTTTTCCCCTTACCTAAATAATTACCTTTAATTCAAAATCGATAAGAGTTGACATCCTTACTAAAGATTCACTCAAATCACTCAAAGTGTTTAAGGTTTAAAATTAAACACTCAAAAGTCGAACATGAAAAGTTAATCCCATAGGTTTGCCTGAAAATCAAATCTCCACCACTGTAAAATGAGATGATACACAAATCAAAAGGTCTTTAAAAGGGGTTGTAATGGGGCTCGGGTTAAAGGTGTGGATAAAGGCTGAACTAGAGGGTTACAATCGAGATTGAATTGACAATTTACCTAACTAGAAAAATGAACTAATCCTGAATAATTACATCAATTGAAAACTAATAATATGAGCTTTTTCTTCAAGATGTAGAATTTAAACATGTAAGCTCACTAATAATGAATATACTTCGTTTTTTTAAGAACAAATCAAAACAATAATGAGAAAGAACTTTAACAATTGAAATATAGAACATAGTTAGGAAATTGTTCAAAATCAAATCTCGACAAAAAGGGAGTCAAGGAATGGTGATAACAAATACAAGATGGGTTTTGGGTTAATATTAGTGGGTGAGTCAATAAAAAGGGTTGTTAGGATCAAAAGGGGTTTACTAAGGGTTAATTGTGAGGGTAAGCTTTTTAGTGGAGTGAGTGAGTTAAATCCTAAGTGCCTTTATCATCTCTGTATATCAAATCAATAATGTGGTCTTGACATGTATAATCGAAGCAAGTTCTAGAATAACAAATCAATGTTGACACCCTCATAATCAAAAAGTGAGCACAAAAAATAATATATGCTCTAAAAGGCTCAAAATCTCACAAAAATTATGGGTTTTTGATATCAACCTTGTAAATTTCAAACTTCAAGGTAATAATTAGATTCAGGTAGATAACCTAACAAAATTTTAATTTTTGAAAATAGACTCATCATGCTTGATTCTCCCGTCTCCTAAAGTTTAAATCATCACTGCACAATTATCAATGACTTAATACGAAACATATCAATAAAAATCATAAATCAAAAGAAATTTCATTCTAATCATAATATGAGAAAACAACTTAATAACAAGGCATAGTTCAAGGCATAATTCAGGGATTTGAGAATAATGCAGAAAGTTAGGCACTTTCTCGAAATAAATATTCACCCCCCACACTTAAGATGTACATTGCCCTGAATATACAAAGATATATATGAAATTTAAGAGAAAGGGAGAGGTGAAACTTCCTGAATTTGGATGGCTTCCTTGAGTTGGGAGTGTCGTGGTGTGGTGGCTGCCAACAATCTCTGCGCTAGATGAAGAAATTGGGAAGCTCGTGGAGAATTAGCCAGGAAATAATGATAATAATTCAAAATATACTAAATATATATTTAAAGACAAGAAAGAGAAAGAGAAAGAAAATAGAAAGTAAAATAAAATTAAAAGAAAAGATTAATGGACCGGAGAGTCCTTATCGTTAGATGGTTAGCGGGGTGAGTGTGACTTCTAAGGCTGTGGTGTCGTGGCTATGGTCGTGGTGTGGTGATTCCCAATCAGCCTTTAGAACCTAAGTCAAAGAAAACGAAATAAAATGGATTAAACTAAGTAAAAGAAAACTAAAGAAAGGGAAAATAAAGTAGAAGTGAAAATGAAAAGAAAAGTTAAATGGACTCAAAGGTCCTTTTCCTGTCGAGTTAATGAAGCGGCCGGCATGAACTTATGTAGATCGGTCTCACAAAGGGAGACTGTGCTAGGATCCTTCCATTTCTTTGACATGGATGTGATTAGATCTAGAGTTAGGGGGAATGAAGAAAGTTGAGAATGAAGAGTTAAGAGTGTGTTTGAAGAAAAAAAGGGAAGTAGGGAGTAGGTAAGAAGGGGAGAAGTGTGTGTGTTAAATAGAGAGTTCAAATCTGGTATATCCCAACGCCCGTGTACCGTGGGCGTGCTGAGTCACACGGCTATGTCGCATGGCTATGTTATGCTTCGTTCGTTTCTCCCTCGCCCATGTACAGGTCACCACGCCCGTGTTGCTAAAACAGTGCCGGCCACGGCCGCATCGCATGGCCGTGGTGTTCAGTTGGGGCCCGTGGCTTGAAGATATTTTTTGTCCTATGTCGTACTATCTCTGCCATGTCAGTACGTACATCTGTAGCCTCCACACGGCCATGGCTGTGTGCAAGGCCGTGTGGTGTGGAAATTTGTAATTTGGTTAGTTTATAGTTAGGTGCTAAAAAGGAAAAGTAAAAGTAAAAATAAAAATGTGAAATTTAATGGGGTTAGTGCTCGGGTTGCCTCCCGAGAAGCACTCGTTTATAGTCTTAAGCTAGACTTACCTCTCATTCACACATTCATGGTGGTTTGAGGAGTTGAAAGTCCTTCATCATTGCTATCAGTCCTATTATCAGTATATAGTTCAAGTCGAGTAGCGTTTATTTTAAAAGTGCCGAATATAGGATTACTTACCTCGACTGTTTCGTATGGGAAAGAATTGAGTACCCTAAAAGTGATTTCTTTGTTTGTATTAGGGTCAGGAGGAGGTATTCGAGGGTCTGCCTTATCTAACAATACCTGATCTCTGATCTTAAATTCGTTTGTCCCACGGAATGGTGTTGGTTCTGCTTTATGTATTCATAATTTCTCCTTGAAGTGTGCCTTCCACTCGTCTAGTTCATCGATCTGAAGCCTTCATTCCTCATGAGTTATTTCCTTGTTGGTATGAGGTCTAGGGTCTGGCTCAGTTGTATAGTTCTGTGGAGTTTCCTGAAAAGAAGGTTTAACCGAATGGTTATTAATAGAATTTATGTTCTCACCTTGACTACTCGATGTCCTAGCTGAGTCAAGAGCCTGGAGACTGATTGATTCGTCACCTACACAAAGTATGAGTTCACCTGCGTTGACATCAGTTTTAGTCCTAGCAGTTGCTAAAAAGGGTCTTCCTAAAATTAAGGGGATACTATTGTCCTCATCCATGTCTAAAATGACAAAGTCTACTGGGAATACGAATTTATCAATTTTCAGAAGAACATATTCAATTATACCCCTAGGAATTCTAATAGTTTTATCAGCTAATTGAATACTCATCCTAGTTTGTTTGGGTTTCCCTAGACCTAGTTGTTTAAACATTTTGTAAGGCATAACGTTTATGCTTGCCCCTAAATCAGCTAAAGCATTATCAACAGATAAACTACCAATTAAGCATGGAATTGTAAAACTCCTTGAATCTTTTAATTTTCGTAGTAGTTTGTTTTGCAACATTGCTGAGCACACTGCATTTAGCTCCACATGCGATTCTTCATCTAACTTCTGTTTGTTTGTTAAAAGATCTTTTAAAAATTTCCTTGAATCTGGCATCTGTGAAAGAGCTTCAAGAAACGGTAAGTTAATATGTAATTTCTTTAAAAGTTTAAGAAATTTACCGAATTGTTCGTCTTTGTTGTCCTTCTTCATCGCATCGTGGTACGGTATACGAGCTTGGTACTCTTTAATTACTGGTTTTGGCTTATCATGACTTACCTCATTCTTACCTTCCTCTAACATATTTTCTTGGCTTAACTTAGGCTCGTCTAATCCTACACTATCCTGAGCTGTTATGGCTTGGAGTTGCTCCTTTGGGTTAGTCTCAGTGTTGCTTGGCAAGCTGCCTTGTGGTCGTTCTGAGATCAACTTAGCGAGTTGCCCTAATTGTTTCTCGATCCCTTCAATCGATGCTTGTTGATTTTTAAGTGTTGTCTAAGTATTTTGGAAACGTGTTTCTGACACCGCTATGAATTTTGTCAGCATCTCTTCAAGGTTCGACTTCTTTTCCTGTGGGTAGGGCTGTTGTTGGAAATTTGGAGGGGTTTGTTGTCTCTGATTTCCTTGACCACCCCATGAAAAATTGGGGTAGTTCCTCCAACCTGGATTATAAGTATTAGTATAAGGGTTATTTTGAGATTTAAAATTGTTACCCATATAGTGAACTTGCTCGTTCTCAGCGCTCGGGTTGTAAGGTAGCTATTCTGTTTTGTTCATCCTTCCTCCATTCGTATCACACTGCATGACTGGATGTACCTTCAAAGAATCACATAAACCATCAATCTTTTTATTTAAAAATTCTACCTGATTTGATAGCATGGTCACTGTGTCGAGGTTGAAAACACTGGCTGCTTTTGTTAGCTTGGTCCTTGTGACTTGCCACTGATAGTTATTCACTGACATCTCTTCAATGAATTCGTAAGCAGCCTCAGGTGTTTTGTTGTTCAATGTTCCGCCGGTGGCTGAATCAATCAATTGTCTTGTTGAGGAGTTCAGACTGTTGTAAAAGTTTTGTACATGTAGCCACAAGGGTAATCCATGGTGTGGGCACCTTCTCAATAGATCTTTGTATCTCTCCCATGCATCGTAAAGTGTTTCTAAATCCATCTGCACAAAAGAAGAAATATCATTCCTTAACTTGACCGTTTTAGCCAGCGGAAAATATTTTAATAAAAATTTTTTGGTCATTTGTTCCCATGTAGTGATTGATCCTCGTGGAAGAGAATGCCACTACTGTTTGGCTTTATTCCTCAAAGAAAAGGGAAATAACCGAAGACGAATGGAATCATCAGAAACGCCATTTATTTTGAAGGTATCACAGAATTTGAGAAATTCGCTAAGTGTGTTTTAGGATCCTCATCTTGCAAAACATCAAACTGAACAAACTGTTGTATCATCTGAATAGTGTTAGGTTTCAGTTCAAAATTATTTGCAGCAATAGCAGGTCTAACAATACTTGATTCAGTTCCTGTTAAATTAGGTTTAGCATAATCATACATAGTTCGAGGAGCATGATGTTCGACCGCCTCTGGAGGTAGCGAATTATTCTCAGCCATCTCTTCGGTGGTATTAATTTCGACTTCTTGCTCTTCTTCTATGTAATTAAGCTTCGCCTTATTTCTCTACGATTTCTGCGAACAGTACCTTCAATATCACTGTCGTAAATTAGGGGTCCCGTCGGGTTCCTCCAAGTCATAAACTAGACGTACCTTTCAAGAACAAATAAAAGAAGGAAAATCAGTAAAGTTAAAAGCAAAATAAAAAAAAATAAATTGCAAAAATAAAAATGGCTAAAGTAATAAAAATTTAGCGTTCTTAATATTTTAGTTCCCCGACAACGTCGCCAAAACTTGATCATTATGTTAGAGTTTTAAAAATTTATAAAAAGAATGATCGAGCCTAGAAACTAACTATGACAGCGATTGAGGCAAGCGCACCTATCGAACAGTAGTATAGTTTAGTGGCAAGACTGGATTGTCGAACCCAAAGGAACCAAAAGTACTAATACTAACTTTCTTTTTAGTATTTAGCCTGAGACATAAGGGAAATACTTGTGGGAAAAACCAATTGATTAAGACAATAACCCGAGGAAGAACCCACCTAGACTTCACTTGTTATTTAACTCTGAATCAGACGATTTATTCACTTGACTTGATCCGTAGGATTCCTTAAGTTATATTAATACCCCTCTTGAGGCTACTAACGTATAACCCTAGGTTGATTAATTGAAATCTCTTTCTAATTAAACCCCTAGAATTGCATTAACTCGATCTATGGACTCCCATATTAGGTTTGACCCTAATCCGGCAGATGTTCGTCATCCTATCTCTAGGGTTGTGATCAACTCCGCTTAATTATGCTAGATCTACTCTTAGATAGGGTCTATTCCTCCTCTGCCTAAGCACATCAATACTTGAATCAATATCCTAAAATATCAAAACAAGAATTAAGAGCACATAATTAAGAACAAATCAAGTATTTATCATATATTTCAGAAAACAATAACAAGATCCGTCTTAGGTTTCATTCCCCTCAAGTATTTGAGGGTTTAGTTCATAATTATAAAAGAATACATATCAGAAGAAAATATAAAACAAAACATAAGAAAAACCCTAAAACCCCTTGAAGGAAATTGAAGGGAAGATCCTTCTTCTTGAGTATAACTCCGGCTTCTTGAGATGAATCAACTGGCTTTCTTCGAGTAAATTCCACAATTCTGGCCTCTCTAGCTCGGCTCTTTGGCCTAACTGGACGCCCCTGAAGGTTGGCCTCTAGGGTGTTTATATAGGCTTTTGGAATGGCTTTCTTTGCCTCTAAGTACCCTAATCCGAATAAAACTCTTCATTGTCACGGCAGGGACACACCTATGGCACACGCCAGTGTGAATTGTGGCCAGGCCGTGTTCGGGTCTGCTAATGAGGCACGGCCGTGTGGTCTTAGGCCCAGGCCGTGTCGATTTCGTAAGTTGGCCCATTTACTCCTTTTAGGCCTGTTTCTCATTCTTTTCATCCTCTAGTGCTCTTCTAAGTATAAAACATGAAATTAAGGGATTAGAAGCACCAAATTCCATAATTCAGGGGATAAATCATCCAAAAGTATGCTAAATGTGGGATTAAAATATGTTCACATTTAGCATACTTTTGGATGATTTATCCCCTGAATTGTGGAATTTGGTGCTCCTAATCCCTTAATTTCATGTTTTATACTTAGGAGAGCACCGAAGGATGAAAAGAACGAGAAACTGGCCTAAAACAGAGAACATGTGCCAAAGTAGGAAATGCACATGGCCTGGGCTCGAGCCACATGGTCGTGTCTCCTTTAGCAGACACAACCATGCCCTGGCCTCGACTTACACGGGCGTGTCCATGCCGTGACCTATTTTAATTTCACTCCAATTAGGATACTTAGGGGCGAAGAAAGGCATTCCGAAAGCCTATATAAACACCCTAAGTGTGACCTAAGAGAGAGCGTCCAGTTAGGCCGAAAAGCCAAGCCAGAGAGGCCAGAAATGTGGGATTCACTCGAGGAAAGCCAGTTGATTCATCTCAAGAAGCCAGATTTGTACTCAAGACGGAGATCTTCCCTTCAATTTCCTTCAGGGAGTTTTAGGGTTTTTCTTATGTTTTGTTTTATATTTTCTTCTAAGATGTATTCTTTTATCACTATGAACTAAACCCCTCAAATACCTGAAGGGGATGAAACCTAAGACGGATCTTGTTATTGTTTTCTGAACTATATGATAAATACTTGATTTGTTCTTAATTATGTGTTCTTAATTCTTTCTTTGATATTTTAGGATATTGATTCAAGTATTGAAGTGCTTAAGCAGTGGAGCAAAAGTCCCTATTTAAGAGTAGATCTAGCATAGTTAAGCAGAGTTGATCGCAACCCTAGAAATAGGATGACGAAAATCTACCGGATTAGGGTGAAACCTAATATGGGAGTCCATAGATCGAGTTAATGCAATTCTAGGGATTTTAATTAGAAAGAGATTTCAATTAATCAACCTAGGGTTAGACGTTAGTAGCCTCGAAAGAGGTATTAATATAAATTAGGCAATCTTACGGATCAAGTCAAGTGAATAAATCGTCTGGTTCAGGGTTAGATAACAAGTGAAGTCTAGGTGGATTCTTTCTCGGGTATTGTCTTAATCAATTGATTTTTCCCACAAGTATTTTCCCCAATTAATTTTCTTTATCTTAGCATCTTTAGCTTAGTAGTTAGTTAATTTTAGATTAAACAACAATTCACTTTTATCGTAGGTTAAATAATAAAAAGAAAGTTAGTATTAGTACTTTTGGTTCCTTTGGGTTCAACAATCCGGTCTTGCCACTAAAATATACTACTGTTTGATAGGTGCACTTGCCTCAGTCGTTGTCACAGTTAGTTTCTAGGCTCGATCATTCATTATATAAATTTTAAGACTCTGACACAAGATCAGAAAGCAAAGATAGCAGAAGAAGTAAAGCGCACGGAGCGCCTCAACCGAGAGAAGGAGAAGGGCAAGAGCAAACAGAATGTGGAAGCTGTGAAGGCTAGACAGAGGCCTACGAGGAAGGCCAGAGTGGATGGGCCGGTTAGAGCTGAGGCCCCTATTGCTACTGCTAATACCGGGATACCACCTTGTGCTGTGTTTGGAAGAGGGCATGTGAGCGTATGTTGGAGGAGAATAGGAGCTTGTTTGAGCTGCGGATTTATGGAACATAGGATGAGAGAGTGCCCGAGAAGGTTAGATCAGGTGCGAGCCGATGGTAGAGGTAATTTTCAACCACTGAGGGATTGACAGCAGCCGCCTAGAGGCCGTGGGCCGGCCAGGGGTGGAAATAGTTTGGGTCAAGGAGCTCCAGGCAGAGGTGCTGGTCATGCGGAGGTGAGGCAGCCAGCTTTGGTCCATGTAGAACGTCGCCAAGGAGATGAAGATGCTCCAGATGCAAATACTGGTGCGTACCCTACCATAGTATACTGAGTGTTTATTTTGGCTTTAGAATTAGAGTGCGCAGTGGAAGCATAGTGGTGAGATTTGGGTAGTACGATCAATAGTTAGTTGGAAATTTTGAGGACCAAATTTCTTTAAGGGGGTAGAATCGTAAAGCCCCGAATTTAGGCCTAGTAGAATTGGGCCTACTGGGGGTCTCATAATTTTTTTTAAGTGGGAAAGAAAATACAAATGACGTGACAACTTTAAAGGTTTAATGAACTTGGAGTGTCTAGGTGTGTTGGAGAAGCTCTGGGTTCAAGTTTTGTGGTGGAGGATTCTTAATTTAATTAATTAAGGAATCAGGGTTGTGAGTAGTGGGCTTTTAAATAAAAATAAGTGAGAAATAGCACAAAGAAGCCTGTGGTGAAGTGGCTAAGTGACGCCACTAGGGTGTAGAGAGGTGGCGACTGATAAACCTTAAAAGTAACATATTTTAAGCCCACATTTAGCATGCTTTTGGATGATTTAAGCCTTGAATTGTGTAATTTGGTGCTCTTAATCCTTTGCTTTTATGTTTTATACCCATGAGAGCACCAAAGAATGAAAAGAAAGAGAAACGGGCCCAAAACAGAGTAAATGGGCCATATCACTAAATCCACACGGCCTGGCCCAAGACCACATGGCCGTGCCTCATTCAACAGGCTCGAACACGGTCTGGCCACGAATTACACGGGCGTGTGCCATAGGCGTGTCCCTGCCCTGGCCAAGAAGAGTTTAATCAGAATAAGATACTTGGAGGCAAAGAAACACATTCCAAAGCCTATTTAATCACCCTAGGAGGAATTCTACTTGAATTAGGATACTTAGAGGCCAAGTAAGGCATCTCAAAGCTTATATAAACACCCTAGGGGGCAACTTAAGCAGGGAGTTCGGTAGATGCCTTCTGCCAGGGCTTTTATGGGGAACTGAAGGCTTTAGTCGAGGGCGTCTAGCTAGGCCAAAGAGGGTAGAGTTGTGGAGATTTACTCGAAGATAGCCAGTTGATCCATCTCAAGAAGCCAGAATCCTACTCAAGACGGAGGATCTCTCCTTCAATTCCTTCAGGGGGTTTTAGGGATTTCTTATGTTTTGTTTTATCTTTTCTTCTGAGATGTTTTCTTTCCTTGTTATGAACTAAACCCTCAGATACCCGAGGGGGATGAAACCTAAGATGAATCTTGTTATCGTTTGTTGAACTATATGATAAATATTTGATTTGTTCTTAATTATGTGTTCTTAATTCTTGTGTTGATATTTCTGGGATATTAATTCAAGTATGATGTGCTTAGGTGGAGGACAAAAGTCCCAGCTTAAGAGTAGATCTAGTATAATTAAGCGGAGTTTATCGCATGCCTAGAGATAGGGTGACGAGATTTTGCCAGATAAGGGTGAAACCTAATATGGGAATCCACAGATCGAGTTAATGTGATTCTAGGGGTTTTAATTAGAAAGAGATTTCAATTAATCAACCTAGGGTTAGACGTTAGTCACCTCAAGAGAGGGATTAATATAACTTAGGGAATCTTACGGATCAAGTCAAATGAATAACTCGTCTGGTTCAGAGTTAGATAACAAGTGAAGTCTAGGTGGATTCTTCCTTGGGTGTCGTCTTAATCAATTGGTTTTTCCTCGAAGTATTTTTTCCAATTTCATTCTTCTTTGTCTTAGAGTTTTTAGTTTAGTAGTTAGTTAATTTTAGATTAAATAAAAATCACTTTAATTCTTAGGCTAAATAATAAAGAGAGAGTTAGTATTAGTACTTTTGGTTCCTTTGGGTTTGACATTCCGGTCTTGCCTTAACTATATTACTGTTCGATAGGTGCGCTTGCCTCACATCGTTGTCATAGTTAGTTTCCAGGTTTGATCATTCTTTTTATAAATTTTAAGACTTTGACATCGCGAAAACAACGATCAAGTTTTTAGTGCCATTGCCGGGGAATTGAAATATTAAGAACGCTTAATTTTTATTACTTTAGCCACTTTTTATTGCAATTTATTTTCATTATTATTTTTTATTTTTATTTTTTACTTTGCTAATTTTCCCTCTATTTGCTTTTGGCAGATAATTTTAGTTTATAGAGAAGATGGCACTGGATAATTATCAGTGGCAAGTCATGAGGACAATTCCTACTAAAGCAGCCAGTGTCTTCAACCTCGACGTGATCACCAGGTTATCTAACCAGCTAGAGATGATTAATAAAAAGTTTGACGGTTTGTATAGTCTCTCGCACGTACACCCAATAATGCAATATGACTCGAATCTAGAAAGCGTGACGAATCCTGAGTACCCACCCTACGGATATGGCATGGAGAACGAACAAGTCCACTATATGGGTAACTACTCTAGACTTCAAAATAATTTTTATGATAACACTTATAATGCAGGTTTGAGGTACCATCCCAATTTCTCGTGGGATGATCAAAGTAGCTAAAGACCGAAACTTCCTCCAGATTTTCAACAACCACCTCACCAACAGGAAGAGGTGTCGAACCTCGAGAAGATGCTAACAAAATTTATAGAGGCCTCAGAAAAACGTTTCCAAGATACAGAAACACGTTTCCAAAAGATAGAAACGAAGCTCTAGGCATCAATACAAGAGATCAAGGATCAGTTTGGTCAGCTTACTAAGCTGATCTCAGAACAACTACAAGAAAGCTTGCCAAGCAACACTGAAACTAACCCAAAAGAGCAAATTCAAGCCGTAATAGCTCATGACCGTGAAAGGTTACTGGAATCTGACCCAAGGCAAGAGCCTGCGGTAAGTGAAGGTAAGGTTGAGGTAGGCCATGATTTACCAAACTCGGTAATTACAGAGTACCAACCCCGTGTGCCATACCCCGATGCGAAAAAGAAAGACCACACGGAGGAACAACTCGGTAAGTCTCTTAAACTTTGAAAGAAATTTCATATTAACTTGTCGTTTCTTGAAGCTCTTTCACAGATGAAAGATCCTAGACCTCGTGTCGATAAAGAAGAAATTCATGAGGAACGAAGACTTTGGATCGATGAACTAGACGAATGGAAGACACACTTCAAGGAGAGACTAAAAACACACGAAGCAAAAACGAGGCAACTTCACAACGAATTTAACGATGGGACAACCCAGCTTAAGATAGGAGATCAGGTACTTAAAATCTTCCCAGATGGAACAGTCGAGGTAACTAGTCCTAAAATCAGCACCTTTAAGGTAAGCACTACTCGACTTAAACTTTATATCAATAACTGAATTGATCGCATGAGAAAGGATTTTCACCTCCTCAAACCACCATGATTATGCGAATGAGAGGTAAGTCTAGCTCAAGACTTTACACGAGCGCTTCTCGGGAGGCAACCCGAGCACTAACGCTACTAACTAGTTTCATTTTATTTCTTTTCGTATTTAGGCGTAGGTTTCCATACCCACACAGCCTTGCATACGGCCGTGGCCGTGGCCGTGTGGGCACCATAGGTAGGTAAAAGGGCGTGGTCCTAGACGTGTGGCAACAGGACAAAATTTTTTCCCAAAACACGGGCTGCATCTCTATTTAAACCCCCCTTCTTCCTTTTTCTATTCCAGTTGTCTTTCTTCTTTCATTTTCCATTATTTACTTTTATTTTTACTTATTTATTTATTTATTTATTTATTTTTTCTTTGTTATTTTCTTCTTTTTCTTCATGTCATATAGATTTAGCTTAGGATATAATAAAATCAGGAAGGCTGCTCCGAGGATGCAATTTCAAACGGTTCGAGGCGCTTCCCCATGTTCACCTCCAATCTTATCCGGTTTCTTTTCATTGACTTCATCTAAAATTCAGGAAGTTTCACTTCTCCCCCATCTTATGATTTTATGATTATTTTGATATTATCTATCTTTGTACATTGATGGCAATGTACATCTTAAGTGTGGGGGGTTAACTATAGTATTATTTGAAAATCCCTGAATTATGCCTTGTTCTAAAGTAAGTTTCTCATATTATGATTAGAATGAAATTTCCTTTGATTTATGATTTTTATTGATATGTTTTAGATTAAGTCATTGATAATTGTGCATTGATGATTAAACTTGAAGAATACTAGAGAATCAAGCATAATAAGTCTATTTTTCAGAAATTTAAAATTTGTTAGGTTGTCTACCTGAATTTGAATATTACTTTGAAGTTTGAAATTTACGAGGTTGAAATCAAATACCCATAATTTTTGTGAGATTTTGAGCCTTATAGAGCATATATTCTTTTTATTGCTCACTTTATTGATTATGAGTGCGTCAATATTGATTTGTTATTCTAGAACTTGCATCGATTATACATGTCGAGACCACACCTTTAATTTGATATACAGAGATGACAAAGGCACCTAGGTTTTAACCCACTTACTCCACTAAAAGCCTACCTTCATTATTAACCCCTAGTGAACCATGTTGATCCTAACAACCCTTTTTATTGACTCACCCACTAATATTAACCCAAAACCCTTTGTATTTGTTATCACCATTCCTTTTGACTACTTTTTCGTCGAGATCTGATTCGATCAGTTGCCCAACTATGATCTTTAGTAAATTCGTCCTTTATTAAATATTTGACTTGTTCTTAAAAAAATAAAAAATAAAAAATAAAAAATAAAAAATAAAATTACTTCTATAATTAAGTGACTTACATGTTTAAATTTCAAATCTTGAAGAAAAAGCTCGTATTAATAGTTTTCAATTGATGTAATTATTTAGGATCAGTTCATTTTTTCTAGTTAGGTAAATTATCAATTCAATCTCGATTCTAACCCCTTAATTCAGCCTTTATCCACACCCTTAACCTAAGCCCCATTACAACCCTTTTTAAAAAAGACCTTTGACTTTCATGCAAGCCTATGGGATTAGCTCTTCATGTTTGACTTTTGAGTGCTTAATTCTGAACCTTAAACACTTCGAGTGATTTGAGTGAATCCTTAGTGAGGATGTCAACTCTTTTCAGTTTTGAATCACAGGTAATTATTCAGATGAGGGGAAACACCTATGTTTTGTGCTACAAATGTATGATTTAGAGTGTTTTAATCTTTAGGACTCTTGGAGTTGAATTATCCATGTACGAATTACCTTTGAATTATGATGAAACATTATTGATGAATATTATGAATCGAGGAAGTTCGTTTTATTTGTAAGTTGAGAATTTTGCTTGAGGACAAGCAAAAGCTTAAGTGTTGGGGTATTTGATAAACCGTAAAAGTAACATATTTTAGGCCCACATTTAGCGTGCTTTTGGATGATTTAAGCCTTGAATTGTGTAATTTGGTGCTCTTAATCCTTTGTTTTCATGTTTTATACCCAGGAGAGCACCAAAGGATGAAAAAAACGAGAAACGAGCAGAAAACGGAGTAAATGGGCCATATCACGAAATCCACACGGCCTGGCCCAAGACCACACGGCCGTGTCTCATTCAACAGGCTCGAACACGGCCTGGCCACGACTTAGATTTAGCTTAGGATATAATAAAATCATGCCGGCTGCTTCGAGGATTCAAATTCAAACGGTTCGAGGCGCTTCCCCATGTTCACCTCCAATATTGTCCGGTTTTTTTTCATTAACTTCATCCAAAATTCAGGAAGTTTCACCTCTCCCCCCATCTTATGATTTTATGATTATTTTGATATTATCTATCTTTGTACATTGAGGGCAATGTACATCTTAAGTGTGGGGGTTAACTATAGTATTATTTAAAAATCCCTGAATTATGCCTTGTTCTAAAGTAAGTTTCTCATTTTATGATTAGAATGAAATTTCCCTGATTTATGATTTTTATTGATATGTTTTGGATTAAGTCATTGATAATTATGCATTGATGATTAAATTTGAAGGATACTAGAGAATCAAGCTTGATAAGTCTATTTTTCAGAATTAAATTTTTTTTAGGTTGTCTACCTGAATCTAATTATTACCTTGAAGTTTGAAACTTACGAGGTTGACATTAAAAACCCATAATTTTTGTGAGATTTTGAGCCTTATAGAGCATACATTCTTTCGTGCTCACTCTTTGATTATGAGTGTGTCAACATTGGTTTGTTATTCTAGAACTTGCTTCGATTATACATGTCAAGACCACACCTTTGATTTGATATACAGAGATGAAAAAGGCACTTAGGATTTAACCCACTTACTCCACTGAAAGCTTACCTTCATAATTAACCCCTAGTGGTCCACGTTGATCCTAACAATCCTTTTTATTGACTTACCCACTAATATTAACCCAAAACCCTTTGTATTTGTTATCACCAGTCCTTGACTACCCTTATATCGAGATTTAATTTGATTAGTTACCTAATTATATTATTTCAATAGTTGAATTTATCCTTTATTATTGACTTGTTCTTAAAAAAATGAAGTATATTCATTATTAGTTCTACTAAGTGAGCTTATGATACGAACTCACCTAAGAAGCTTGTGACGGAAGTCAACCAAGACCCAATCGAGCTACCTAATGGACCAATTACGCGTGCCCGTGTTAAACAATTCAAAGATGCCACGTCGAATTTGGTGGCACAAATTTGGAAAAACAGAATTTTTATGAATGAATTTTTATGAACTTTGTTCATTTGAGTGAGTTTATCTCCCCTTCATTTTCGTACAAGTTTCGTTAGACTTATCAAGTTTGCTTGTGGCGTCTTCGACTTGTTTGAACTTATCACCAAATTTCGTTTGGTGTGGCGTTCATCAACCTATCTCCATCTATCCACCTTAACGATATAAGAAACGGGGTGACACTGTTATATAGTGTTGAATCTTTCTTAAGTTAAGTTCGTATTTCCATTTCCATCAACCTATCTTCATACTTCCACCTTAAACATTATAGAATCCGGGGTGACACTCTTTAATGTTGAATCGCTTCTTGTTTAAGTTCTTTTATCCATCTCCATCGAATTATCATTTATCCATTTTATTTATCTATTTTCATTTCTTTTTCCATCAAACCAAACCGCTTCCTATTTTATTCACTTAAGCTTCCGCAAACTCATTTATATTTTCCGATTATTTTCCAAATGCTTAATTCCTCCTCGTAGATGATTGGGCAACCCACATACGTTTTGACTCACCCCAAGCCGGTTCGTATCAGTTGGTATCAGAGCCAATTAAATTAGGCACGTTTTGACCATCTCGAGTTTTTGCCGAGTAGGTTAAAAAAAAGTGTTTGTCGTAATATTTGGATTTTCAAACTCTTTATAATTTATCACCTCTACTATCGAGACTTATTTTCCGATGGCACCGACCAACCTTCCTACCCTTTTAAAGCCTACATTTTCCCGAAACAATTTTACCCTTTTTAACTCCTTGAAACGACCTACGAGTTGCTAATAAGTCGAAGGCAACCTTCTAGAATCTAGAGGAGTGAATTCGAGTGGTAAAATGCAAGAGAGATTCCATTGAAAGAAAAGCCAGAAATTGAGTGAAAACACGAGTGTGAGTGTTAATCATTATTTCCTTGTGAGTGAACAAGTGAGGATTGTAGTGAGGTTTCATTAATCTTGTTTAACATGTCTAGGAGTCCCGAACGGCGAGTAGTAAGCGACGAAGCATCAGATGTCGCCGGGGGTGGAAGAGGATTGCAACCCCGAAGGAATGATCCTGAAGGAAGAGATCCTGATTTGCAAACCGTAATGCGAGAAATCACACGGTTGTTCCAATCAATCAACGAGTGATTGGACCGAAGAAATGAACGGAGACCTCGAACAAACACCCCTCCAGTTCTGAGAAGGGGACAAGAACGACCTTGGCTGCATGATAACGACACATACTAACCAAGTGAAGCTGACAGCAATCCAGCTTTTGGACTCAATGAACGAAGAAGAGGTCCACAAGTCCGAGAGCGAAGAGATCGAGAATGGGCTGACGATGACTTGAAAAATATTAAAATGGCGATTCCTGCCTTCCAAGGGCTGTCCGATCCAGAAGCCTACCTTGAGCAGGAAAAGAAGGTGGAGTTAATCTTCGAATGCCATAATTACTTAGAGAATAAGAAGGTGAAACTTGTTGCCATCGAGTTTTCTGATTATGCCATTATTTGGTGGGATCAATTAACAACGAGCCAAAGACGGAATGGTGAACGTCCAATATCTACATGGGCGGAAATGAAGGCACTAATGCGGAAAAGATTTATCCCAACTTACTATCACCGCGAATTGCATCAAAGGTTGCAAAGCCTAACTCAGGGTCATTGTAGTGTGGAGGATTACTACAAGGAAATGGAAGTGGCCATGATCCGAGCCAATGTAGATGAAGAACAAGAAGCCACAATGGCACGCTTTAGCGCTAGCCTTAATCGAGATATCACAAATGTTGTAGAACTACACCATTACATCGATATCATCGATATGGTTCACATGGCAATAAAGGTCGAAAAGCAGCTAAAACGAAAAGTTACGTCACGAGCCATTCCCAATAATGCTTCAACATCTAAGTGGGGGCAAGTGACCAACAAACGGGACATACCGAGTCGAACCAAAGAAGCAAGTGGTGCACCTAAGTTTAACAAGCCAAGCGGTGAGACGAGCAAGGGCAAAATGGGAGCTATTCCGAACCGATCCCGAGACATTAAGTGTTTCAAATGTTTGGGTCGAGGCCACATTGCAAGTCAATGTCCAAACCAAAACACTATGTTTATTCGAGATAATGGCGAGATTGAATCCGAAAGTGAAAGGGAAGATAATGCCAGTGAGACGTCCCAAGACGAGGAAGAAGTGGAACAAGCCGAAAATGGAAAGATCTTAATGGTAAAAAGGAGTCTTAGCTTACATGGCGTCGAAAATGAACAACAATGTGAAAACATCTTCCATACGCGTTGCCAAGTACAAGGGAAGATTTGTTGCGTCATTATTGACGGAGGAAGCTGTACTAATGTGGCCAGCACCATATTGGTGGAGAAACTCGGATTGACTACCACCAAACATCCCCATCCGTATAAACTGCAATGGCTTAACAACGGGGGAGAACTTAAGGTCACAAAACAAGTTTTCATCTCCTTTGCAATAGAGAAGTATCAAGATGAGGTCTTGTGCGATGTGGTACCGATGCAAGCGGGACATCTCCTAATTGGGCGACCTTGGCAATTCGACAAGCGAGCGATCCATGATCGCTACACCAATCGGTACACCTTCAAGTATTTGGGCCGGAACGTGACATTAGCTCCGCTAACACCCAAGCAAGTTTATGAAGATCAATTGAAGATGAAGGCTTCAATTGAAAAATCAAAAGAAAGTGAGCGGAAAAATGAGAAAGAAAAAGAAAAGAAGAAAGGCAAAAGAATGAGTGACAAAAAGGAGAGTTCGAACAGAAAGAAAAGGAAACAAAAGACGAGAGTGAAAAAAAAAGTTTTTATGTTAAGGAAAAAGATGTTCGAAAGTCTATGTTACTAAAACAGCCTCTGTTGGTACTTATGTACAAGGAAAGTCTCTTTGGAACTAACGATTTTGATGACAAGTTACCTTCCCATGTTTTGTCTTTGTTACAGGAATTCCGAGACATATTCCCGGAAGAGATTCCAAGTGGGTTGCCTCCAATTCGTGGGATAGAACATCAGATAGACTTTGTGCTGGGAGCCGCAATTCCAAATAGACCAGCTTACCGAAGCAATCCAGAAGAGACGAAAGAACTTCAAAGACAAGTGAATGAACTTCTTGAAAGGGGCTATGTATGCGAGAGCTTAAGCCCTTGTGCTGTGCCCGTCTTGTTAGTTCCCAAGAAAGATGGAACATGGAGGATGTGCATAGATTGCTGAGCCATCAACAAGATCACGATCAAGTACCGACACCCCATCCCGCGATTGGATGACATGCTCGACGAATTGAGTGGAGCGAGCTTATTTTCAAAGATCGACCTTAAAAGTGGATATCACCAAATACGTATGCGCGAGGGTGACGAGTGGAAGATTGCTTTCAAGACGAAGCAAGGACTCTATGAATGGCTCGTTATGCCATTCGGGCTAACAAATGCCCCAAGCACGTTCATGCGACTCATGAACCACGTGTTGCGATCATTCATCGGTAGATTTTGTGTCGTATACTTTGACGACATACTTGTCTATAGTATAACTTTAGATGAGCACGTGAAACATTTAAAGTCTGTCCTAAAAGTTTTGTGAAAAGAGACCTTATATGCAAATTTGCAGAAATGTGAATTTTGTACTAACAAAATTGTGTTTTTAGGATTTGTTGTCAGTTCGGAAGGCCTTGAAGTTGATCAAGAGAAGGTTAAGGCGATCCAAGAATGGCCCCGTCCGACAAATATTTCCCAAGTTCGAAGCTTTCATGGACTGGCTAGCTTTTATCGACAGTTCGTACCGAACTTCAGCACGTTGGCCACACCATTAACCGGTGTAATCCATAAGAATTCTAACTTTGTTTGGGAAGAAGAACAAGAGAGAGCATTTTTGAAAATTAAAGACTGTTTGACTCAAGCACCATTATTAGCTTTACCAAACTTTGACAAAACTTTCGAGTTAGACTGTGATGCCTCAGGGTTAGGTATTGGCGCTGAACTTATGCAAGACGGACGCCCCATTGCGTACTTCAGTGAAAAGCTCAACGGTGCTGTCGTAAACTACCCATCATATGACAAGGAATTATATGCTCTAATTCAAGCCTTGGAAACATGGCAGCACTACCTACTGCCCAAAGAATTCGTGATTCATACCGACCACGAGTCATTGAAGTATTTAAGGGGGTAGCATAAACTCAACAAGCGTCACGCTAAGTGGGTAGAATTTCTCGAATCATTTCCTTATGTCATTAAATACAAAAAAGGTAAGGAAAATGTAGTAGCTGATGCACTATCCCAAAGGTATGCCTTGTTAAATGTGCTGGATTCTAAATTGATGGGGTTTGTATTTCTTAAGGACCTATATGCAAATGATACTGACTTTGGTGAATTTTTCAAGTTATGTAAAAAAGGAGCCTACGAGAAATACTACCGCCATGACGGATATCTATTTTGAGAAGGTAAACTATGCATTCTGCAAGGATCTGTGTGAGAGGTGTTAGTAGATGGGGCTCATAGTGGCAGATTGATGGGACATTTCGGAGTTGCTAAACCTTTAGCCACCCTCCAAGAGCACTTCTTTTGGCCTAAAATGCGACGAGATGTAGAACGATATTGTGGGAGATGCGTTACCTGTAAAAGGGATAAATCTCGAACTCATCCGCACGGTTTGTATAAACCTTTACCCTTTTCTGAAACTCCTTAGACTGATGTTTCTATGGATTTTGTACTCGGCTTGCCAAGAAGCAAGAATGGATGAGATTCGATATTTGTGGCTGTGGATAGATTCTCTAAAATGGCTCACTTTATAGCTTGCCATAAAACTGATAATGCTGTGAATATTGCTAATCTTTTTTTTTAAAGAAGTGGTTAGGTTGCATGGCATGCCTAAGACGATCGTGTCCGACAGGGACACAAAATTTCTTAGCCATTTTTTTGAGGACACTGTGGGGACGATTAGGAACAAAGTTACTATTCTCTACCACTTGCCACCCGCAAACGGACGGTCAAACCGAAGTGGTAAATCAAATTCTTTCAACATTGCTTCGAGCAATCATTCAGAAGAATTTAAAGACATGGGAAGATTGCCTGCCACGCGTGGAGTTTGCTTACAATCGCTCTATACACTCTACTACTAAGTTTTCCCCATTTGAAGTTGTGTATGGTTTTAATCCATTAACACCGCTTGATCTAATACCTTTGTCTTCTAATCAACTTGTGCATGTAGATGGAAAACGCAAGGCTGGATATATTAAATAGTTGCACCAAAAGGTTAGGGACAACATAGAGGCAAAAACTAAGGAGTACGAGCAACGAGCCAACAAAGGTCGTAGGCGCATTCGCTTTGAACCGGGGGACTGGGTTTGGGTTCATATGTATAAGGAAAGGTTTCCCACGCAAAGACGATCCAAACTTCTTTCGTGGGGAGATGGTCCATTTCAAGTCCTTGAGCGAATAAATGACAACTCTTATAAATTGGACTTACCAGGTGAGTATAATGTGAGTGCAAGTTTTAATGTCTCTGATCTGTCTCCTTTCGATGTAGGTGATGATTCGAGGACGAATCAACTTAAAGAGGGAGGAGATGATACGAACTCACCTAAGAAGCCTGTGACGGAAGTCAACCAAGACCCAATCGAGCTACCTAATGGACCAATTACGCGTGCCCGTGTTAAACAATTCAAAGATGCCACGTCGGCTTTGGTGGCACAAATTTGGAAAAACAGAATTTTTATGAATGAATTTTTATGAACTTTGTTCATTTGAGTGAGTTTATCTCCTCTTCATTTTCGTACAAGTTTCGTTAGACTTATCAAGTTTGCTTGTGGCATCTTCGACTTGTTTGAACTTATCACCAAATTTCGTTTGGTGTGGGTTCATCAACCTATCTCCATCTATCCACCTTAACGATATAAGAAACGGGGTGACACTGTTATATAGTGTTGAATCATTCTTAAGTTAAGTTCGTATTTCCATTTCCATCAACCTATCTTCATACTTCCACCTTAAACATTATAGAATCCGGGGTGACACTCTTTAGTGTTGAATCGCTTCTTGTTTCAGTTCTTTTATCCATCTCCATCAAATTATCATTTACCCATTTTATTTATCTATTTTCATTTCTTTTTCCATCAAACCGAACCGCTTCCTATTTTATTCACTTAAGCTTCCACAAACTCATTTATATTTTCTGATTTTTTTCCAAAGGCTTAATTCCTCCTCGTAGACGATTGGGCAACCCGCATACGTTTTGACTCACCCCGAGCCGGTTCGTATCAGCTTACATGTTTAAATTTCGAATCTTGAAGAAAAAGCTTGTATTATTAGTTTTCAATTGATGTAATTATTTAGGATTAGTTCATTTTTTTAGATAGGTAAATTTTCAATTCAATCTCGATTCTAACCTTCTAATTCAGCCTTTATCCACACCTTTAACCTAAGCCCTGTTACAACCTTTTTTAAAGACCTTTTGATCAGTGTATCATCTCATTTTACAGTGGTGGAGATTTGATTTTTACTCAAGCCTATGGGATTAACTTTTCATGTTCGACTTTTGAGTGCATAATTTTGAACCTTAAACACTTTGAGTGATTTGAGTGAATCTTTAGTGAGGATGTCAACTCTTTTCAATTTTGAATCAGAGGTAATTAATTAGGTGAGGGGAAACACCTAACGTTTTTAGGGCTATAAATGTATGACTGTGATTGTTTGAATCTTTAAGACCCTTTGAGTTGAATTATCCATGTATGAATTACCTTTGAATTATGATGAAACATTATTGATGAATGTTATGGATTGAAGAAGTTTGTTTTAATTATGAGTTGAGAATTTTGCTTGAGGACAAGCAAAAGCTTAAGTGTGGGGGTATTTGATAAACCGTAAAAGTAACATATTTTAGGCCCACATTTAGCATGCTTTTGGATGATTTAAGCCTTGAATTGTGTAATTTGGTGCTCTTAATCCTTTGTTTTCATGTTTAATACCCAAGAGAGCACCAAAGGATGAAAAGAATGAGAAAATGGCCCAAAACGGAGTAAATGGGCCATATCACGAAATCCACATGGCCTGGGCCCAAGACCACACGGCCGTGCCTCCTCAACAGACTCAAACACGGCCTGACCACGATTCACACGGGCGTGTGCCATGGGCGTGTCCCTACCACAGCCAAGAGGAGTTTTACTCAGAATAAGACACTTGGAGGCAAAGAAACATATTCCAAAGCCTATTTAAACACCCTAGGGGGAATTCTACTCGAATTAAGATACTTAAGGGCCAAGTAAGGCATCTCAAAGCTTATATAAACACCCTAGGGGGCAACTTAAGCGGGGAGTTCGACAGAAGCCTTCTGCCAGGGCTTTTGTGGGGAACCGAAGGCTTTAGTTAGGGGGCATCTAGCTAGGCCAAAGAGGGCAGAGTTGTGGAGATTTACTCGAAGATAGCCAGTTGATCCATCTCAAGAAGCTGGAATTCTACTCAAGACGGAGGATCTCTCCTTCAATTCCTTCAGGGGGTTTTAGGGATTTCTTATGTTATGTTTTATCTTTTCTTCTGAGATGTTTTCTTTCCTTGTTATGAACTGAACCCTCAGATACCTGAGGGGGATGAAACCTAAGATGAATCTTGTTATCGTTTGCTGAACTATATGATAAATATTTGATTTGTTCTTAATTATGTGTTCTTAATTCTTGTGTTGATATTTCCGGGATATTAATTCAAGTATGATGTGCTTAGGTGGAGGAGCAAAAGTCCCTGCTTAAGAGTAGATCTAGCATAATTAAGTGGAGTTGATTGCACGCTAGAGATAGGGTGACAATATTTTACTGGATTAGGGTGAAACCTAATATAGGAATCCATAGATCGAGTTAATGCGATTCTAAGGGTTTTAATTAGAAAGAGATTTCAATTAATCAACCTAGGGTTAGACGTTAGTCGCCTCGAGAGAGTGATTAATATAACTTAAGAAATCTTACGGATCAAGTCAAATGAATAAATCGTCTGGTTCAGAGTTAGATAACAAGTGAAGTCTAGGTGGATTCTTCCTTGGGTGTCGTCTTAATCAATTGGTTTTTCCTCGGAGTATTTTTTCCAATTTCATTCTTCTTTGTCTTATAGTTTTTAGTTTAGTAGTTAGTTAATTTTAGATTAAATAAAAATAACTTTAATTTTTAGGCTAAATAATAAAGAGAGAGTTAGTATTAGTACTTTTGGTTCCTTTGGGTTCGACATTACGGTCTTGCCTTAACTATACTACTGTTCGATAGGTGTGCTTGCCTCACATCGTTGTCATAGTTAGTTTCCAGGTTTGATCAATCTTTTTATAAATTTTAAGACTTTGACATCGCGAAAACAACGATCAATGACATATGCATGCAGGAAGGTCTGAGGTTCGAGTGCTAGCTTAGCCTTATTTTAGAGTTTAATTTTAGGCTTCTAGAAGGCTGGAAGTGGCGTGCAGAGGGACTTTAAGGAGAAGTGATCAGTAGAGAGAATTTAGGAGAAGGATAAGGGAGATATCATGGAGAAAAATTAGGAGATGAGCAGTGGATAAAGTGGTGCCGAATTGGACTTTAGGGGTGGCTAAGTTCCGGCTATAGGCTATACAAATGTGTGTGTGTCAATTCTGGGGTCCTAGGTAGTGCTGAATTTTCCATTCTTTTTCTTTTCCTTGTCGAAACCTTATTTTTCCACAATCGAAAATACCTTGCCTTGTTGCCGAAATCTCTTATAGTCGAATCCCTTTTTGTCGAATTCTCTCATAGCCAAACTCTTTTATTGCCGAAGTATCATCATCTTCTCTTACTGCAATCTGTATTTGTACCGAATCTTTGTTGTTTCCCTCCATCACAAATCGATTGTTATCTACTATCTGTCAAGGTTAAAAGCCGAATCTCGTTCAGTAGCTATCTAGGCTGCGGGATCAAAGGTGGATTTGGTAAGTGTTCAGTTAACCCCCTTAGTGTGTTTTGTTCAAAGCCGAAGGGCTATCTAACTTCTCATTGTCTTTAATCTTGTATTAAAAAAGTAAGGTTTAGAGATCGCAAGCGTGGTAAGGATCGTTAGCAAAGTGTAAGTGTACTAAACTCGATTATGGTTTAAGTAGATGGCCGAATGTGAGTATGATCTATAGGGGTGACTTGTGTGGATTATGAGTCACTCGAAGTTTGATGGTGTATGTGTGAGTGCAGATCTAGGGGATACTCATGACTAGTAGCTAAGGAAGGGCTATTAGAACTCGGTGGCATACGGTAAGGTTACGGTGAGGTTTCAGTTTTTGATAAAGTGTATTAAGCCAAGATTAATTGTTAAGTGATGACTATTGTAGGTTCGTGATTAAGGGGTTTATAGCACATTGTAGTAACCAGGTGTGTACAAACACTATAAACACATGGTATCGGCAATGTCGAAAAGCCGAAAGTGGCTAAATGGGCCCGATGGGCCCTGAGGCTAAGTTTGATGAAATTGATTGATTTGATTATATGAATTGAGATAGTCATGCATGTTACATGATCTAGAATTGTTTGGGGCCTAATAGGCCATATGAATGAGATTTGGGCCGAATGGGCCATAAGGATGTGGTTTGGGCTTAATGTACTATATGAACGTGAAATGGGCTTGATGGGCTTTATGGGGACGTAGATAAGTATGCTATGGTTTAATGGACTTTAGCCCTAGTTCTGAACAACTCTTAAACCGCATAAGACATAATTTAATAATCAACATGTCCGAGGACAAGTCGCTGGGTCAGAGTGTGGCAATGGACATATGCATGTCTAGGATTGGATCTAGGGAGAGCTTGGTACTTAAGCGGTCCTAGCGACCCACTTCCTCTTCTTTGGAATCCTACCTGGTAGGTAGCGTCTGTTCATTTTAGCCGCAAGGACTTGTTAATGGGCCAAAGTTCATAACTAAAACCCGAGAGGGACCAAAATACCCTTGATTTGAGAATTATCAAAATACTTTAGTTTGAAAATATCCAAAATATCCTTAGATTTGTAAAATTACTAAAATACCCTTGATTTGTAAAATTACCAGAATACCCTTGATTTGCAGAATTACCAAAATATCCCTGATTTACAAAATTTCCAAAATACCCCTATTTTGCAAAATTACCTAAATACCCCTGTAAGGTAGAATTACAAAAATACCTCTGGGTAGTGAAATGACTAAAATACCCCTAAGTACTTAATGTGTGAAATTGTGTATGTTGCATTCATGAAATATATGTTGCATTTGGGTGGGTTTGATGATACGGAGGAAGATATGTGAGGATCGCATAGTCGCTTGACGACTGTGGATCCACCGGTGGCTTTCAGCCCATTATATGTTTAGCAGCTTTGCTGCAACATTTGAGTAGTGCTGCTGTTGGTGCTACCTTTGAAGTGTAGGGATGGGTGGGTTGATATTTATATCCCTACAGGAGTGTAGGGTTGGAAGGGAAATGGAGTGCAGGGTTGGATTTGGGATGGGTGCATTGTATTCATGTGATACTGATGTGATATGAGGTCATTGTGGGCTAAGGCCCAAGACCACTGAATTTGATAGGGCTTAGGCCCAATGTGATATTTTCATGTTGATTGGGTTACCGAGTGTCGTACACACTGAGTTTCGAAACTTACACCCTTTTTATTAAATGTATCAGGTTATCCTCAGTAGACGATTTGACGTGGGAGAGGATTCGGAGATGGCCACACTACAAGATACTTAGGAGTTCTGTTTATTTGTTTCAAAAGACATGATTGTAATTACTTTATTTTTGTTGGTTGTAATAAGGCCTTGTACTCCGATTTGACTTTAGATTTTGAGTTTTGTTGTTTTTGTTTCAACTGTTTACTTAATTGTTGAACCTGGATAAATTTCTTAAATTTAAACATGGGCTCTTGTCACTACTTAGCAAGATTCAAGGATTTTGTGCTTTTAGGCCTTAAAATTTTAACTTAGCAAAATTATTTTGAATTATCCCTTTGATGTGACATCACCAGATTCAGCCATAACATCTGGGCCAGGTCTCGAGGTGTTACATTTAGTGGTATCAGAGCCCGGTTGCAAAGCTCAGGCTGTGAAATGGGCCTTAGATTTTGGGTTTTTAAAACAAGTAGATTAAAAAGTTTTTGTAGGATTCTTGAAGTGTGGTTCACCGAGCCCTCGACGTCAACCCAAGTAAGTTTTTGGTGCTTACACTTGTTTAAATTATTGAACTATATCTAGATATTGGGCCACTTAAACAATAGGTTTTTAGAGACTAAAGCCCGTAGGAAACTTAAGCCTGTAGTGGATTTATGACTGCGAAACAACTTCTAAAATTGTTAAATGCATAAGACATGTGCTTCAAAAAGTGGAGCTATGAACTAATTTCATAAAAAATTTAATTCAGAAATACGCAACGATGAGCGCTAGAAGAGGTGCAAGAGGCCACGGTAGAGGCCGTGGAAGTGTTAGGGCTGGGTTGTCTGCGTCGGGCCATATGCCCAACGTTGGAGTAGAAGAGGCTTCGGCCTCACCAGTAACTGAAATGGGACCATATGATGGGGCTGCCGCTACAGAAGATGTAGTATCGTAGGTCATGTTAAGGATTTTAGAAAGGGTCGCTGGGCCGAATAATGGTACGGGAAGTCGTGGGTCAATCGTGGAGCGACTCCGAGCTAATGGGCGGAGATTTTCAAAGGATTAGCTAGGTTGGCCCCGAATGTGGCAGAGTACTGGTTGGAAGCTACGGAAAGAACAATGGACGACCTGGACTGCTCGGCGGAACAAAAGTTGAAAAGGGCAATATCTTTACTTAGGGAGGAAGTTTATCAGTGGTGGTTGACTGTGAAGGAGGGCAACCAACCGGAGCAGATCACCTGAGAGCTCTTCAAATTGACAATCCAGGGGAAATACATTGGAGCGGGCTATGTGGATGCTCGAAGGAAGGAGTTTTTGAGTCTGACTCAGGGAGATAAGTCGGTAGCGGAGTATGAGGCTGAGTTTCTGCGCCTTAGTCGTTATGCCAAAGGAATAATCGCGACAGAGTATGAGAGATGTGTACGGTTCAATGATGGGTTAAGAGATAACCTTAGGGTACTTATAGCTCCACAGAGGGAGCGAGGCTTTGCGGTCTTCATGGAGAAAGCAAAGATAGAAGAAGAAGTGAAGCGCATAGAGCACCTCAATCGAGAGAAGGAGAAGGGCAAGAGCAAATGGAATGTGGAAGCTGTGAAGGCTAGAAAAAGACCTATGAGAAGGGCCAGAGTGGATGGGCCAGTTAGAGCTGAGGCCCCTGTTGTTGCTGCTAATACTAGGATACCACCTTGTGCTATGTTTAGAATAGGGCATGCGAGCGAATGTTGGAGGAAAATAGGAGCTTGTTTGAGCTGCGGATCTATGGAACATAGGATTAGAGAGTGCCCGAGAAGGCTAAACTAGGTGCGAGCCGATGGCAGACGTAATTTTCAACCACTGAGGGATGGTCAGCAGCTGCCTTGAGGCCGTGGGCCGGCCAGGGGTGGAAACGGTTTGGGTCAAGGAGCTCCAGGCAGAGGTGCTGGTCATGCGGAGGTGAGGCAGCCATCTTTGGTCTATGCAGTACGTTGCCAAGGGAACGAAGATGCTCCAAATGCGAATACTGGTGCCTACCCTACCATAATATACTGAGTGTTTATTTTGGCTTTAGAATTAGAGTGCGCAGCAGAAGCATAGTGGTGAGATTTGGGTAGTACGACTGATAGTTAGTTGGAAATTTCGAGGACGAAATTTCTTTAAGGGGGTAGAATTGTAACGCCCCAAATTTAGGCCTAGTAGAATTGGGCCTATTGGGCTTTGGGTCTCATAATTTTTTTTAAGTGAGCAAGAAAATGACAAATGGTATGACAGCTTTAAAGGTTTAATCAACTTGGAGTGTTTATGTGTGTTGGAGAAGCTCTGGGTTCGAGTTTTGTGGTGGAGGATTCTTAATTTAATTAATTAAGGAATCAGGGTTGTGAGTAGTGGGCTTTTAAATAAAAATAAGTGAAAAATGGCACAAAGAAGCCTGTGGTGAAGTGGCTAAGTGACGCCACTAGGGTGTAGAGAGGTGGCGACATATGCATGCAGGAAGGTCTGAGGTTCGAGTGCTAGCTTAGCCTTATTTTAGAGTTTAATTTTAGTCTTCTAGAAGGCTGGAAGTGGCGTGTAGAGGGACTCTAAGGAGAAGTGATCAGTAGAGAGAATTTAGGAGAAGGATAAGGGAGATATCATGGAGAAAAATTAGGAGATGAGCAGTGGATGAAGTGGTGCCGAATTGGACTTTAGGACTTTGGAGTGTAGGGATGGGTGGGTTGATATTTATATCCCCATAGGAGTGTAGGATTGGAAGGGAAATGGAGTGCAGGGTTGGATTTGGGATGGGTGCATTACATTCATGTGATACTGATGTGATATGAGGTCATTGTGGGCTAAGGCCCAAGACCACCGAATTTGATAGGGCTTAGGCCCAATGTGATATTTTCATGTTGATTGGATTACCAAGGGTCGTGCACACTGAGTTTCAAAACTCACACCCTTTTTATTAAATGTTTCAGGTGATCCGCAGTAGACGGCTTGACATGGGAGAGGATTCGGAGATGGCCACACTACAAGATACTTAGGAGTTCTATTTATTTGTTTCAAAAGACATTATTATAATTACTTTATTTTCGTTGGTTGTAATAAGGCCTTGTACTCTGATTTGACTTTAGATTTTGAGTTTTGTTGTTTTTGTTTCAACTGTTTACTTAATTGTTGAACCTGGATAAATTTCTTAAATTTAAACACGGGCTCTTATCATTACTTAGCAAGATTCAAGGATTTTGTGCTTTTAGGCCTTAAGATTTTAACTTAGCAAAATCGTTTTGAATTATCCCTTGAAGTAACATCACCGGATTCAGCCATAACGTCTGGGCTGGTCTGGGGGTGTTACATGCATCATAACTAGAACATCAACTGTAAGAATAACTTTTTGGAATAATTATAGGATTTAATACTAGGGTCTCACCTGATACTCACCTAAATTGCAGCTTGAAGTTCCAAACTTGAACATCCCTTTCGAACCAGTAGCAGTAAATGCTTAAAAAACATGGAACCATCATTAAAATCCATTTACAGACAAATGACTATCATATCAATTACATATAACCTCATGCAGGGTCTCTTATTCGCAACCCATTGTTCATATATGTAACACCCCAAACCCGGCCCAACACCACGACCAGATCCGGTATGTCACTTGAGAAGATTTATAAAACTTCGCGAACTTCAGAGAATTTTTAAAGACCCTTTTGAAAAACTCCGAGTTTAGTGGTTCGTTTGAAAACTCCATATTTATTTAAGGAAGATTTTAATTAGCCCAATCCTTGTGTTTAGGTGACGTTTGAAAACACATGTCGTTACATTAGATCAATCTAGAAGTTTGTCGTCAAAATCTGTTATAAAGTCGTTAATTAAGTTGTGAGAAAAACTTTTATCTGCATTTTGTAAAGAAAATGCCTTATCGATTATTTTGTATTCAAACCGTCTCAAGTTTAAACCAAAAATTAAACTAAACTAATAATGGCCTTATTACATAATAGAATCCCAAGAAAAATCAAAGAAAAGTAAAGTTCTATTTGATAAAACCATGCATGGCCACCTCGTAGTCCTCTCCGGTCCAAATCCAGTGCATTATGCATCACCTGCAAAAATGTTAAGCAAAAAGAGTGAGTCAAAAGACTCAGTGTGCAATTGCCAAGCACCATCACCGGGGACCAAGCCCATTCATATCCCATCTGGGCCTTAGCCCCCTACACAATCACATTGGGCAAAGCCCATTCGAAACCGGATTGGGCCTTAGCCCTACAGCACAGTATAGCAGATAGCATATGCAAAATGATGCAAAACCCAACCCAGCCAAAATATCCATCCGCTACACACCACCCGTTCCTGCCAAACACACCAGTGGGGATTTCTACAATCGACCCTCACCGCTACACACCATCGATGGCAGTCGTGCTGCAATCAGCTGCTCATCGCCAAAATATGTGGCATAACCACCGATATTATGTGACAACGTCACCGAAGTATGTGGCATAGCCACCGAAAACACTGCCCCTTTCATCATTATCATATCCCCATGTCCATGCAACACACGATCATAATGGTATGAATGCAACATATAATGCAACATATAATAGCATACATAAAATATTCAAAGAATGTGCATATTCATGCCAACGACATTACTTATCAAACATAATCAGAGAATAACTCACCTGGTGTTACGATTCTTACCCTCCATGAGTAACACATTAGCTATTACTGTGTTTTCGGCTTTCAAACAACACATATATTTATTATAACAGACCAAAGAAAGTGTGGGAATTACACACATGTAAACGCAAAGAACTAAACTTTCAATCTCGTTAACACCCTCTCTCGCAGAGATCACATCGATCTGTTTATCCCAATCCGAAGCTGGCCCACAACACGGTGGAAAATCCTGAACGGCTGACACTGCGCGCCATTTGAACTTAGGGGCAGGAACTACGAGTCCAACCCCCTCCCTTACTTGGCTGGCATTCGAATCCATGAAAAGATCTGGATCAGAAGATCGGGTTAAGGCATTGAAGAAGGTGAAAGAGAGAATAGATGCTCAAACGAAGAAGTTTCTTACCTAGGTCAACAGAAACTGAAAGCCAATAGACTTGTATTAAGAAATCGTTTGAGTCCCTACACAAACACCATATGAGAATCGATTCTCCAAAATAGATTAAAATGAGTGGCCTTTCAGCCAAACAAGTTGGTATGAACCCCCTACCTTGATTGACCAAATCCGATTGCCCCCCAATGATCTTCTAAACGCTGGCCAGATGCAAAAAGGAATACGAAGACGAGGCCCCCTACATTCGGCCAATGCACCAAAGTACTAAGTTAACGCCTTTGGTTAACAACCAGGAAGAGAAAGGAAAGAACCGAAAAAGAAGAAGAACACTTACCACCAAATAAGAAGAAGTTGATTTGAGAAGGTTAGAAAATAGGTGAAGGCAATCCAATGAACCAAGAACGAGCGAAGAGAAGCAAACGCACAAGGGAGATTCGGCTATAATGAAAAGTAAAAACAAACTCAAAGAGAGGGAATGAGGGATAGGTTTCGCCTTTTAAAAGAAGAAATAGAGGAGAAGGATGAATCACCAAGAAGAGAGATGAAGGTTTGGCAATGAAGAAGCAAGAAGAAGAAATATGAAGCAAGTAGGTTTTTCAGCTTTTGGTTGACAAAGGAATGAATGCAAAAGTGAGAGTCCAAAAGATGGTTTCAGTTTTGATAAATGAGAGAAGAAAACAAATGTTCACAAATGCAAACGAGAATGAAAGGTTTCTAAGCTTGATTTGCTAACACTCTACTCAAAATGACCTTCGGAAGAATCGGCACACACGCACACCTAAAGACCGAAAATGTACAAAAGAGATGGAAGAAAGGCCTAAGACTCAAAGGACTTTCGGCACACTCACTTCTCCTAGCCCCCAAAACCGAAACCCCCTCCTTCCACCATACCACATTCGGTCAACAACCCCCCAACAAGCCACCAAATCCCTTGATCATCTCCTACATTCACTCTCCTCCCACCATTTGAATCAGTTTGACTCATTAAAACCCCACTACTTCCTTATGGCCTCACATTCAATATATTTGACTTATTCCACCATCCACCTTGGAGAGCCCTTGCCGAGACCACCACTTTAGGCTCCTAAGCGCAAAAAAATAAAGCTCCTAAATGCTGTTGATGCGACTCGAACCCCTTCCCCATGCTGCTCCCTTGTGACGCCACTTACCTGCAACCTAAGTGGCATCTCCTTGCCACTTTACCACTTCACTTCTTGTGTCAACAAACACAAGTAATGTTCCTTAAAGCCCATCCTGGCTAGCTCTCCCCTAAAGTGCCCAAAAATGAAATTTTCACCAAGGCTCAAGCTCAACCCCGAGTCTTCCTGGGGCCCCCAAACATAACAAATTAACAGATAAAGCATACCAAACACACATAAACATAGTAAATGCAAAGCCCCTAATTCCCAGATGTTACAGTTCTATCCACCTTAAAGAAATTTCGGCCCCGAAATTTACCTGGTCAAAAAAGGTGAGGGTGTTGCTGACACATAACATCTTCTGGCTCCCACGTGGCCTCCTCTGAATCGTGGTTTCGCCATAAAACCTTGACCAAAGGGACTGATTTTTTCTTAGTACCTTAACGTCTCGGTCCAAGATTTGTACTGGTTCCTCTTCGAAGGACAGGTCTGGTCTTATCTCAATTTCCTCCACCGGCACTATGTGAGACAGATCAGAACGGTAATGTCTCAACATCGAGACATGGAACACATCATGTATTTGTCACAAATTCGAGGGTAGCTCAAGCTGATATGCCACTGGTCCCACAAGTCTTAACACCCGATAAGGCCCAATGAACCCGGGGCTCAACTTGCCCTTCCGCCAAAATCTCAAAACTTTCTTCCAAGGCAAAACCGTCAGAAACACCTGATCACCCACTGCAAATTCTATATCCTTATGCTTCAAATCAGCATAGGATTTTTGCCTGTCGAAAGCCTCCTTCAACCGAGTTCGAATCAACTTAACTTTCTCCTCTGTCTCCGAAACCAATTCCGGACCCAACATCTGACGCTCGCCCAACTCGGTCCAGCAAGTAGGAATACGACACCTCCATCCATACAACGCTTCATAGGGCGCCATCTGAATACTAGACTGGTAGCTGTTGTTGTATGCGAATTCTGCCAACGGTACGAACTCCTCCCAACTACCCTTGAAGTCAATAACACAACCTCTCAACATATCTTCCAAGACCTGAATTACCCTCTCAGACTGACCATTAGTCTGTGGATGAAATGCTGTGCTGAAGTCTAGTCTTGCACCCAATGCTTGATGTAGCGCCTTCCAAAATCACGACGTAAACTTGGGGTCTCTGTCCGATATGATAGACACTGGTACCCCATGCAACCTCACAATCCCTGCCACATACAGCTTAGCCAGCTTCTACAATGAATAGTCGGTATGAACAGGTATAAAATGGGCAGACTTCGTCAATTGATCAACAATTACCCATACCGAATCTTTCCTAGTAGGTGTAAGAGGTAGCCCACTAACAAAATCCATCGTTATCCTCTCCCATTTCCACAGTGGAATCTTCACCGGCTGTATTAACCCCAAAGGCAGCTGATGCTCTGCTTTCACTTGCTGACACGTCAAGCACTTACCCACAAACTTGATAATTTCTCGCTTCAATCCAAGCCACCAAAATTGTTCACGCAGATCCCGATACATCTTATTCCCACCAGGATGCATAGCGTATGGGCTGCTATGCGCCTCCTGAAGAATCATCTCTCTCAACCCAACATCCTTCAGCACGCAGACCCTTTTACGGCATCACTATTCAAATTATAATCCTCTGCCCCACCATTCTGTACTTGCAGAAGTCGAGCACTTAAGACATCATCCGATAACTGCTTCTCTTTAATCTGACTTACCTACGTCGGCTTCACTTGGAGTTCAGCTAACACACTTCCATCATTATACAGACTGAGATGAGAAAACATTACCCTCAAATCCGATATCACTTTCTGACTCAACGCATCCGCCACTACGTCAGCTTTACCCAGGTGATACTCGATCAAGCAGTCATAGTCCTTCAATAGCTCAATCCACCTCCGCTGTCTTAAATTCAACTCCTTCTAGGTAAGAAGATATTTCAAACTCTTGTGGTCGGTGTAGATAATGGACTTCTCCCCAAACAGGTAGTGTCTCCAGATCTTCAGAGCGAACACTACCACAGCCAACTCCAAATCATGCGTGGGATAGTTCATCTCATGCTGTCTTAACTACCGAGACGCATACGCAACTACCCTCCCATCTTGCATTAACACACACCCTAACCCTGTGTGTGAAGCATCACAATAGACAACGAACTCTTTCCCAGCCTCAGGCTGAATCAAAACTGGAGCTTTCGTCAAGATCCTTTTTAGCTTCTCAAAGCTTTCTTGCTGCTTAGCAGCCCAAACAAATGGTACCCCTTTTCGCAACAACTTAGTTAAGGGTGCCGCGATTAAGGAGAATCCCTCAACAAACCTTCTGTAGTACCCAGCCAAACCCAAGAAACTTCGAATCTCTGCCACAGACTTAGGCGGTTTCCAGTCTGGGGATCAACCCTAATCCCCTCTGCAGATACAACATGACCCAAAAAGGTAACTTCTTTCAACCAAAATTCACACTTATTGAATTTGGCATACAACTACTGCTCCCTCAGAATCTGCAGAACTACCCGAAGATGCGAATCATGCTCCTCTTCTGTCCTGGAATTTACTAGAATGTCGTCTATGAACACCACAACAAATCGGTCCAGATAGGGTTGGAATACCCGGTTCATCATATCCATAAACGCGATTGGTGCATTCGTCAACCCAAATGGCATCACTAAAAACTCATAGTGACCATAGCGAGTTCGAAACGCCGTCTTATGAATATCCGCTTCCTTAACCTTAAGCTAATGATATCTTGACCTCAAATCTATCTTCGAAAAGACTGAAGCCCCTTTGAGCTGATCAAACAGATCATTAATCCTCGGTAGCGAGTACTTGTTCTTAATCGTCAACTTATTCAACTGACGGTAGTCAATGCACATACGCATCGACCCGTGCTTTTTCTTTACGAACAACACCGGCGCTCCCCACGGAGATACCCATAGTCGAATGAAACCACGGTCCAACAATTCCTGGATCTGAGCTTTAAGTTCTACCAGCTCCTTCGACGCCATCCTATAAGGGGCGATGGACACCGGAGCCGTACCCAAAAGTAGCTCAATTCCAAACTCCACTTCACGATCCGGAGGCAACCCTGGAAGCTCCTCAAGAAAGACATCCACGAATTCCTTCACTGTTCTAACCCCATTAACAGTCACTTTTTTTGCATCCAAAGCACTGATAAAAGTTAGGAATGCCTTGCACCATTTCCGAACCATCTTAACAGCCCTTAATGCGGAAACCACGTTAGACAAATAATTCCTTCTTTCTCCTATCACCACTACCTCTTTGTCCTCTGGGGTTCTCAACACCATTCGCTTAGTCGCGCAATCCAAATTAGGATGATGTTTAACCAACCAATCCATTCTTAGAGTGAGGTAAAACTCACTGAATGGTAATTCCATCAAGTCAGCCAGAAACAATACTCCTTGAATTTCTAAAGGCACATCCCAAAATAATTTGTTCACAACTACCGATTGTCCTAATGGGCTAACCACAGTCATTTCTCTAGCAGCAATTTCAGGCTCTAAATTCAAAGTCTTAGGTACGGTACAGGTAACATATGAATGGGTCAATCCAATATCAATTAAAGCAATAACTGGTTTATCAACAATAAGAAACGTACTGGTTATAACGTCCGGTCCGTCGCCCTCTTCTTACCGTCGTGCTGCATAGACTAGACCCGGCTGTCTTGCTTCTGCATTACCGACACCCCTGCCTGGTGTTCCGCGACCCCGACCAAAACCATTTCCTCTTCCAATCGGACCACGACCTCTCGGCGGCTGCTGCCCACTTTTCCTGAACTGAGCAAAACCCTGACCTAATGGCTGCACCTTATCCAACTCTTGTGGATAGTCTGTAATCATATGGTCCTTAGATCCACACTTGAAGCATCCCCCAATTCTTTTCCAGCATTCCCCCAGATGCATCTTCCCACACTGAGCACATGGTCAAAACTGACCCACCGCGGTAGGCGTCGGAACTCGAGCTGGCCCATCAAACCTAGGCCTTTTGAAAACCCCCAGATGATCTGGACGACCAAAAACTTCTCTTGTTTTTACCCCTATCTTTATCCATATTCTGCCTCTCCGTCCATTTTACCTCCTCGGCTATTTTAGCTTTCTCAACCAACACGGCAAAATCCCTCTCCTGCTGCGGAGCTATCAGTACCCTCAACTCATCCCGTAGCCCATCTTCGAACCACACGCAACGTTCATAGTCAGTCGCCACTATTCCTCAGGCGTAACGGCTCAAGCGCAGAAATTTTGCCTCATACTCAGCCACGGATTTTCCCCATTGTCCCAAATTCAGGAATGCTTTCTTCTGAGCATCCACATAACTTGCCCTAACATATTTCCCTTGAAATGTCGTCTTGAAGAAAACCCAGTCAATTCGATCCGCTAGAGTACCCTCTCTTATTGTGAGCTGCCACTGGTATGCCCCGTCCCGGAGAAGAGACACTGCTCCTTTCAATTTCTCCTCCATCGTGCAGTCTAGATCGTCCATAATCCGCTCGACTGCCTCTAGCCAATACTCAGCTACATTTGGGGCCACACCAGAAATACCCCTAAACATTTCAGCTCCGTTTGCTCGAAGTCGCTCAGGAATAGACTTTCGAGACACTATCCCAGTGCTTGCCCCAGTAACTCGCTCCAACACACACAGCATTGCTTGAGATAGGGCATCATCCCCTCCAGTTCTATCTTAAGATCCTACTTCTGCCATAGGTGACACTGCCGCGTGCAACACATCCACGTCCTCTGGCACTCATGTCTACCATTTCGTCTTAATCTGGTTTACAAATTTTATGAATTAGCATTTTTTTTCCACAGTTGATTAATGAGTAGTTTTATGAGAATAGAGTTATAAGTAGTTTTCCGCAAAACACATGTATACCTAAAGGTTTCCATCTCTAAAGTAGAGTTCCTTAATTCTAGCTTTCTCAGCAAAATATAACTACTTCATGCAATTCACTCAATTCAGTCAGAATAACTTACCGTATGGACTTGGTGCCGGAGACTCAGGTGCCATGCTTCTAGAAAAACTTACATACATATGTATATATATTTTTCTAAATCACTTTTAGACCAATTTTAGAAAAAGTTTTGAACCCAAAACCCATGGCCGAGCTTTTAAAACCGAGCTCTGATACCAAAATTATAACACCCCAAACCCGGTACAACACCACGACGGGATCCGGTATGTCACTTGAGAAGATTTATAAAACTTCGCGAACTTTATAGAATTTTTAAAGACCCTTTTAAAAAACTCCGAGTTTAGTGGTTTGTTTGAAAACTCCGTATTTATTTAAGGAAGATTTTAATTAGCCCAATCCTTGTGTTTAGGTGACGTTTGAAAACACATGTCGTTACATTAGATCAATCTAGAATTTTGTCGTCAAAATCCGTTATAAAGTCGTTAATTAAGTTGTGAGAAAAACTTTTATCTGCATTTTGTAAAGAAAACATCTTATCGATTATTTTGTATTCAAACCGTCTCAAGTTTAAACCAAAAATTAAACTAAACTAATAATGGCCTTATTACATAACAAAATCCCAAGAAAAATTAAAGAAAAGTAAAGTTCTATTTGATAAAACCGTGCATGGCCACCTCGTAGTCCTCTCCGGCCCAAATCCAGTGCATTATGCATCACCTGCAAAAATGTTAGGCAAAAAGAGTGAGTCAAAAGACTCAGTGTGCAATTGCCAAGTACCATCACCGGGCCCGAGCCCATTCATATCCCATCTGGGCCTTAGCCCCCTTACATAATCACATTGGGTGAAGCCCATGCGAAACCGGATTGGGCCTTAGCCCTACAGCACAGTATAGCAGATAGCATATGCAAAATGATGCAAAACCCAACCCAGCCTAAATATCCATCCGCTACACACCACCCGTTCCTCTCGAACACACCAGTGGGGATTTCTACAATCGACCCTCACCGCTACACACCATCGATGGCAGTCGTGCTGCAATCAGCTGCTCATTGCCAAACTATGTGGCATAACCACCGATATTATGTGACAATGTCACCGAAGTATGTGGCAAAGCCACCGAAATAATTGTGACAACGTCACCAGAGTATGTGGCATAGCTACTGAAAACACTGCCCCTTTGATCATTATCATATCCCATGTCCATGCAACACACGATCATAATGGTATGAATGCAACATATAATGCAACATATAACAGCATACTTAAAATATTCAAAACATGTGCATATTCATGCCAATGACATTACTTATCAAACATAATCAGAGAATAACTCACCTGGTGTTACGATTCTTACCCTCCATGGGTAACACAATAGCTATTACTGCGTTTTCGGCTTTCAAACAACACATATATTTATTATAACAGACCAAAGAAAGTGTGGGAATTACACACCTGTAAACGCAAAGAACTAAACTTTCAATCTCGTTAACACCCTCTCTCGCAGAGATCACAGCAATCTGCCTATCCCGATCCGAAGTCGGACCACAACCCGGTGGAAAATCCCGAACGGCTGACACTGCGTGCCGTTTGAACTTAAGGGCAGGAACTACGAGCCCAACCCCCTCCCTTACTTGGCTGGAATTTGAATCCATGGAAAGATCTTGATCAGAAGATAGGGTTAAGGCATTAAAGAAGGTGAAAGAGAGAATAGATGCTCAAACGAAGAAGTTTCTTACCTAGGTCGACAGAAACCGAAAGCTAATAGACTTGTATTAAGTAATCATTTGAGTCCCTACACAAACACCATATAAGAATCGATTCTCCAAAATAGATTAAAAGGAGTGGCCTTCGGCAAAACAAGTTGGTATGAACCCCCTACCTTGATCGACCAAATCCATTTGCCCCCCAAAGATCTTCCAAACGCTGGCCAGATTCAGAAAGGAATACGAAGATGAGGCCTCCTGCATTCGGCCAATGCACCAAAGTACTAAGTTAACGCCTTCGATTTAACAACCAGCAATGGAAAGGAAAGAACCGAAAAAGAAGAAGAACACTTACCACCAAACAATAAGAAGCCTATTTGAGAAGGTTAGAAAATAGGTGACGGCAATCCAAAGAACCAAGAACGAGCGAAGAGAAACAAACGCACAAGGGAGATTCGACTATTATGAAAAGTAAAAACAAACTCAAAGAGAGGGAATGAGGGATAGGTTTCGGCTTTTAGAAGAAGAAATAGAGGAGAAGGATGAATCACCAAGAAGTGATATGAAGGTTCGGCAATGAAGAAGTAAGAAGAAGAAATATGAAGCAAGTAGGTGTTTCGACTTTTGGTTGACAAAGGAATGAATGCAAAAGTTAGAGTCCAAAAGATGGTTTCGGTTTTGATAAATGAGAGAAGAAAACAAATGTTCAAAAATGCAAACGAGAATGAAAGGTTTCTAAGCTTGATTTGCTAACACTCTACTCAAAATGACCTTTGAAAGAATCGGCACACACACACACACACACCCCTAAAGATCGAAAATATACAAAAGAGATGGAAGAAAGGTCTAAGACTCAAAGGACTTTCGGCACACTCACTTCCCCTAGCCCCCAAAACCGAAACCCCCTCCTTGCACCATACCATATTCGGTCAACAACCCCCCAACAAGCCACCAAATCCCTTGATCATCTCCTACATTCACTCTCCTCCCACCATTTGAATCGGTTTGACTCATTCAAACCTCACTACTTCCTCATCCCCTCTCATTCAAAATATTTGACTTATTCCACCAACCACCTTGGAGAGCCCTTGCCGAAGCCACCACTTTAGGCTCCTAAGCGTAAAAAAATAAAGCTCCTGAATGTTGTTGATGCGACTCGAACCCCTTCCCCATGTTGCTTCATTGTGATGCCACTTACATGCAACCTAAGTGGCGTCTCCTTGCCACTTTACCACTTCACTTCTTGTGTCAACAAACACAAGCAATGATCCTTAAAGCATTTCCCAGCTAGCTCTCCCCTAAAGTGCCCAAAAATGAAATTTTCACTAAGGCTCAAGCTCAACCCTGAGCCTTCCCGGGGCCCCCAAACATAACAAATTAACAGATAAAGCGTACCAAACACAGAGAAACATAGTAAATGCAAAGCCCCTAATTCTCGGATGTTACAATATGCTTCTTAATATCCTTATTCTTTAAAAAACTTAACATGTAGAGCTATCAGACTTACCAGGAGATGGAACATCCACTCATTAATTTAGAAACGTTAGCTTCCCACTTAATAAAGGAGAATAAGACATATAAGTTTAAGAAGGAGAACACGAAAGTAGTATTGAAGGAAGAAAACCATCCAAACAAACCCTTCTCACCATATATATATATTCAACTTCCCCTTAGTGGAACTTGACAAGTTTCAATTGTATCCAGAATTTGTCCTAATAAAAGACCTACGAAATTCAGGAGAAATATAAATGAGAATATTATAGAAATATTATACAAAACCCAATTAGCACAATGCACAAGCAAACTGCTCGTACTATACTTTTGGAGATAACTCTCACAAGGCTTACTCTTCACTTGACATAATCTTTTCTTAAATAGAAAAATATCCTGAATTAAAATCTTTAATTACTTCCAAGGTAGATACTTTATGCCAACTCTTATTCTCCAAAATATTGCAAATGCATAGACTACACTATGCCAAACAAATAACATCACATCTACGCGTCTTCTAATTAGGTTTACCAGATTTGAGGTGTGACAAAATATTCCATACCTGATTCATTCATTTTCCTCTCACTAGTGTAGACTCAAAATTTAAAAATCAAATCTTCCATTACCTCTTATTCCATAGTTCACCAATTTCACACCTCACATGTTTTATGATACCCGATGAAACATTGTAAAAGAACTCAAAGCATAGCTACACTTCACATCAAAGGCTCTTCTAAACTAATCATGTACAAACCTGTCCGGGCTAAACCTTTATCGACACAATAACAGTCTGGCCAGGGCTTTATATACATGTAAGGTTACCAGTTCAAGCTAAACCTTTAAAGCGACATCACACAAATCTTCGAGTCCACAACAAATGCTAGATCTCGAAATCATCAAGAAATAACATGTAGCCATATATTTGAGTCTTTTACTAAGTTCACCGAGACACTTTCATTTTTATAGCCTCTTACTCATTCCTTTGTATCATAATTCAATATCTCCATTCTATAATCAAAAACCGAGTTTGACTTACCAACTTTCGAATTATACAATGAGAGAACATAAACAAAAAAGATTTAAACAATGTTGATAATGTATGAACTTACCCGGCAAAATGGAAATAGACTCAACGAAAAAGGTCAATCTACAATCTTTCCTTTTCCACGTTTGTCTCCAAGTTGGTTCAAAACTTGATCTATAGCATAATTTAATTTAACTTAGAAATTTTAAACACTATATATCAGCTTATAATGCGTTTAAACTAGTTTCAAACATTCACTATGTAGTCTTTATTGTTAAAAATAATAATTCTTGCTCAGCTATATCGACCACAAGAGTCTCAAATGCCTCCTATCCCAAATGGATTTAAACTTAAGACAGCATCATTGGATTGAACTGTTGAAAGACTATGATTATGAAATCAATTATCACCCTGGAAAAGCAAATGTTGTATCTAATACTTTGAGTAGGAAGGCATCAATTGAATTGTGAGAAATGTTTTGCTCAGCTCAATATTGGCAGTAATGGTAGCCTATTAGTTGAATTGAGAACCAAACTTGTGTTGCTTGATCGAATAAATGAGGTGTAGCTTGTTGATGCTAAGTTGTTTGAGAAAAAGAAGCTAGTTCTGCAAGGCATCGTTGAAAATTTTAGCGCAAGTGAAACAGATTGCCTCAGATTTCATAATTGGATTTGTGTCCCCAATATTGTTGAATTAAAAAATTGATTTTATGCAAAAATGTTCGCTATGCATCCTAGCAGTGCAAAAATGTATCGTGACCTCCGAGAATCATACTAATGGCCCAAAATAAAATGGGAGATTGTTGAATATGTTGCTAAATGTTTGAACTGTCAACGAGTAAAGACCGAGCATCAAGTTTCCACTAGGTTGTTATAGCCTATCTCTATTCCAGAATGAAAATAGGAATAAAGTACAAATGATTTTGCGATTGGTCTACCGACTTTAACAAGCAAAAGAAATGCCATTTGGGTAGTAGTTAATAGACTAACAAAGGCTGCTAATTTTTTGGGATGAGAACTGATTAGTCACTTCAAAAGCTAGCTGAAATTTATATTCACTAGATAGTTAGACTTCACGAGATGCCTGTGTCTATTATCTCCGGTTGAGATCCTCACTTTACGTTAAGATTCAGGAAGTTGTTGCATGAATCTTTAGGTACAAGATTGAATTTTAGCTCAGCGTTTCATCCCCAGTCTGATGGTCAATCAAAATGATTATTTCATATATTGAAAGATATGTTACGAGCTTGTGTTATTAATTTTGAATCTGGCTAGAAATGTTATGTACAACTAGCCAAATTTGTGTATAATAACAGTTTCCAGTCAAGTATTCGAATGGCTACGTATGAAGATTTATATGGCCATAAATGTAAAACGCCTATATGTTGGTTGAAAATGAGAGAAAGAATAATCATCAGGGTAGATTAATTCAAAAAGTAGAGAATAAAGTAAAGTTGATCAAGGACATATTGGAAGCAGCATTGATAGGCAAAAATCATATGCAAATCTGAAAACAGAGGGATAACGGATATTTAATGGGTGATAAGGTGTTTCTGGAGCTTTCTCCATGGAAAAAGGTCCTGCAATTTGGTTGAAAATGGAACTTGAGTCCTAAGTTTATCGGATCGTATCAAATAATTGAAAGGGTTGGAGTGGTAGCTTATCGTCTAGCCCTACCATTGGAATTGCAAAATATTCATGATGTATTTCATGTATCCATGCTCAGGTGATATCGTTTTAATTTGTTCCATGCTATTATAGTGGAAGAAATTGATATTCAACTTGACTTATCTTATGAGGAGAAATCAGTTGAAATCTTAGCTTTCGAAGTGAAAAAAGGAAGGAATGTAACACTCCTAACCCATATTCTTTGTCAAAACAGGGTTATAGAGCATTACCAAAATTTACAATTCAAACAGACAAAAATTTCAAACATTTCATATGATAGCAATGTTAAAACCAAGTCAAATCATACATATTGTCCATTATACGAGCCCTCGAGGCCCTAAATATGCACTAGAAACAAGTTAGAACTAAATCGGAAACTAAGATAATTTTTCAGAAAATAGTGAAAAATTTCAACACTATTTTTCAGAAAATAGTCAAATTAGGGGCACACAGCTGTGTCCTAGCCAGTGTCCATGCCCATGTAACTCACTGACTTGGGTCACACAGCCAACCGACACCTCGTGTGCTAAGCCTTGTACCCTTCGAAGTAACCTCACACACTCGTGCGCCAGGCCGTGTAACAGCCTTACTTGCAACCCTTTGAAAGCTATAGGGAACACATGACCGTGTCACCTGGCCGTGTGTCACACACGGCTGAGACACATGCCCGTGTCTCTACCCGTGTGGATGAAAATAGGCCATTTTACAAGCCAATTTTCTCACCCAATTAGGCATGTACCTACAACCAACATTCCATATATTTACAAGCCATAACAATGCATCCAAATCAAGCATAAACAAGCCATAAACATATGTTATAACATCATACAACCAATATACCCTTAGGCACCTCAAATGACAATATATAAACATGTCTAACCATGTATTCAATTTGACCAAATAATCAACTAACTTGTATGCATAGTTGCATCAATACATATAATGTAATTTACTTACCAAAACACAACCATTTGGTACCAAAATATCATTCTATAACTAGCATCAAATAACCAATTAGATTATACATATCAAAGTACCAATTCACAACAAGTTGCAAGACTTATACAATATATACATTCAACTATCACTTCGTCTTCCATCAGTCACCTATATCAAGCATATCATCAACCATTTTTAATCTACTTATAAACATACCAAACTATACCATTTCATCAACAAAATGCCAAACCACAAGCCAAGTTAAATGGCCAAAACAACCACCAAAATATATGGCCAACATTAACCAAAATACCTATACACTCCATTATAACAAAAATTAAACAACCAAATGTACCAAAAGAGCCGATGGATAGTGTGATAGAACTCTGACAAGCTTCCAACCCGAACAGGCCTCCGATACACTGTAAAACACAAAAAATAAAATAGAGTAAACATTTAAGCTTAGTAAGTTCATATAATATAGAATAAAACTTACCATTTAATCATATAATAGGTAAGTAAACATATCATATCCTAACATAATTTGGCCAAATGCCTAAGCACATATACATCAACCATGTTAGCCATGTAAATACATATATAAACCAATAATCATGGATGAGCACATCAAATGATTAATTTCATATACATGTATCATCAAATTCCATTTTCCATATAACATGTAACAACATTTCCATGTAATTCATATGTGTGCTTGTAATAGTCTGTATCGAACTCTTACCAATTCGTATCAGAATATTGCTCGTTGAACCATTTAGAATACCATTGGATACCTTGGATAGCTCAAATGTAGTGCGCTACTCATATAACTATAATCCGTCAAATCCTGTACATGTATACTTATACGAGCTGTGAATCGGTATGCTCACTCGAGCTATAAATCGGTATGCTCTCACGATCTGTAGATCGGTATGCTCTCACAAGCCGTGGGTCAGAATGTAGCTGCATGATGCATCTCACATGAGCTGTGGAGTATTCGCAACACAAGCATGACCTCATCCATCGGTAGGACATTCAGGACTAGTACTCGAATCACATAAACCCTAATGACATGTCATTTGTATCCCACGAAATCCTAAGGTCCAACGGGGCTCGATAGTCGTACATAGTTGGATATGCAACCGTGTATACATGTAGAAAATTTAAAATTTATGCATATTTCAAAATAAAACATATAATCACAATTTAATCACCCGAACTTACCTCGACGAGTATATGTAAATACTGAGGTGATTAATCCGAGACTTTCTCTTTGCCCTGATCTAACTCTATATGAGATCTGACTTGATCAATCAAGGAAAATAAGAATGGCTGAATGCTAAGCTTCCATGGCTTTATTTTTCTTTTATTTTATGTTGAAAGAAAGGTTAAAGATCATAACCTAATTGTTGTTTTATTTTATTTTGCCATTATTTACCAAATTACGTAATTAACCTTTAAAATTAATCATAATTTCAATAATGCCAAAGCATTAAAATCCACTATCAACTGTAATAGTGATAAACCATAAAAGTAACATATTTTAGGCCCACATTTAGCATGCTTTTGGATGATTTAAGCCTTGAATTGTGTAATTTGGTTCTCTTAATCCTTTGTTTACATGTTTTATACCCAGGAGAGCACCAAAGGATGAAAAGAACGAGAAACGGGCCCAAAATAGAGTAAATGGGCCATATCATGAAATCCACATGGCCTAGGCCCAAGACCACACGACTGTTCCTCATCAACAGACTCGAACACGGCCTAACCATGATTCACACGGGCGTGTGCCATGGGCGTGTCCTTGTCCCGGCCAAGAGGAGTTTTACTCGGAATAAGATACTTGGAGGCACAGAAATATATTCCAAAGCCTATTTAAACACCTTAGGAGGAATTCTACTCGAATTAGGATACTTAGGGGCCAAGAAAGGCATCTCAAAGCTTATATAAACACCCTAGGGGGCAACTTAGGCGGGGAGTTCGGCAAAAGCCTTCTGCCAGGGCTTTTGTCGGAGGAACCCAAGGCTTTAGTTAGGGGGCGTCCAGCTAGGCCAAAGAAGGAAGATTTGTGGGGATTTACTCAAAGATAGCCAGTTGATTCATCTCAAGAAGCCGGAATCATACTCAAGACAGAGGATCTCACCTACAATTCCTTCAGGGGGTTTTAGGGATTTCTTATGTTTTGTTTTATCTTTTCTCCTGAGATGTTTTCTTTTATTGTTATGAACTAAACCCTCAGATACCTGAGGGGGATGAAACCTAAGATGAATCTTGTTATCGTTTGCTGAACTATATGATAAATATTTGACTTGTTCTTAATTATGTGTTCTAAATTATTGTGTTGATATTTTCGGGATATTAATTCAAGTGTGATGTGCTTAGGTGGAGGAGCAAAAGTCCTTGTCTAAGAGTAGATCTAGCATAATTAAGCGGAGTTGATCGCACGCCTAGAGATAAGGTGACGAGATTTTGCCGGATTGGGGTGAAACCTAATATGGGAGTCGATAGATCGAGTTAATGCAATTCTAGGGGTTTTAATTAGAAAGAGATTTCAATTAATCAACCTAGGGTTAGACGTTAGTCACCTCGGGAGAGGGATTAATATACGTTAGGGAATCCTATGGATCAAGTCAAATGAATAAATCGTCTGGTTCAAGTTAGGTAACAAGTGAAGTCTAAGTGGATTCTTCCTTGGGTATCGTCTTAATCAATTGGTTTTTCCTCAAAGTTATTTTCTGAATTCCATTCTTCTTTGTCTTAGAGTCTTTAGTTTAGTAGTTATTTAATTTTAGATTAGATAAACAATTCCCTTAATTCTTAGGCTAGATAATAAAAAGAGAATTAGTATTAGTACTTCTGGTTCTTTTGGGTTCGACAATCCGGTCTTGCCTTAACTATACTATTGTTTGATAGGTGCGCTTGCCTCAAATCGTTGTCATAGTTAGTTTCTAAGTTCGATCATTCTTTATATAAATTTTAAGACTTTGACATCGCATAAAACGATACGATCAAGTTTTTTGCGCCTTTGCCGGGGAACTAAAATATTATGAAAACTTAATTTTTATTACTCTAGCTGCTATTATTATTTTTATTTTTAATTTTTATTTTTTTTACATTGCTAAATTTTCTTTTATTTGATTTTGGCAGAAAGAGGAGATGGCACTGAATAACTATCAGTGGTAAGTTATGAGGACAAAGCCAACAAAAGCAGCTGATATCTACAACCTCGACCCAGTAACCATGCTATCAAACCAGGTAGAGATGTTACATAAAAAATTTGATGGTTTATACGGTTCTTCGCAGGCACATCCAGTTATGCAGTGCGAAACAAATGGAGGTGTGGCGAATCCTAAGTACCCACCCTACGGACATGGCATGGAAAGCGAACAAGTCAACTATATGGGTAGCTATTCTAGACCTCAAAATAATTTTTATAGTGACACTTATAATACAGGTTGGAGGTACCATCCCAATTTCTTGTGGGATGATCAAAGTAGCCAAAGACCGGAACTTCCTCCAGATTTTCAACAACCACCTCACCAACAGGAAGAGGAGTCGAACCTCGAGGAGATGCTGACAAAATTCATGGCAGACACAAAAAGACGTTTCCAAAATATAGAAACGAAACTTGAGGCATCAACACAGGAGATCAAGGGTCAGTTAGGGCAACTTGCTAAGCTGATCTCAAAACAACTACAAGAAAGCTTGCCAAGCAACACTGAAACTAACCCAAAAGAGCAAATTCAAGCCGTAACAGCTCATGACAGTGAAAGGTTAGTGGACTCTAACCCGAGGCAAGAGCCTGTGGTAAGTGAACGTAAGGTTGAGGTAAGCCATGATTTACCAAACCCAGTGATTACAGAGAATCAAGCTCGTGTACCATACCCTGATGCGATAAGAAAAGACCACACAGAGGAGAAATTTGGTAAATTTCTTAACTTCCAAAGAAATTTCATATTAACTAGCCGTTTCTTGAAGCTCTTTCGCAGATGTCAGATCCTAAACCTCGTGTCGATAAAGAAGAAATTCATGAGGAACGAAGGCTTTGGATCGATGAACTAGATGAATGGAAGACACACTTCAAAGAGAAACTAAAAACACACGAAGCAAAAATGAGGCAACTCCACGACGAACTTAATGATGGGACAACCCAGCTTAAAATAGGAGATCAGGTACTCAAAATCTTCACAGATGGAACAGTTGAGGTAAGTTGTCCTAAAATCAACACCTTTAAGGTAAATACTACTCGACTTAAACTTTATATCAATAACCGAATTGATCGCATGAGAAAGGATTTCCACCTCCTCAAACCACCATGATTGTGCGACTAACAGGTAAGTCTAGCTCAAGACTTTAAACGAGCGCTTCTCGAGAGGCAACCCAAGAACTAACTCTACTAATTAGTTTCGTTTTATTTCTTTTCGTATTCAGGCGTAGGTTTCCATACCCACAAGGCCTTACACATGGCCATGGCTGTGGCCGTGTAGGCACCACAAGTAGGTAAAAAGGCGTGGCCATAGACGTGTGGCAACGGGACAAATTTTTTCCAAAAACATGGCCTGTATCTCTATTTAAACCCCCTTCTTATTTTCTCTTTTCCAGATGTCTTTCTTCTTTCATTTTCCATTATTTATTTTATTTTTATTTTTCTTTATTATTTTCTTCTTATTCTTCGTACCATTTAGATTTAGCTTAGGATACAATAAAATCATGCTGGCTGCTTCGAGGATTCAAATTCGAACGGTTCGAGGCGCTTCCCCATGTTCACCTCCAATCTTATCCGGCTTCTTTTCATTGACTTCATCCAAAATTTAGGAAGTTTCACCTCTCCCCCCATCTTATGATTTTATGATTATTTTGATCTTATCTATCTTTGTACATTGAGGGCAATGTACATCTTAAGTGTGGGGGGTTAACTATAGTATTATTTGAAAATCCCTGAATTATGCCTTGTTCTAAAGTAAGTTTCTCATTTTATGATTAGAATGAAATTTCCCTGATTTATGATTTTTATTTATATGTTTTGGATTAAGTCATTGATAATTATGCATTGATGATTAAATTTGAAGGATACTAGAGAATCAAGCTTAATAAGTCTATTTTTCAGAATTAATTTTTTTTAGGTTGTCTACCTGAATCTAATTATTACCTTGAAGTTTGAAACTTACGAGGTTGACATTAAAAACCCATAATTTTTGTGAGATTTTGAGCCTGATAGAGCATACATTCTTTCGTGCTCACTCTTTGATTATGAATGTGTCAACATTGATTTGTTATTCTAGAACTTGCTTCGATTATACATGTCAAGACCACACCTTTGATTTGATATATAGAGATGAAAAAGGCACTTAGGATTTAACCCACTTACTCCACTGAAAGCTTACCTTCATAATTAACCCCTAGTGGACCACGTTGATCCTAACAACCCTTTTTATTGACTCACCTACTAATATTAACCCAAAACCCTTTGTATTTGTTATCACCAGTCCTTGACTACCCTTATATCGAGATTTAATTTGATTAGTTACCTAATTATATTATTTCAGTAGTTGAATTCATCCTTTATTATTGACTTGTTCTTAAAAAAACGAAGTATATTCATTATTAGTTCTACTAAGTGAGCTTACATGTTTAAATTTCAAATCTTGAAGAAAAAGCTCGTATTATTAGTTTTCAATTGATGTAATTATTTAGGATTAGTTCATTTTTTTAGATAGGTAAATTTTCAATTCAATCTCGATTCTGACCTTCTAATTTAGCCTTTATCCACACCTTTAACCTAAGCCCCGTTACAACCTTTTTTAAAGACCTTTTGATCTGTGTATCATCTCATTTTACAGTGGTGGAGATTTGATTTTCAGGCAAGCCTATGGGATTAACTTTTCATGTTCGACTTTTGAGTGCATAATTTTGAACCTTAAACACTTTGAGTGATTTGAGTGAATCTTTATTGAGGATGTCAACTCTTGTCGATTTTGAATCAGAGGTAACTAATTAGGTGAGGGGAAACACCTAATGTTTTCAGGGCTATAAATGTATGACTTTGATTGTTTGAATCTTTAGGACCCTTTGAGTTGAATTATCCATGTATGAATTACCTTTGAATTATGATGAAACATTATTGATGAATATTATGAATTGAGGAAGTTTGTTTTAATTATGAGTTGAGAATTTTGCTTGAAGACAAGCAAAAGCTTAAGTGTGGGGGTATTTGATAAACCGTAAAAGTAACATATTTTAGGCCCACATTTAGCATGCTTTTGGATGATTTAAGCCTTGAATTGTGTAATTTGGTGCTCTTAATCCTTTATTTTCATGTTTTATACCCAGGAGAGCACCAAAGGATGAAACGAATGAGAAAAGGGCAAAATGGAGTAAATGGGCCATATCATGAAATCCACATGGCCTGGGCCCAAGACCGCACGGCCATGCCTCATCAACAGACTCGAACACAGCCTGACCACGATTCACACGGGCGTGTGCCATGGGCGTGTCCCTGCCGCGGCCAAGAGGAGTTTTACTCGGAATAAGATACTTGGAGGCAAAGAAACACATTCCGAAGCCTATTTAAACACCCTAAGAGGAATTCTACTCGAATTAGGATACTTAGGGGCCAAGTTAGGCATCTCAAAGCTTATATAAACACCCTAAGGGGCAACTTAAGTGGGGAGTTTGGCAGAAGCCTTCTGCCAAAGCTTTGTTGGAGGAACCCAAGGCTTTAGCCAGGGGGCATCCAGCTAGGCCAAAGAAGGCAGATTTGTGGGGATTTACTCGAAGATAGCCAGTTGATTCATCTCAAGAAGCCGGAATCATACTCAAGACGGAGGATCTCGCCTACAATTCCTTCAGGGGGTTTTAGGGATTTATTATGTTTTGTTTTATCTTTTCTCCTGAGATGTTTTCTTTTATTGTTATGAACTAAACCCTCAGATACCTGAGGGGGATGAAACCTAAGATGAATCTTGTTATCGTTTGCTGAACTATATGATAAATATTTGACTTGTTCTTAATTATGTGTTCTAAATTCTTGTGTTGATATTTTCAGGATATTAATTCAAGTGTGATGTGCTTAGGTGGAGGAGCAAAAGTCCCTGCCTAAGAGTAGATCTAGCATAATTAAGCGGAGTTGATCGCACGCCTAGAGATAAGGTGACGAGATTTTGCCGGATTGGGGTGAAACCTAATATGGGAGTCCATAGATCGAGTTAATGCAATTCTAAGGGTTTTAATTAGAATGATATTTCAATTAATCAACCTAGGGTTAGACGTTGTCACCTCGGGAGAGGGATTAATATACGTTAGGGAATCCTATGGATCAAGTCAAATGAATAAATCGTCTGGTTCAAGTTAGGTAACAAGTGAAGTCTAAGTGGATTCTTCCTTGGGTATCGTCTTAATCAATTGGTTTTTCCTCAAAGTTATTTTCCGAATTCCATTCTTCTATGTCTTAGAGTCTTTAGTTTAGTAGTTAGTTAATTTTAGATTAGATAAACAATTCCCTTAATTCTTAGGCTAGATAATAAAAGGAGAGTTAGTATTAGTACTATTGGTTCCTTTGGGTTCGACAATCCGGTCTTGCCTTAACTATACTATTGTTCGATAGGTGCGCTTACCTCAAATCGTTGTCATAGTTAGTTTCCAGGTTTGATCATTCTTTATATAAATTTTAAGACTTTGACATCGCATAAAACGACACGATCAAATAGTCTAATTTCCATATGAGGAATTCCACTATAAATTTCTATAGCTATTTAATACCTTTAGCTACTAGAACTCAACTTTTGCACTTTATGTGATTTTGTCCTTTTTATCAAATTAAGCATGTAAACGGTAAAATTTCTTAACAAAATTTTTATACGGTACTACTATCAAGCTGTAGGCAATAAAATAATAATAAAATATATTTTCCAACTTCAAATTTGTGGTCTCAAAACTACTATTCCAATTTTACTAAAAACGGGCTGTTACAACTCACCTGTAACAGCCCAGTTTAGAACCTAATCGGAATAGTGGTTTTGGGACCACAAGTCTGAGGTCGGAAAAATATTTTAATATTTTTTTTAGTGTTTTCAATATGTGATTAAGCATGTGTGAAAATTCTGTGTGAAAATTTTATTGATTGTATGCTTAATTTGCAAAAAGGACTCAATCGCATAAAATGTAAAAGCTATGTGCTGGTTGTTAGAGTGCTTATTTGGCATGGATTTTAAAATGAGGGGTCCTTATGTTGTAATTAGACCTTTGTTAGTGGGGATGGACATAAAAGGTCATTAAATGGATGAATATATAATGTTTAAAATAAGGTTAAAATGGTAATTGAATTATTAAGTTAATATTAATAAAACAAATAAGAAAAAAAAATGAAGCCATTATCATCATCTTTGCTGAAATTTGAAAGAAAAAGAAAGAAAATAAGCAAGTTAGCGTTCGACACACATTTTGGTTAATTAAGGTATGTTTTTGCTTCAGTTTTTGATGATTTCTACGTTTTTGTGATCGTTGCTTAGTGTATTATCAAGCCCATGCTTTAATTTTAGAATTTGATGAAGATTTTGAGATGTGCCATTGATGAATGTTTAAGCTTTGTTATAGTTGATGATGAAATATGAAAGATATGTGATAGATTAACATATGTTGTCTTTGAAATTTTGGTGAATTTGAGTAATTTGGGCTAAATTGTGAAAATGAGAAATTGGAGGAGTAAAATGTGAAATAAATGAAATATGTGGGCCTGTATGAACATGAGGAATGTTCGGCCAAGTATGGGAATATTGAAATTATGTGTATTTTGTGATTTTATGAAATAGGGACTAAAATGTCAAAATGTGCAAATGTGATGGCTATTTTGTAAAATGCCCTAAATATGTGTTTGGATTAAATTAAATGATTTGATGAATGAATGAGCTAAATTTGAATACGTATAGATCAAGAAAAGAGAAATTCAGACTTAGATCGAGGCAAGAACAAAGTACTTGATTGATCGACTCGAATCGTTAATTCTACGTCTGAGGTAAGTTCGTTTATAATACGAATTGTTTAAACCATGCTCATGTGTTATATAATGAAAGATTATGAAGTTAATGAATTGTTAATATTAAATGTGGATTGAGAGATGTGGCACTAAGTGTGTGACATAGGATTATTATAGTAGAGAACGGCACTGTATGTGCGAAATAAATAAAGTATGGACTGCATTGATTAGCACTGTGTGTGTGATATAGAGTTAAATTCGGTTTAATGTGAAGGCAATAAGTGTATAATGATATTTAAGCTTTGGTTAAGAAATTGGCACTAAGTGTGAGACTAAATTGAATGAATAATGAGGATCGATCGAAATGTGGTATCGAGCATTGAGTAGCAAGAATTATCGTTAACTAAGTGTTGGCAATGGTATTTACAGAACCTATGTGGTTGATAATTTCATAAATGGTTATATGATGGTTGAGTGAGCGTAGTAGTTATGGATGAGTTTGAGTATTCTTATGAAATAATCTATATGATGGTTTATTTTATATATTGATTTTGAATCACTAAGTTAAATGTATTATATTACGAATGTACTAAGCTCTTAAGCTTACTGTGTGAAGTTTTCTGTGTTTTATAGTGTCTTTAAAGCTAGCTCGGATTCGGGGATCGTCAGTGACTCAATCACACTATCGACTATCTATTTTGGTACTTTTGGAAGATGTATATATTTGAATATGGCATGTATAAGCTAGTGATTATGGTATATTTAGTGTTGTATAGTTCTTGTCATGTGATATGGCTTGAAAGATGAATGATTTTGGTATATGCCTTATATGTGTGAAAAGGATGGTTAATAAGGATATGTGTGTCTTATGTGAATGGTCTTTATGCTAAGTCTTGGTGATATGGAAGTAGTATGTTCATGCTATGAAATGGTATGGATTAAATGATGCATAAATTATATGATTTTGAATGTGTAGATGATAATTTGGATTCTTATGTTAAGATGGATTTGTATAGAAAGATAAATGATGATGTAAAAAGATTAAATTTAGTATGTTATGTTTGAATGCCATTTGAGGCATGATTTTGATTTAGCTTGATGCTTGTAGGAGTGATCATAGTGTGGATGGCAAATTGGCCTTGCAAATGGCCTATTTTTGCCCACAGGGTTGAGCACACGAGCGTGTGGCTCGACCGTGTCTCTTAAATTTGTAATTTGATTCAAGTCAGGCTCGTACATGGGCTAGACACATGGGCGTGTGACTGGCTGTGTGATGCAAGTTAGTATTGACCACGGTTTGGACACACGGGCATGCCCGAGGCCGTGTGCCTCACACGGCCTACCCACACGAGCGTGTGAGCCCTGTAGCTTAGAAAAATGTTAAGTTTTAGAAAAATTTTGTATGTGTTCGATTTAGTCCCGACCCCTTTTTAATGCATGTTTAAGGTCTCGTAGACCTATATAAGGGACTCTATGATTGTGAATGATTAAGTTAAGATGAGAAATGATTATAAATGTTCCGAATGTTTGGTAATGCCTCTTAACCCTATTCCAGCGACGGTTACGGGCTAGGGGTGTTACATTTTATTGGTATTAAGCTACGGTTTAGTCGATTCTAGGTCTAACGTAGCGTGTGTGTCTAGCTATACATGCCATATATATAATTGCGATAGTGTGATGAATCCTGATAGTTAAAATTGTGTTTTCTTATAGTAAATGGATCCCGATCGAGTAGTTGCTGATGATGTTGAGAGCAATGCGCCTGCTCCCACTCAAAGGACAACGCCGGTTGAATCTAGGCCATTGCTAGTAGCCACAAGGGAGAGGCTAAGCAAGCCTTTTTCCAAATGATAAGTGAGTGGTTTTTAGAGTTCGTTTGAACGAATCCGGCTGTTCAACAACCTCCACCCTTGCAAGTACCTGTAGTGCCACAAGTGACAGATCTGATCCGATTGAGTAAACCTCCTGTGGATAAAATCTGAAAGTATGTTGCTTAAGAGTTTAGGGCCACAGTTGATGATGATGTCGAGCGAGCTGAGTTTTGGCTCGAGAATACAGTTTGAGTGTTTGATGAGATGTCATTGACTCCTGATGAATGCTTAAAATGTTTTGTTTCGTTTTTGAGAGGTACGACATATAATTGGTGGAAAACGTTGATATCTATGGTTCCGAGAGAGAGAATCACCTGGGATTTCTTTCAAGCTGAATTCCGGAAGAAATATATCAGTCAACAATTCATAGATCAGAAACGTAAAGAATTCCTTGAGCTGAAACAAGGCCGTATGTCAGTTATGGAATATGAGCGGGAATTTGTGAGATTGAGCCAGTATGCACGAGAATGTGTTTCAACAGAAATTACTATGTGCAAACAATTTGTTGAAGGTCTGAATGAAGACATTAAATTGTTGGTGGGAATACTTGATTTGAATGAATTTGTAGTGTTAGTTGAAAGAGCCTGCAAAGCCGAGGAGCTTAGCAAAGAAAAGAAGAAAGCAGATTTTGAAGCTAGAGATGAAAGAAAAAGATCGATGAGTAAGTCGTATCAACCTTCGTCAAAGAAATTCAGAGATGCAGCTAATCGCTCAAATGTTTCATTTGGACATCCGAGTAAAGATCGAGTGAAACAGAATACTAGTTCTAAAACTCAAATTCCAATTGAATCGAGTGTTGGAAGTGTCAGAAGCAATAAGCCTGAGTGTAGAAAGTGTAGAAGACATCATATCAGAGAATGCTTGGGCAAGTACAATAATAGATCTTGCTATAAATGTGGATCAAGAGATCACTTTATTCAGGATTGTCCAGAGTTAGATGAGAAAGATACTGTTCAGAGTGCGAGGCCGAGTAACACGACAGCTAGGGGTAGACCACCCAGAAACACTAGGAATGTGAGTGGTAGTCAGAGAGGAACAACAGATACAGCTGTGAGATTTGAGGCGAGAGCACCTATTCGAGCCTACGCTATTCGCCCTCGCGAAGAGGTGTCATATCTAGACGTCATAACTGGTACTTTTACTCTATTTGATACTGATGTGATTGCACTGATAGATCCAGGCTCTACTCATTCATATGTGTGTGTGAATCTAGTATCTAGTAAGACTCTACCTGTTGAATCTACTGAATTTATAAATAGAGTATCGAACCCCTTAAGCAAATGTGTCCTGGTTGATAAAGTATGCAAGAATTGTCCGTTGATGTATTGGGATAATTGTTTTCCTGCCAAGCTGATGCTGCTACCCTTTGATGAATTTGATATAATTTTGGGTATGAATTGGCTAACCTTGCATCATGCTATTGTGAATTGTAAATGGAGGAGTATTGATTTGAGAAGTTAGAATGGTGAGATAGTTTGAATTGAATCCAGTGATTTGAATGGGCTAACGGCTATTGTATCTTCAATGAAAGCTTTAAATTATGTGAAAAGGGGTTGCGAAGCCTATCTTGCGTATGTGATAGATACAAAAGTGACAAAAAAGAAAGTTGAATGTGCACCTGTAGTTTACAAGTTCCCAGATGTGTTTCCTGAAGAACTACCGTGATTACCTCCGATACGAGAAGTTGAGTTTGGTATTGATTTAGTGCCGAGGACGACTTCTATTTCAATAGCTTCATGTAGATTGGCACCGACATAAGTGAAAGAGTTGAAGTCTCAATTGCAAGAGTTGATAGATAGAGGATTCGCACGATCGAGTTTCTCGGCCTAGGGTGCTCCTGTATTGTTTGTGAAAAAGAAAGATGGCACTATGAGAATGTGTATTGATTACCGACAGTTGAACAAAGTAACAATAAAGAATAAATATCCTCTACCTCAAATCGATGATTTGTTTGATCAGTTGAAAGGATCTACAATGTTTTCTAAGATAGATTTGAGATCGGGTTACTATCAGCTACGAGTTAAAGAATCAGATGTGCCGAAAACTGCTTTCAGAACGAGGTATGGACATTATGAATTCTTAGTTATGCCTTTCAGACTAACGAATGCTCCTGCAATATTTATGCGTTTGATGAACCAGATATTCAGACCGTATTTGGATCGATTTGTCGTTGTGTTTATTGACGATATTCTGATTTATTCTTGTGATGAGACGCAACATGCCAAGCATTTGAAAATTGTGTTACAAACTCTGCATGAGAAGCAATTGTATGCTAATTTTAGCAAATGTGAATTCTAGTTACGTGAGGTTGGTTTTTTGGGACATATAGTGTCAGCCGCGGGAATACGAGTTGATCCGAGTAAGATTTCAGAAATTTTAGATTGGAAGCCTCCGAGAAATGTGTCTGAAGTCTATAGTTTTCTGGGACTAACGGGATATTCTAGACGATTTGTGAAAGGCTTCTCGATGATTGAGACTCCGTTGACAAAATTTCTACAGAAAGATGTTAAATTTGAGTGGTCAGAAAAGTGCCAACAGAGTTTTGAACAGTTGAAAGCATTGTTGACAGGGGCACCAGTGTTAGTCCAACCTGAATCGGGTAAAGAATTTATAGTTTTCAGTGATGCATCGTTGAATGGTTTGGATTGTGTGTTGATGCAAGAAGGCAAAGTTATAGCTTATGCTTCAAGACATTTAAAAACGCATGGAAAGAACTATCCGACTCATGATCTTGAATTAGCCGCTATTGTATTTGCATTGAAGATTTGGTAAGAAAAAAATAAGAAAAAAATGGTAATTGAATTATTAAGTTAATATTAATAAAAAAATAAGACAAAAATAAAGCCATTATCATCATCTTTGCCGAAATTTAAATGAAAAAGAAAGAAAATAAGCAAGTTAGGGTTCGGCATACATTTTGGTTAATTAAGGTATGTTTTTGCCTTGGTTTTTTATGATTTCCACGTTTTTGTGATCGTTGCTTAATGTATTATCAAGCCCATGCATTAATTTTAGAATTTGATGAAGATTTTGGGATGTGCCATTGATGAATGTTTGAGCTTTGTGATAGTTTATGATGAAATATGAAAGATATGTGATAGATTAACATATGTTGTCTTTGAAATTTTGGTGAATTTGAGTAATTTAGGCTAAATTGTGAAAATGAGAAATTAGAGGACTAAAATGTGAAATAAATGAAATATGTGGGCTTGTATGAACATAAGGAATATTAGGCCAAGCATGGGAATATTGAAATTATGTGTATTTTGTGATTTTATGAAATAGAGACTAAAATGTCAAAATGTGAAAATGTGAGGGCTATTTTATAAAATGCCCTAAATATGTGTGCTTGGATTAAATTGAATGATTTGATGAATGAATGAGCTAAATTTGAATATGTATAGATCAAGAAAAGAGAAATTCGGACTTAGATCGAGGCAAGAACAAAGTACTTGATTGATCGACTCGAATCGTTAATTCTACGTTCGAGGTAAGTTCGTTCATAATACAAATTGTTTAAATCATGCTCATGTGTTATATAATGAAAGATTATGAGGTTAATGAATTGTTAATATTAAATGTGGATTGAGAGATGTGGCACTAAGTGTGCGAAATAGAATTGATACAGTAGAGAACGACACTGTGTGTGCAATACCGAGTTAAATTCGGTTTAATGTAAAGGCAAAAAATTTGCGATGATATTTAAGCTTCGGTTAAGAAATTGGCAATAAGTGTGTGACTAAATCGAATGAATAATGAGGCTTTATCGAAATGTGGTATCGCGCATTGAGTAGCAAGAATGATCGTTAACTAAGTGTTGGCAAAGGTATGTACAGAACCTACATGGTTGATGATTTCGTAAATGGTTATATGGATGGTTAAGTGAGCATAGTAGCTATGGATGGGTTTGTGTATTCTTATGAAATAATCTATGTGATGGTTTATTTTGTATATTGATTTTGAATCACTGAGTTAAATTTATTATATTACAAACTTACTAAGCTCTTAAGCTTACTGTGTGAAGTTTTCTCTGTTTTATAGTGTCTTTAAAGCTAGCTCGGATCCGAGGATTGCCAGCGACTCAATCACACTATTGGCTATCTATTTTGGTACTTTTGGAAGATGTATATATCTGAATATGACATGTATAGGCTAGTGATTATGGTATATTTTGGGTTGTATAGTTCTTGCCATGCGATATGGCTTGAAAGATGAATGATTTTGGTATTTACCTTATATGTGTGAAAGGGATGGTTAATAAGGGTATGTGTGTCTTATGTGAATGGTCTTTATGCTAAGTCTTTGTGATATGGAAGTAGTATGTTCATGCTATGAAATGGTATGGATTAAATGATGTATAAATGATATGATTTTGAATGTGTAGATGATAATTTGGATTGTTATGTTAAGATGGATTTGTATAGAAAGATGAATGATGATGTAAAGAGATTAAATTTAGTATGTTTTTGTATGCTTGAATGCCATTTAAGGCATGATTTTGAATTGGTTTGATGATTGTAGGAGTGATCATAGTGTGGATGGCAAATAGGCCTTGCAAATGGCCTATTTTTGCCCACACGGATGAGCACATAGGCGTGTGGATCGATTGTGTCTCTTAAATTTGTAATTTGATTCAAGTCAGGCTCGCAAACGGGCTAGAAACAGGGGCGTGTGACTGGCCGTGCGATGCAAGTCAATGTCAACCATGGATTGGACACACAGGCGTGTTTGAGGCCGTGTGAGGCACACGGTCTACCTACATGGGCATGTGACCCCTGTAGCTTGGAAAAATATTAAGTTTCAAAATAATTTCGTATGTGTTCGGTTTAGTCCCAACCCGTTTCTAATGCATGTTTAAGGTCTTGTAGACCTATATAAGGGACTCTATGATTGTGAATGAAATTTAAGATGAGAACTTGTAACACCCCTAACCTGTAACCATCGTCGGTCTAGGGTTAAAGGTAATACCGAACAAAACAGAACCTTTTACAGACATTTCATAATATTATTTAACGAATCCAATCCAAGTGCCCCTAGAATAGGTTTACGAGACCATAAACATGCTTTAGAATAGGGTCAGGACTAAACCGAACATATACGAAGATTCTCAAAAATTTGAAAAATTTTCTAAGTTACAGAGGTTACACACCTGTGTAGGCAGGCCGTGTGCCTCCCACGGCCTCAGACATGCCTGTGCGTCTAAGCTGTGTCAAAACAGGGCATACATACTGAATTGTCCACACGGCCGTAGACACGCCTGTGTGCCTCACCCGTGGTTACTACTGACTTGCACCACACGGCCAGTCACACACCCGTGTGTCTAGCCCGTGGTTGAGTCTGACTTGTTTTGAAATACAACCACGAGGGACACGGTCGAGCCACACGCCCGTGTGCTCAACCGTGTGGGCAATTATAGGCTATTTGCAAGGCCAAAATGCCACCCACACTTTGGGTCATCTTTACAAGCACAATTAAGCATCAATCCAAGCATCAAAGAAAACCAATACATACCGAAATGTTCATCATTTCCAACCACTTAAGAGCTCAACAATCACACCAACTTATATGCCATTTAACTCAATCCAATCACAACATTTCTAGACAATATCCATCCACACACTTACCATTTTATTATAACAACCATTCATCAACTATATGCTTACCTTGCATCAACAAGCTTACCATTATTTTGGCCATCTCATTAGCTCAAACATTAGCCATCAAACTTTACCAAACTATGCATCATTAAACATGAGCTACTCATTTATATCATCTTCATTATCTAGCCATATCACATGGCTATCTATATACAACTCAAACATAATTCAACACAACTAGCCTATACATGCCATATTTAACTAGTACACATTCAAAAGTACCAAAGTAGAGATTGATAGTGTGGTGACGATCCTTGACGATCCCCGAGCCTTACGTAGCTTCAACGATCTATAAATCAAAGCAAACACACACAAAGTAAGCTTTCAAAAGCTTAGTAAGCCATATACAAATAAACTTAACATATAAGAATTCATTATTCATATCAAATATGAGATTACTAATAACTTATTTGCACATTCATAGTTCTTTATTAGATCATAGCTTATTCATTCATATATCACATTTTACTTCATCAAATCCTTACACATATCTCATCTAGGTAAGTTCATATATATACTTACATAGTGTACATATCAAACGTACCTGATTCAGTTATACATTTCACATAGTCTTTCGTTTTCTCGGAATTGCCCGTTGAACCATTCGAAACCAAATAGAATACTCAGAATGCTCAGAATAGTCGTACAATGCCAACGTCCTAAACGTGGTCTTACATGAAATCAAATATCGATGCCACTATCCCAGACAGGGTCATACACGAATCGAATACGATGTCAATGTCCCAGACATGGTCTTACACATAAATCTCATATCGATGCCATCGTCTCAGATGTGGTCTTATACAAAATCTCGAAACAATGCCAACATCCCAGATGTGGTCTTACATGATATCACATATCAGAAACCTATGTCATGACATATGTAATCCTATCTATTCCTAGGTTCATACAGGACTTCTCAGACCTTGATACCTTGTCAATACTTCCTCGGATTTCATGTACATAACATCTCGAGCATATTCATTGCAATCTAAATTTCATAGATGCATAAATAACTCAATTCAAACACATTTATTTGTATATCGACTTACATTGGATTTGAGTAAACGAACGAATTTGGCTATTCAATTACTTTCGACTTTCCTCGATCTAAATTCGTTTTCTTCGGTTCATGATCTATACATACTCAAATATAACCCATTTATTCACCAAATCATTCAATTCAATCCAAAAACACATATTTAGGGCAATTTATAAATTAGCCCCCATATTTTCACATTTTGACATTTTAGTCCCTATTTCACAAAATCACAAAATACACAAAATCTCTATATACCCAAGCTTGGCTGAATATTCCCATGCTCAATACAAGTCCACACATTTCATGTATTTTACATTTTAGTCCCTCAAAATATTATTTTCTCAATTAAGTCCAATTTACTCAAATTTATCAAAAAAATCCAAAGACAAAACATGTTAGTCTAACACATATATTTCATATTTCATCACCAAACTTCACAAAGCTCATGAATTCATCCATGGCACATTTCAAATTCATCAGAAATTCACAAAATTTAAGCATGGGTTTTGTAGAGCACGAAGCAATGATTACAAAAACGTAGAAATGATCAAAAACCAAGTCAAAAACATACCTCAATTGAGCTAAATGAGTGCCAAATATAACAAAGCTTCCAAGCCCTAACTATTTCCTTATTTTCGGCTAGAGAATTGAGAAAAGATGAACATTCAAATGGTTTTGTTTTATTAATATTTACTTATTTTACTAATTACCAAACTAGGCATTTTTGTCTATCAAAAGTTCATAAGGTTTAATAACCACATAAGGACTCATTATAAAAAAAAGTCATAACAATTCGACACTTACACATTAATAGCCAACATTTGCATTTTATGCGATTGAGTCCTTTTTATCAAATTAAGCACACAAATGATCAAATTAAATCACAAAAATTTCACATATACTAATTCACAAGCTGAAAACTTGAAAAATAATATTAAAATATTTTTCTAACTCATATTTGTGGTTCCAAAACCACTATTCTGACTAGGGTCTAAATTAGATTGTTACAGAAATGATTATAAATGTTTTGAATGTTCGGTAATGCCTCTTAACCCTATTCCGACGACGATTACGGGCTAGGGGTGTTACACCTCCCCTAAAGGGATTTTTGTCCTCGAAAATCTTACCAGAAAAGAGGTTCAGATATTGCTTTCTCATACTTTTCTCAGGTTTCCAGGTGGCTTCTTCTATTTCGTTTCGTTGCTAGAGAACTTTTACTAAAGCTATGCTCTTGTTTCTATATTCTTTCACCTCTCGTGCCAGAATTCTGATTGGTTCCTCATTATACGACATATCAGGCTGAATCTTGACATCCATTAGAGAGATAACATGTGAAGGGTCAGATTGGTTTCATTGTAACATAGACACGTGAAAGGCATTATGAATCTTTTCTAGTTTTGACGGTAAAACTAATCGATACGCAACAGGTCTGATTTTTTTAGTAATCTCATACGGCCCGATAAATCGCAGACTTAACCTTCCTTTGCGATCGAACCAAAGAACTTTCTTCCAAGGAAATACTTTCAAAAATACTTTGTTGCGGACTTGAAATTTTATGTCTTTACGGTTAAGATCTGCATATGATTTCTGATGATCTGAAGCTGTTTTCAAATTGTCTTGGATCACTTTTACTTTTTCTTTAGTCTCACGAATCAAATCAACCCCGTGTATGTTTTTCTCACTTAGCTTAGTCTAGTATAACGAAGTTCGGCATTTACAACCATACAAAGCCTCATACGATGCCATATTTATGCTCGATTGAATACTATTGTTGTACACGAATTCAACCAATGGTAAATATTTCTCCCAATTGCGTTAAAACTCTAAAACACATCAACAAATCATATCCTTGAGAATTTGAATTACTCGCTTGGACAGACCATCGGTTTGAGGGTGAAATGCATTACTAAAATGCAACCGCGTACCAAGAGCTTCTTGTAACTTTCTCTAAAACCGCGATGTAATCTGCGAATCTCTATTCGAAATGATAGAAACTGGCACCCTGTGTAATCTGACAATCTCAGAAACATATAACTCAGCTAATCTGTCAAGGGAGTAATCTGTATGTGCCGAAATAAAATGTGTTGACTTCGTCAGTCGATCAACAACAACCCAAATGACATCTTTCTTTCTCAAAGATAGGGGTAAACCCGATATGAAGTCCATAGTAACTCGATCCCATTTCCACTCCGGTATCATCACTGGCTGTAATAATCTTGAAGGTACCTGATGTTTAGCTTTTACTTCATGACATACTAAACATCTAGATACAGAATCAGATACCTCACGTTTCATTCCTGGCCACCAGTACATCTGTTTGAAGTCATTGTAAATCTTATTACTTCCCGAATGAATAAATAAGCTACCACTATGAGCTTCATGTAAGATTCTCTGAATGAGCTCTAGATTTTTCGATACACAAATTCTACCTTTGAATAATAATAAACCATCGGATCCTATCTAAAATTCTGAATCCAAAGTTGACTCACACTGTACCCATTTAGCTAACAACTCAACATCACATTTCTGAGCTTCGCAGATCTGTTTTTAAAAAATCAGTCTAGCTTTCAACTTAGCTAAGATCGAACCATCATCAGATAATGCCATTCGCGTATTCATTGATCCTAGGACGAATAAGGACTTTCTGCTCAAAGCGTTAGCAACTGCGTTTGCTTTTCCCGGATGATAATCAATGATCAACTCATAGTCTTTTAATAGTTCGAGCCATCTGTGCTGTCTCAGATTCAAATCTTTCTGCAACATTAGATACTTCAAACTCTTATGATCGGTAAATATATGACATTTTTTGCCAAACAAATGATGTCACCAAATTTTTAACGCAAACACAATAGCTTCCAATTCTAAGTCATGTGTCAGATAATTCTTTTTGTGCGGTTTTAATTGTCTAGAAGCATAAGCTATCACTTTGCCTTCCTACATCAAAATACAACCTAAACAATTTAAAGATGCATCGCTGAAAATCACAAACTCTTTACCCGATTCAGGCTGAACCAAAACTAGTGCCTCGGTTAACAGTGCTTTCAACTTATTGAAATGTTGCTAACATTTTTTAGACCATTCAAATTTCACATCCTTCTGTAAGAGTCGCGTCATGGGTGTAGCTATCATCGAGAACCCTTTGTTGAACCTTTGGTAATAACCAGCTAATCCTAGAAAACTTCTAACTTCGGATACGTTTCTTGGTAGTTTCTAGTCAACAGCTTTTGAAATTTTACTCGGATCAACTCTAATGCCTTCAGCCGATACTATATGTCCTACAAAACTGACTTTTCAGAGCCAAAACTCACATTTGGTAAATTTATCAAAAAAAAAAAAAAAAATTTATCACGCAGGGTTTGCATGTAACACCCCTCACCCTAGTCCGTCGCCGGAACAGGGTACGAGGCATTACCAGACATGATCCAAGCAATTGTACAAAATTTAAAATGTAAAATCCGTATAAATTAAAACTTTTCCATACATAGTCATCACACTCTTATTCGACCAATTCAAGCATTATCATAAACATATAACTTGATTAATATTAAACATCATCAATACCCATAAGCAAAATAAACCATCAAATTTTTAAAGGCTAGAATTTTATCCCAATTCGTGACTACAAGTAACAAAACAATTAAGCCTTCTATACATTTCATAATTCCCAAAATATTGTTTTTAGAATACCAAAAGAAAGCTGATAGTGTGGATGGATCTCCGACGATCACCGAATCCCGAGCTAGGTTGATGACACTATAGGACAAGGAAAAGAAAAGAGAGTAAGCATATAGCTTAGTAAGTAAGTATATAAATAATAAATAATGGATTTAACATGTTTACAAAATAACACAATCATATCTACATTCAAATTCACTATTTATTCAAGTTTGGAGCAAGCTGTCTATTCAAGTCACAGTAACTAAATTATTTTTATTTGGAGATACGAAACCCCAAATTATGGTCTGTTAATTTTCCCTAAAACTAGACTCATTTATCTTCTTACCATAAAATTTTCAGAATTTTTGGCTTAGCCAATAAGTACAGTTTATTCATTTAATTTATCCCTGTTTCACTATTCGACTGTTCTGACCACTTTTCACTACGAATCAATTTTCTCCTTGTACAAAATTCAAATGATGTTATAATTTATTTCATTTGAAACTAGACTCATTAAGGATTTCAAGAATATAAACTTATGTCCCATAAATAGTTTTTTACAATTTTTAATGATTTTTCCAAGGCAGAACAGGGAATCATGTAATCATTCTGAACCAGTCTCACAAAAATTTAAATATCTCAATATACAAAAATCCTTTGTTTGCTCTATTTCTTTTATATGAAGATAGACTCAATACGATTTAAATCAATATCTCATACAACTTATAATTCAATTTATACTATTTTTGGTGATTTTTCAAATTCACGTCACTGCTGCTGTCCAAAACAGTTTTATTGTAAATTTTTGCTCTCTCTCACTTTAGTTGTATTCATTACTTACCTATAACAATCTTTCCAATTTCAAATTACATATCGAGCATATTGCTCATACGTTACACATGCATATACCTACACTTATCACTACAAAGTCACACATAATTTCACTTAATCGATTTTCCCGTTGAACGCTTCGGAATAATAACGGATACGCAATGGTTTCGCACACAGCCCACCATTGAAGTTAAAGCTCTCTTGTACACATAGTGGCCTTCACTTGGTACCACTCATGTGACCTAGCTCGATTGGACACATAATTCTGGCTCTCTTGTACACATAGTGGCCTTCACTTAGCACCAGTCATATGACCTAGCCATCTCGTAGCTCTCTTGTACACATAGTGGCTCACACTACATACCACACATGTGACCTAGCTACGTATAGCTTTCTTATACACATGGTGTACTCTCGGTAGCTGCGTATATATATGTATCTTTTATAACTTTGATTTTAAAGGTTCAAACAAGAAGTATCTAACTTTCTAATACTTTATTCCATTCCTTCAATAGTCAATTATGATTCAAAAATCACCTACAATACATAAAATATGCTAAAATATAAAAACTTCAATAAAAATAATGAATTATTTACATACAACTTATCTCGGTGCAAAATATGGAAAAATTTGCAATTTAATCCGTAACCTTGCCTATAACACCCCAAACCCGGCCTAGACGTTACGACCGGATCTGGTATGTCACATGGAAAGGTTGTTTAAAGAAACTTTACGATTGTTTAAAAATTTTGAGTTTTGTTTTCGTTTTGAAAATCAGATTCGTTTTTAAGGTTTTCTTGTAAAATGTTGTGAATATTACTAACTATCAAAAACTTGTTTTATAATACGAGAATTGAAATCGGTGGATTTTAGGATGTGACGTTTTTGAAAACAATTATTGTAGTTTTAAGAAAATCCCGAGTTTCATTGTTTAAAACTTGAAAACCGTTTGTTAGTGTTTTGGAAAATGGTTATTTATATTTTTAATAAAACTCCATTTTGAACATTTCATAATAGGCAGTCAATGCTTTAAAATAAAAACCAAAATAAAATCCTAGTGGCCTTATTACAGAACATATTTCCAAATTAAAACAAGTTTAAAGTAATGAAAAACGAAGTTTACGAAAGAAATAACGCATGGCCACCACGGAGTCCACCTCGGCCCAAATCCTCAAGCTAGGGATTACCTGCGAAATTAAGTAGAGGGGTGAGTTACGAGAACTAAGTGTGTAATCCCCCACACGATCAATAACTGGGCCCGAACCCATTCAGATACCAACTGGGCCTTAGCCCTTACGAAATCAAAATGGGCGAAGCCCTTACAGAAATGAACTGGGCCTTAGCCCTTACGGGACAAACTGGGCCTTAGCCCTATTAGCATGATATAGCAGATAATGAATGCAATGCAGTGCAACCCTGCCAAGCCTAGTAATCCATCCGCTACACACCACCCGACCAACCAAAACACACCGGTGGGGATTTCTACAATCAACCCTCATTCGCTACACACCATTGATGGCAGTCACGCTGCTCATTGCCAAAATTGTGACAGAGCCACCGAGTTATGTGGCATAGCCACCGAAATAATGTGACAGGGTCACCGAAATATGTGGCATAGCCATCGAAATAGTGTGACAGAGTTATCGAAATACGCTGCCCCTTTCATCAATATCATATCCTAATCCCATACAACATATTATCATAATGTGATGAATGCAAGACATATATCAGTGTACATCAGATAATTAGAACGCACATATAATCATGCTAAGTTATTCGAATGGCATAGTCATACGTGTTACTTACCTGTTATCTCTAACCTTACCCACTAGGTATCTCAGTTGTCATTAAGGTTATTTCGAATTTTAGTCAATACACATATTAATGCTAAACAAACAAATGAAGGTGTGTGGATTACACACCTGATTACGCGAAGGACTAAACACTCCTGATCGTCGTCACTCTCACTATCACGAACAACTGCGATCTGTCTATTCAGATTCGATGTCGCCTCTCTTCCACAACCCGGTGGGAAATCCTGAACGGCTGATACCCTACGCCGTTTGAACTTAGGAGCAGAGGGTACGAGCCCACTCCCCTTAGGCTCCCTTGCTGATGCCTCTTTAGAACGGCTAGCACTGGCATCCATGAAGAGAGTTTGATCACTAAGGTACCACAGTGAAATCAGCGATTGTCTAACAAAGAGGTTTGGTTGTGGCAGAGTACAACGAAAAGAGACTAATTGTATAGAAACTAGAGAGAAACTCCTTAGCTTAATTATCACACAGCTCGACTCTATCCTCTTGACTAAGTTCCTAATTAACTCACGAGTTAGAAATAAGGCTCCCCAAAAATAAAGAAGAAATGGCCTTTCGGCCTAAATACTTATATTAAGAATGTCCATCCATCACCCATATTCGGCCAAAACTAACTTACCAACCACTCTCCAAAATCTGAAGGGTTACTGAGCACAGGAGAGAGAGTTGCCTGATCCCCACAATAATCGACCTTGCTCAAAGAAGAACCGATCCAAGACAGGTTCGGCTATGGGACTTAATTCGAAGTGTACATTCCATGTTAAGAGCAGAAAAGAAGAGATTAATTGAGAACAAAAAGAAAGTGAAATAGCCACCTCGGTTAAGGAAAATGTAACAGCGAAACAAATGAAAGAAGAAAGAAGATTACCAAGATCGAAGAAACCAAGAGATGTTCAACGAGTCCCCTTCTTGCGAACAGGGAAATCGAAATAGCTAACCTAGCATTGAGGAGTATTCGGCCTAGAAGGAAAAGATCACAGTTTGAGAGAGTTTTATGTTCGGCTCACAGAGAACTGAGAGAAGAAGAGATGAGAAGTAGCAAAGTTTTGTCTAGGTGGGAAAACAAATGGTAAAAAGAGAGGTTCGGCTATGTGGAGACGAAAATAAAGAAGCAAAGAAGAAAAGAAGATGAAGTAGAAGAAGAAAGGTTCGGCTTTTAAGAAGTGGAGAAAGAGATGAGAGGTAGCAAGGAAAACTCAGATTCAGAGAAGAGGGGAAGTAGACCAATTCGGCTATTGGAGTTTGTCAATAACCAAGAAAAGAAAAGAAAAACGTTTAAAGTGAGATGAAGAAATGAAGATAAAGCCACTCAAATTACTAAGGTTTCGGCAAAGGAAGAGATAGCTAAAAGTGAAACACTATTGACAAAAAGAAAAGAATGCTCTCAAACACACAAATGCTCAGAAAAATGCACCAAAAATTCGGCACACACTCACATTACCCAAAACCGAAACACTCTCACAAAAAACCGCTTTCTTGACCAAAATTATCCCCTCAAAGACCCCCACATTCGGCCAACACCTCCATCAACTTGAATCCCACGATCCTCTCCTTATTTTACTCCACAATCCACTCCCCATCACCCATTCAAACCAATTTGACTGATTCAAACTCTCCCTAGAAGAGTCCAACGCCAACTCCACCACTTCTCCATCCTGGCACAAAATGAAACTCCCAAAATGTAGTATGGGGGATTCGAACCCACTCCCCCTTCCATGCTCCCTTGTGACACCAACCACTAGGCCACCCTGCCACTTGTGACATCCAAAAACAATCAATTATTCTTAAGGCCCGCTTTCACCAGCTCTCCCCCTTAGGTGCCCAAAAACCAAACTTTCACTAGGGCTTAGGCTTGACCCTGAACCTTCCCATGTCCCCCGAACACACCCAAATAACAAGCTTAGCAAGCCAAACATATAGAATATTGCAAAAATGCAAAACCCCTAATTTTAGGATGTTACAGTTCTACCCCCTTAAAGAAATTTCGGCCTCAAAATTAACCTGGTTAGAAGTGATGAGGGTATTGCTATCGAATTGCCTCTTCCGGCTCCCATGTGGCTTTCTCTAATCCGTGATTATGCCATAACACTTTGACCAACAGAAAAAATTTCTTTCTCAACACTTTAACATCTCGATCTAGAATCTGCACTGGCTCCTCTTCAAAAGACAGGTCAAGTCTTACTTCAATTTCTTCCACTGACACTACGTGAGATGGATCTGAATGATAGCGCCTTAGCATCGAAACATAGAATACATTATGTATCTGTCTCAACTCCGGAGATAACTCAAGCTGATAAGCCACTGGTCCCATACGTTTCAACACTCGGTAAGGCCCGATGAATCTGGGGCTCAACTTGCCCTTCCATCCAAATCTTAGAACCTTCTTCCAGGGTGAGACTTTCAAGAAGACATAATCCCTCACTGAAAATTCTATTTCTCTATGCTTTAGATCTGCATATGATTTCTGCTTATCGGAAGCTTCCTTCAGCCGAGCCCGAATCAACTTAACCTTTTCCTCAATCTCTGAGATCAATTTTGGATCCAACAACTGTCGCTCACCTAACTCTGTCCAGCAGGTAGGGGTACGACACCTACGTCCACACAATGCCTCATAGGGTGCCATCTGAATGCTGGATTGATAGCTATTGTTGTACGCAAATTCTGCCAATGGTAGAAAATTCTCCCAACTACCTCTGAAGTCGATTACACAACCCTTTAACATGTCTTCCAAAATCTGAATTACCTTTTCCGACTGACTATCAGTCTACGGATGGAACGCTATGCTGAAATCCAGCCTTGTACCCAAAGCTTCATGTAATGCCTTCCAAAGTTGAGATGTAAATCTTGGATCCCTGTCCGAGATGATAGACACTGGCACCCCATGCAACCTCACAATTTCTGCCACATACAGCTTAGCCAACTTCTGAAGCGAGTAATCCGTATGAACCGGTATGAAGTGGGCGGACTTTGTAAACCGATCGATAATCACCCACACTGAATCTTTCTTAGTAGGCGTCAGAGGTAGCCCACTAACAAAATCCATCGTTATCCTCTTCCATTTCCAAAGTGGGATCTTTACCGGCTGCAGCAACCCTGAAGGCAACTGATGTTCCGCCTTCACTTGCTGGCATGTCAAACACTTACTCACAAACTCGGTAACTTCACGCTTTATCCCTGGCCACCAGTACTGTTCCCGTAGATCTCGATACATCTTACTTCCACCGAGATGCATAGCGTAAGGACTACTATGCACCTCCCACAGAATCATCAGCCTCAACTCAGAGTCTTTCGGCATACAAACCTTTCCATGAAAACTTAATACCCCTTCACCGTTCAGACCAAAATCCCCTGTCTCACCACCTTCCACTTGCTAAAGTCGAGAACTTAACAATTCGTCTAACAATTGCTTCTCTTTAATCTGACCTACCCATGCCAGCTTTACATGAAGTTCAGCTAACAGGCTAACATCTTCATACATATTGAGATGAGAAAACATTGCCCTCAAATCCGTTATTACCTTACGACTCAATGCATCTACCACTACGTTAGCTTTACTCGGGTGATACTCAATCGAGCAGTCATAGTCTTTCCACAACTCAATCCACCTTCGTTGCCTTCCATTCAACTCCTTTTGAGTAAGGAGGTATTTCAGGCTCTTATGGTCGGTATAGATAATCGACTTTTCTCCATACAGATAGTGTCTCCATATCTTCAAGACGAACACCACAGCAGCTAGCTCCAAGTCATGAGTGGGATAGTTCACTTCATGTGGTCTTAATTGCCGAGACGCATATGCTACTACCCTCCCTTCCTGCATCAACACACATCCTAACCCTATGTGTGACGCATCACAATAAACTACGAACTCCTTTCCAGCCTCAGGCTGAATCAACACTGGTGCCTCAGTCATAATCTTCTTCAACTTTTCAAAACTTTCCTGTTGTTTGTTTGCCCACACAAACGACACTCCTTTCCGCAACAACTTGGTTAGGGGTGCAGCAATCAGCAAAAACCCCTCAACAAACCTTCTGTAGTACCCAGCCAAACCCAAAAAACTTCGAATTTCTGACACAGACTTTGGTGGTTTCCAGTCCAGAACAGCTTCGATCTTTCGGGGGTCAACCCTAATCCCCTCGACAGAAACAACATGTCCCAAAAAGGTCACTTCCTTCAGCCAAAATTCACACTTGCTGAATTTGGCATACAATTGCTTTTCTCTTAAAATTTGCAGCATAACCCGAAGATGAGAATCATGCTCCTCCTCCGTTCTTGAATACACCAAAATGTCATCTATAAACACTACCACGAACCGGTCTAGATAAGGTTGAAAGACCCGGTTCATCATGTCCATAAAAGCAGCTGGTGCATTAGTCAATCCGAACTGCATCACTAGAAACTCATAATGCCCATACCGAGTTTAGAAAGCAGTCTTATGAATATCCGCCTCCTTGACCTTTAGCTGATGATATCCTGATCTCAAATCTATTTTCGAGAAGGCTGAAGCTCCTCGCAGCTGATCGAACAAATAGTCAATTCTTGGTAGCGGGTATTTGTTCTTAATAGCCAACTTGTTCAACTGACGGTAGTCAATGCACATATGCATCGACCCATCTTTTTTCTTAACGAACAATACCGGCGCTCCCCACGGAGACACACTTGGTCAGATAAATCCACAATCCAACAGCTCTTGGATCTGAGCTTTAAGTTCCACCAGTTCCTTCGGCGCCATCCTATAAGGGGCGATGGACACCGGAGCCGTTCCTGGCAACAGCTCAATGCCAAATTCCACCTCGCGATCCGGAGGTAACCCTTGAAGCTCTTCAGGAAAGACGTCCGATAACTCTTTCACCATTCTAACATCCCCTACAGACAATTCCTTGGCGTCCAAAATGCTGATGAAAGCTAAGAACACCTCACACCCTTTTCGCACCATCCTTTCAGCCTTTAGTGCCGACACCACATTGGACAGGTAATTCTTTCTTTCTCCTATCACCAGCACCTCCTTATCCTAGGAAGTCTTCAATATCATGCGCTTAGCAACACAATCCAAGTTTGCACGATGCTTAACTAACCAGTCCATACCTAAGATCAGATCAAACTCGCCGAACGGTAGTTCCATCAAGTCTGCCGGGAAAACAATCCCTTGCACTTCTAAAGGCACATTCCTAAATAGTTTGTTCACTACCACAGATTGTCCTAAAGGGCTAATCACAATCATTTATCTAGAAGCAACCTCAGATTCTATACCCAAAGTCCCAGACACAGTACAAGCAACATATGAATGGGTCGATCCAATATCAATCAAAGCAGTAAACAATTTATCAAATATAAGAAACATACTGATTATGATGTCTGGTGCGTCGCCATCCTCTCGACGTCTAGCCGCATAAACCAATCCAGGCTATCTTGCATCTGCATTACTAGCACCTCTACCCGTGCTCCACGACCTCGACAAAATCCATTTCCCCCTCTGATCGAACCACAACCCCTCGGCGGCTGCTGACCACCTCTTCTTGCTTGAACAATTCCCTCACCTACCGTCCGCAACCTAGTCACCTCTTGTGGACAGTCCTTTATCAAATGATCCCTAGATCCACACTTGAAGCATCCTCTAGTTATTCTCCAACACTCCCCTGGATGTATTTTCCCACACAGAGCACACGATCGAGTCTAACCAACAGCAACAGGCATCGCAACTCGACCTGGCCCATCAAACCTAGGCCTCTTTTGGAAACCCTTAGTAGAACTTGACGTCCCAAAACTTCTCTTATTCTTGTCCCTATCTTTATCCCGATTCTTCCTCTCAAAACGCTTCACCTCTTCCGCAATTTTTGCCTTCTCAACCAGTATAGCAAAACCTCTTTCTCGCTACGGAGCTATCAGTACTCGCAGCTTGTCCAGCAGACCATCCTCGAACCGAACACAACGCTCATAGTCGGTTGTAACTATCCCCCGGGCGTAACGACTTAAGCGTAGAAAGTCTACCTCATATTCCGCCATGGATCTATTCCCTTGAACCAAGTTCAAAAATGCTTTCCTCTGAGTGTCCACATAACTTGCCCCAACATATTTCCCCTAGAACACTGTCTTAAAGAAGTCTCAGGTGATACGGTCCGTTGAAGTACCCTCCCTTACTGTGAGCCACCACTGGTATGCCTTATCTAGTAGGAGGGACACTGCTCCTTTTAATTTCTCCTCTGCTGTGCAGTCCAGATCATCCATAATTCGTTCGACCGCTTCTAGCCAGTACTCAGCTACGTTTGGGGCCACACCATAGATGTCTTTGAATATCTCAGCCCCATTTGCCCGAAGTCACTAAGGGATAGGTTTCCGAGCTACCGATATAGTGCTTACTCCAGCAACCCGCTCCAGAACACGCAGCATAGCTTGGGACAAAGCATCGTCCCCTCCAGTTCGGTCTTGAGACCTTGCTTCCGCTATTGGCGATGCTGGCACTTCACCTTCTGGCGCATGCCCTGATTATGAGGATCCAGCCTCAACACCCCGGCCTCTACCACGGCCACGTGTACCACGTCCACGTTCTCTTGTGCTCATGTTCACTAGATCGAATTAATCTAATTAACAAATTTTATGAATTAGTGTATATTTCCAATGTTTATTACTAATGTTTTATGCAAAGTACGTATAGTAGTTGTTTTCGTAGATCGAACTTCCTAATGTCTCAGTCTCTACAGTCTTAACTCTTATAGCTAGCAGTCATGCAACACTAGTTCTAATATTTTCTTTCTAAAATCATCTCACAATATCAAACAGAGTCAGAAGACTTACGAATCCGGTGCTAGAGACTCAGGGTGCCATACTTCCAATAGAGATATCTATATTTTCTAAACCATTTCCACGCAAATTTTGAAAAACTTTTCGGACCCATTCCACAATCGAGTTTTGCAACTAGGCTCTGATACCACCAAATGTAACACCCCAAACCCGGCCTAGACGTTACGACTGGATCTGGTATGTCACATGGAAAGGTTGTTTAAAGAAACTTCGCGATTGTTTAAAAAATTTGAGTTTTGTTTTCGTTTTGAAAATCAGATTCATTTTTAAGGTTTCCTTGCAAAATGTTGTGAATATTACTAACTATCGAAAACTTGTTTTATAATACAAGAATCAAAATCGGTGTATTTCAGGATGTGACGTTTTTGAAAACAATTATTGTAGTTTTAAGAAAATCCCGAGTTTCATTGTTTAAAACTTGTAAACCGTTTGTTAGTGTTTTGGAAAATGGTTATTTATATTTTTAATAAAACTCCATTTTGAACATTTCATAATAGGTAGTCAATGCTTTAAAATAAAAACTAAAATAAAATCCTAGTGGCCTTATTACAGAACATATTTCCAAATTAAAATAAGTTTAAAGTAATGAAAAACGAAGTTTACGAAAGAAATAACGCATGGCCACCATAGAGTCCACCTCGACCCAAATCCTCTAGGGATTACCTGCAAAATTAAGCAGAGGGGTGAGTTATGAGAACTCAGTGTGTAATCCCCCACACAATCAATAACTGGGCCCGAACCCATTCAGATACCAACTAGGCCTTAGCCCTTACGAAATCAAAATAGGCGAAGCCCTTACAGAAACGAACTGGGCCTTAGCCCTTATGGAACAAACTAGGCCTTAGCCCTATTAGCATGGTATAGCAGATAATGAATTCAATGCAGTGCAACCCAGCCCAGCCTAGTAATCCATCCGCTACACACCACCCGACCAACCAAAACACACCAGTGGGGATTTCTACAATCAACCCTCATTCGCTACACACCATTGATGGCAGTCACGCTGCTCATCGCCAAAATTGTGACAGAGTCACCGAATTATGTGGTATAGCCACCGAAATAATGTGACAGAGTCACTGAAATATGTGGCATAGCAATCGAAATAGTGTGACAGAGTCACCGAAATACACCGCCCCTTTCATCAATATCATATCCCAATCCCATGAAACATATTATCATAATGTGATGAATGCAAGACATATATCAGTGTACATCAGATAATCGGAACGCACATATAATCACGCTAAGTTATTCGAATGGCATAGTCATACGTGTTACTTACCTGGTATCTCCAACCTTACCCACTGGGTATCTCAGTTGCCGTTACGGTTACTTCGGATTTTAGTCAATACACATATTAATGCTAAATAAACAAATGAAGGTGTGTGGATTACACACCTGATTACACGAACGACTACACACTCCTAATCATCGTCACTCTCACTATCATGAACAACTGCGATCTGTCTATTCAGATTCGATGTCGCCTCTCTTCCACAACCCGGTGGGAAATCTCGAACGGCTGATACGCTACGCTGTTTAAACTTAGGAGCAGAGGGTATGTAACATCTTAGATTAGAGGTTATGCATTTAGTGCATAATTCATGTGTTAGTGGGCTCAGTGAGGGTGTTTGGAGGTGTTTGAGGGCCTTTGGAAACTCTAGGATGGAAGAGAAAGCTTTGGAAAAATATGGAAATTTTAAGTTAAAAGAGGAAATTAGGCTGAAGAGGCCTTAAGAAAATTTTGGGGAGTTTAGGACACAAGAAATCCAAGTGGTAATTCGGCTAGGAGGCGCCACTTAGTGCTTAGGGGAGTGACGCCTCAAGGAGCTAGGTGGGTAGGGTTCGAGCAGCGTGGGAAGCAATGGGCTTTTCTTTTTACGTCTGGAAGGGGAGCAAGGCCAGGGAGGCCTTAAGGAAAACCTTAGGCGTGTTTGGACATAAAAAGGGGCTTGGTAAAGTGGCTTAAGGGCGCCATTTAAGGGCCTGGAAATGATGCCAACAGGGGCCTTGGTTCGAATCACGACAGCAGCAAGTAGTGTTTTATTTTTGCTTTTAGCGTTAAGGGGGGGAGCTAGGTGAAGGAGGCTTTAAAATATATTGTGGCGAGTTTATGTCATAAAAAAACGCCATGGCAGAGTGGCTTGGAGCGCTATATGTGGCTTGCGGCAGTGATGCTCCAGCAGGTCTTGAGTTCGAGTTGCGAAAGAAGCGAGAAAGGGCTTTTTATTTTTGTGCGGCAAGAAGGAGCTTGGGCTAGGTAGGTCTTAAAAGAAGTTTTGGGTGAATCATATCACAAACCGCGCCTTGGCAAAGTGGCTGGGACGTTAGCTGCAGCTTGCCTTCAAGGGTTCCAGCAGGTCCCGGGTTCGAGGCTGGTGAGCAGCATGGAGTGGGATTTTATTTTGTCGGCTTTTTGCGTCAAAGAGAGGAGCTAGTGGTCTACACATGGACTCTCAAATAGATAAAGATTAAGCTAGTTTTTTTGTTTTTAAATTCGGCTGGGATAATGGATAAATGCTGTTTTTATTTATTTATTTATTTATTTAAGATAGAAGATAAGGGTGGCCTTATTTTAATTGGTTTTGAATAGGTGATATAGGAATAAAATAGGAGTTTTAATAGGGATTAGATAAGTAGAAATGTGGTGGCCGATGGTGGGACTCTTGAGGTGTGCATGTTCTGCTTTGAAGTTTTTAAGGAGGGGGGTGCCGAAATTTGGTTTTCTTTTTACCTTTTGTGTGCCGAATTTTAATAGGAGGGAGTTCATCTTTTATTTCTTTCTTGATCTCTCCATTGCCGAAATTTAAAGCCAAGAAAGTTCTCTTTTTCTTCTTTTTTTTTCTAGTAAAGCCGAATCTTCCTTGCTACCATTACCGAAATTCTTGTAATCTCTCACTTTCCCTTCTTTTTCTTTCTTTCAATCCAATTCATTATCTTTTTCTTGAATAGCCGAATGTGCCTTTGTTAATTAGGATTTTAGCCGAACCTTGTAAGTACCATACTCCCATTTATATTTATATTTTATTAAAGAGCCATAGCCGGTTATTAAAAGTGCCTCATTCTTATTCTTTTGTCACAAGTCTCAAAAGCCGAATCATCAAGGAGGGTGTTGTCGACTACTTTCTTGTAGTCTCTCTTAACAAACGTTGGGAGCAGTAAAAGGAGTCTTTCGGGATTTGCAGAGATTAAGGTAAACAATTGGTAATATTCGGCCAAGGGCCATTATTCTTGGAATTATGTTTTAGCCGATTCTAATGTGGTTTCACTCAGGGATCTCGACAGCTTCACAGTTAAGGGGGATTCGGGATTTCGGTAAGTAAGGTAAGGAGGTTTGTACTATTCGGCCATAGGCCATATTTAGTGTAATAATGTTGACCGATTTGGATTATGGTATTTAGGGGCGGAACGACTATAGTAAGCGAAGCTTCCGGGATTCGATTCGTTGGTAAGAATATTTAGTAAGTATAGTTAAATTTGGTATATTTAGATTATGATGTTATCAGTTAACCGTTTGGTTCTGATTAAGATATTATTAATGGACATGGATGCCGATCAAGAAGGTAAAGGGAAAGTCCCTATCCCGAAGTTTAAGAAAAGATCTGTCTCAGCGGTTCGGGATTGGCCACCGGGGTGTGGACCAGCGTCAGAGCAGCAAAATAGGCAGATAGCCGTAGTATCACTTGGTGATAGCTTCGATCTTGAAAGCGTAGTTCTACAAGTGATCAGGTGTGTAGTTAGCCTACCATTTTCGGGGTTTATGTTTGTATGTGATATCTGTATGTTTGTTATGAATGTGCTAACTAATGTAGTGAAAATTGTGATATGGATACCCTTAAGGGGTATGATGATAATCAGGTTAGTATCAATCTGAATGTGATGTGGTTATTAATATGTATATGTAATGATATGGTTGATGAACATGCTCATGCATTATCATGGCACTATTTTATGTTGCATATGCATGGGTGGGATATGAATATGAAGGACAGGGTGTACTTCGAGTACGTGGTTAGATGAATGGCTCTGTGCCTCACCGTGGTTGATATAAGCTTTGTGCTATATCGTGGTTGATGAGTGACTGTGTGTCCCATCATGGTTTTGGTGTTAGCTACGGCTACATCGTGGTTTGACGTTGACTGAGGTCACGTTGTGGATTATTTGCGATTAAGTTCGCGTGGACGGCAATTGTTGCCTTATTGGAGTAAAAAGGAGAGGGTGATTTAATAATCCCCTGGTGTGTGGTAGGCTGGATACGGGGGTGTGTAGAGGATGGACCCTAGGCTGGGTTGGGTTTCATAATTGCATAATATGTGATATGAATATATGTGGAAATGGGCCAAGCCCAGTATGATATGTGGATTATTGTGGTAATGGGCCAAGCCCAGTATGTGGAAACACGTGGTTAATATGCTATTATAAGAATGTGATATGGTTATGGGCCAAGCCCAATATGTGAACTCTATTGATGTGAATGTGGGCCAAGCCCAATAAGTGAAATCATGTAAATAATGTTGCATTAATATCTAACATGTGGGTTAATATGTGGTTTATATGTGGGTGGAGTCCCGTGGATTAATTACACACTGAGTCCGTGTGACTCACCCAAATATTTTATCAAACATCGCAGGTGATATGATGATCGGACCGGGTTGGAGTGGATACGAGGTGGCCCATGCAGAAGATATATTAATTAATTAAGCATTTATAGTTTCAGTATTTTGATTAAGTGTTTATTGTAATAAGGACCATTAAAGTATTTAAGTATTTTTATTAAGTCTCTTTATTATTATGTTCTATTATGGATTGACAATTTAAATCTTAATTGCATGTGATTTTATTTTTCTTAAATATATATAATAAAGTTTTAATCCGAGAATTTTGTGACAACTTAATTTATTTCGAAATTTTAAATACACAAGGTTTTCTTTCCTAAAGACAATAAATCTTTATATACATTGCTACAAGTCAGATTATTTTCAAACGTTTTTCCGCAGTGGCATTTCAAATTCGGTGTAGTGAATGGGCCGAGTTTGTGGTGTTACAGTTTGGTATCAAAGCCCGGTTCAAAACTCGGCTTTGAGGGATTTGGGCCCAAAAACATTTTTCGAAATGGGCTTTTCAAAAATATGGATTTTTATGAATTATTTTCAGGTTATTCTGGCATGGCACCTGTATCTCCGACCCGAAGTCCACCAGGTAAGTACCTCTGACTTCTGAAGTGATTTGAATATGCGAATGTTATGGGCTTATTTGGGCTCGTAGATTAGAATATTAGGGCTATTGAACCCTAGGACTAGTCTACTCAAACACAAGATTCATAAGACTTAAGGATAATTAAACAAACCTGTGTCTAAGTCGCCGAGTTAAGGTGTGGCAACCATTGTGCGCATGTCTAGGAGTGGATTCAATAAGAGCTTGGTACTTAAGCAGTCCTAGTGACTCACCTCCTCTTTACTCGAATCCTACCTGGTGCGTAGCTACGGTTCACCCTAATCAAGAGGACTTATTCACAGGCTAAACCCGATAATTAAAACCCGAAAGGGACTAGCCATACTGTTTTATAAACACCTTAGTTTTTAAAACCCTTAAATTACCCCTTCGATTTGTAACAAAATCTATTTTGAAAATTTCTCGAAAATTTTTTTCGGTTTGCCAAATTACTAAAATACCCCTAGTGGTAAAATTACAAAAATGCCCTTGGTTTCTAAAATTACCATATTACCCTCGATTTTAATAAAATTTTCCTACGTTGTAAAAGTATTCAAAAACCATATTTTACAAAATACCAAAACACCTTGATTTTGGAAAATCACAAAATTGCCCCTAACTTACAAAATTACCAAAATGACCCTTATTTCCAAAATTTTTGCAATATTATCGTTTTGGAAAGTACAATTCTCAAAAATAACTCTCAAAGTTTTGCAAAATTTGGAAATACCCTGGAATTATTAAGCTTTACAAATTTACCCTGGTTTATTACCAAAATACTCCCGAGGTCCAAAATTACCGAAATACCCTCGTATTTCAAATTTTCCAAAATACCCTGGGAATTTAAAAATTCCAAAATACTTTTTGATAAAGTCACCGAGGAACTTTTTCTTTGAAAAATTTAGAAAAAATACCCCTGTAGGGCAAATTACGAAAATACCCCTAGGTAGCGGAAAAAAAAACGACAACAATGAGAACTACAACATTTATCTGAATGAACGAAAGTTCATAATTGATTGATGGATGAATGAATGAATGTGAAGACTGTGTGCATGTATGAATACGAAAGAACCACTTCTAAAACTCTTTTCATAAAACTGTTCGCGGTTAATCAGTGGAACAAAAGTACTAATGCATAAAAATTTTTAATCAGATAAATCGCAACGTTAGAAATGAGTTCTAGGGGACGTGGTTGTCGTGGACGCGGTAGAGGTAGAATGGCAGTATCGGAACCGGTAGGGTCTAGCCATGGGTCAGAAAATGAAGTGCCGCCGCCAGCAGTGGGCACGGAGGAGCAAGATCAGATAGGAGAAGATGACGCAGTATCGCGGGCTATGCTACGAGTGCTCGAGCGAGTGGCAGGAGCTAGTGTGGGAAATGGAGCTCGAAAATCAGTATCGGAAAGACTTAGGTCGAACAGAGCTGAAGTTTTTAGAGGAGTATCGGGAATGGCTCCGAATGTAGCGGAGTATTGGTTGGAGGGAGTCGAAAGAATCATGGACGATTTGGACTGTACCCCTGAGGAAAAGCTGAAAGGTGCTGTCTCGTTGCTCCGAGATGAAGCTTATCGATGGTGGCTCACTGTCAAGCAAGGTGATCCGGCAGATCGAGTGGATTGGGAATATTTTAAGCTTAAGTTTGAAGGGAAGTACGTAGGAGCTAGCTACTTAGACTCGCAGAGAAAGGCGTTTCTAAACTTGGTTCAAGGAAGCAAGTCGGTAGCAGAGTATGAAGCTGAATTTGTGCGGTTAAGTCATTACGCCAAAAGGATCGTGGCTACTGATTACGAAAGGTGTGCCCGGTTCGAAGATGGGCTACGAGATGAGTTGCGAGAGTTGATTGCTCCGCACAGAGAAAGAGACTTCGCCATTTTGGTAGAGAAAGCTCGGATAGCTGAAGAAGTTAAGAGGACGGTAAGAGAAAATCGAGAAAAGAATAGGAACGGGAATAAGAGAAGTTTTGGACCGTTAGCATCGTTCGGAGATGTGCAGAAAAGACCAAGGATCGAGAATTCTGTACGTGCACCTGTACCAGTTGCTGAGAATCGGAGTCGTATATGTGCCCGGTGTGGAAGAGCTCATTTAGGAGAATGTTGGGGAAATAGTAAGGAATGTTACCGGTGTGGGTCTAAGGCTCATTTGGTTAAGAAATGTCCTCAAGTGATGGATAGGGCTCGAGGTCAAGGTCATGGAACACCAAGCGGTGGTGCTGAAGGTTCGGATGTGAGGCAACCAAGGTTGGCTTAGGCAACAAAGGTATGTTCACTAACCCTGGAATCTCTTTATTGACTTGATTGTTATGAGATAGTCGTGTTTGTATGCTAGTGAAGTGTAGGGAACTTTGAATGCGAATCTTGAAGTAGTATCTAAGGAATGTGTTAGTTTTACTAAGATCAGAGTGCGCAACGGAAGCGTAGTGTGATGAGTAGGATTATTCGTTAGTAAGTAATTTCGAGGACGAAATTATTTTTAAAGAGGGTAGAACTGTAACATCCTAGATTAGGGGTTATGCATTTAGTGCATAATTCATGTGTTAGTGGGCTCAGTGAGGGTGTTTGGAGGTGTTTGAGGGCCTTTAGAAACTCTAGGATGGAAGAGAAAGCTTTGGAAAAATATGGAAATTTTAAGTTAAAAGAGGAAATTAGGCTGAAGAGGCCTTAAGAAAATTTTGGGGAGTTTAGGACACAAGAAATCCAAGTGGTAAATCGGCTAGGAGGCGCCACTTAGTGCTTAGGGGAGTGATGCCTCAAGGAGCTAGGTGGGCAGGGTTCGAGCAGCGTGGGAAGCAATGGGCTTTTCTTTTTGCGTCTGGAAGGGGAGCAAGGCCAGGGAGGCCTTAAGGAAAACCTTAGGCGTGTTTGGACATAAAAAGGGGCTTGGTAAAGTGGCTTAAGGGCGCCATTTAAGGGCCTGGAAATGACGCCAACAGGGGCCTTGGTTCGAATCACGGCAGCAGCAAGTAGTTTTTTATTTTTGCTTTTAGCGTTAAGGGGGGGAGCTAGGTGAAGGCGGCTTTAAAATACATTGTGGCGAGTTTATGTCATAAAAAAATGCCATGGCAGAGTGGCTTGGAGCGCTATATGTGGCTTGCGGCAGTGAGGCTCCAGCAGGTCTTGAGTTCAAGTTGCGAAGGAAGCGAGAAAGGGCCTTTTATTTTTGTGCGGCAAGAAGGCGCTTGGGCTAGGTAGGTCTTAAAAGAAGTTTTGGGTGAATCATATCACAAACCGCGCCTTGGCAAAGTGGCTGAGACGTTAGCTGCAGCTTGCCTTCAGGGGTTCCAGCAGGTCCCGGGTTCGAGGCTGGTGAGCAGCATGGAGTGGGATTTTATTTTGTTGGCTTTTTGCGTCAAAGAGAGGAGTTAGTGGTCTGCACATGGACTCTCAAATAGATAAAGATTAAGCTAGTTTTTTTGTTTTTAAATTCGGCTGGGATAATGGATAAATGCTGTTTTTTATTTATTTATTTAGTTAAGATAGAAGATAAGGGTGGCCTTATTTTAATTGGTTTTGAATAGGTGATATAGGAATAAAATAGGAGTTTTAATAGGGATTAGATAAGTAGAAATATGGTGGCCAATGGTGGGACTCTTGAGGTGTGCATGTTCGGCTTTGAAGCTTTTAAGGAGGGGGTGCCGAAATTTGGTTTTCTTTTTACCTTTTGTGTGCCGAATTATAATAGGAGGGAGTTCATCTTTTATTTCTTTCTTGATATCTCCATTGCCGAAATTTAAAGCCAAGAAAGTTCTCTTTTTCTCCTTTTTTTCTAGTAAAGCCGAATCTTCCTTGCTACCATTACCGAAATTCTTGTAATCTCTCACTTTCCCTTCTTTTTCTTTCTTTCAATCCAATTCATTATCTTTTTCTTGAATAGCCGAATGTGCCTTTGTTAATTAGGATTTTAGCCGAACCTTGTAAGTACCATACTTCCATTTATATTTATATTTTATTAAAGAGCCATAGCCGATTATTAAAAGTGCCTTATTCTTATTCTTTTGTCACAAGTCTCAAAAGCCGAATCATCAAGGAGGATGTTGTCGACTACTTTCTTGTAGTCTCTCTTAACAAACGTTGGGAGCAGTAAAAGGAGTCTTTCGGGATTTGCAGAGATTAAGGTAAACAATTGGTAATATTCGGCCAAGGGCCATTATTCTTGGAATTATGTTTTAGCCGATTCTAATTGATACGAGCTCACCTACAATGCCTGTGACGGACGTCAACCATGACCCGATGAAGTTACCTAATGGGCCAATTACACGTTCCCGTACCAAACAATTCAAAGATGCCGCAATGGTTTTGGTGGCACAAATTTGGATTGACGTTAGAAAAGAGCCCAAAAACATGCTAAACTATTACAACTTACTTGAAGTTGAATATTCCAGCTAATCCGAATGCTAGTTTAATTCAACACCATAAATTATGCATGTTGAATTTATTTTCAAAAAAAAAAAATTAAATTTTGCATTTTATTAAAAAAATTGTTGCATTTTATTAACTCATTTTGTCATAGTTAAATGTTAGTGTGTTCCAAATAAAATAATTTACTAATATTGTGGGATAATTTTAATTGTGAATAATTTACTAATATTGTGGGATAATTTTAATTGTGCACTTTTGTTTAATTATAGGGATGATCGGCTTGAGTGTTTAGCTAATGGAGAAATAAATAATTAATGGAGCACATTAAAGTGGATGGACGGCAACAAGGGATAAGTGGAAATGCATGGCTAGCATAAACGGCATAAGCATGATGAAAAGGTTGGTGGAGTGGGATGGCAATATGAAGCATATGGAGGAATTAATGAATTAAGAATTCTTAATTGAAGGATTGGGATTTTATTTAAATTGAAATTGGGTTAGAGAAGAAACAATTAATTTTGGACGGTAAAGCAAAATGGAGCATTGGCTGAAATTTTAAAAGTAAATTGGAGCATGAGTTTGTAAGTGGAGCATCAAACATCAAAGCATTATGGAAATGGAGTGGATTAAATATTGGAAGTATAAGTATAAAAAAATGGAAACAAAACATGTGCTAATATTGAAGAATGTTTGTACCATGCGTGGGGACAAAACCATGGTATCCATGTCTTAATTTTTTATTCCAAAAATCAAGCCATGATTTCCTTATAGTGGACGGCTCAAAGTTTTCTAGAAGGGGGAATTTTTTTTCCAATGGCTCAATGTGGACAACAAGATGAGGAGCCCTTTTTCTAAAATAATTTACGGCCATTCGGCTAACTCTTGAAAGGCCTATAAATATTTTTGTATCTTTCATTTTGTAGAAGATAAGAAGTTGAATTTTAATGAAAAGAAGAAATTCTTTTGGTGAGTATTCACTCTCCTTATTCTCGAGGTTTGAATTGACTTATCTAGTTTTCTAGTGGCGTCGTTCTTTCCTTGTTTCGAACTTATCATCCTTTCGGGTGTGGCGTTCATCTACCTATACCGTTGGTTCCTATCTTGCTAGATAGTGGGTCTCGGTTTTATTTCACAACTCATTCCATCAATTTGAAACCTATAAGATTCGGGTCTTTAATTTTTTATTAAAGGTTCTTTCTTGTTTCAAATACGTATCCATTCATCCTATCACCTATCTTTATTTTTTTTAAGATATTATTTTTTTTAACAAACTTATCCCTTTGTTAGTTAAACGAGAAACTGTCTAATTTACGATCGGGCAACATTTACGATTCGCCTCCTAACCCGGGACGGACCGATATCATCTGGTATCAGAGCTAATTAAATTAGGCACGTTTTGATCGTCTTGAGTATTTCCGAGTAAGTTTTAAAAAAAAATCAAAACAAAAAATTGAGTTAAAAAAAAAATTATTACCTTGGTCTGTTTAGATTGTCAAGTTCTTCTCTTAAAAGAGAAACGACATTTGTTTGCTTATATTCCCAGTGTTTTACAAAGTATACTGAGACGAGCCCTTGTCTGTATAATTAGTTAGCTCTATAAGATGTTAGAAATCAACTATAGTTGACCTCCTCACAATTGTTACCTCCTTCAACATATCTTGGTCATCTCTTGGCTTTTCTACATTAAACTGCTTCCCAGCTATCAACCAAACTTACCTTTTTAACTCTCGAAACGACCTACGAGTAGCTAGTAAGTCAAAGACAACCTTCTAGAATCTAGAAGAGTGAATTCGAGCGGTAAAAGGCAAGAGTGAATACATTAAGGAAAAAGCCAGAATTGAGTAAAAACACGAGTGTGAGTGTGATAATTTTCTTTGTGAGTGAACAAGAAAGGATTGTAGTGAGGAATTCATTAATTTTGTTTAAAAAAAAAATATGTCTAGGAACCCCGAACATCGAGTAATAAGTGACGAAGCATCCGACGCCGCCGGAGGTGGGGGAGGATTACAACCCCGAAGAAATGATCCCGAAGGGAGAAATCAGGATGTACAAACAGCATTGCAAGAAATCACACGTATGTTCAGAACAATCACCGAACAATTAGATCGAAGAGAGGAACGAAGACCTCGAGCAAACACCCCTCCAATTCCGAGAAGGGGACGAGAACAACCTTGGTTACGTGACAACGAAGTCTACGAACCAAGTGAAGCCGACAGCAACCCGGCTTTTGAACACGATGAACGGCGAAGAAATCCACGAGCCCGTGAGCGAAGAGATCGAGAATGGGCCGATGACGACTTAAAGAACATTAAAATGACGATTCCTGCTTTCCAAGGGCGATCCGATCCGGAAGCCTACCTTGAGTGGGAAAAGAAGGTGGAATTAATTTTTGACTGTCACAATTATTCAGAAAATAAGAAGGTAAAACTTGCTGCCATCGAATTTTCTGATTACGCCCTTATTTGGTGGGATCAACTAACGACGAGTCGAAGACGGGATGGTGAACGCCCAATATCCACATGGGCGGAAATGAAAGCACTAATGCGGAAAAGGTTCATTCCAACCTATTATCACCGCGAGTTGCATCAAAAATTGCAAAGCCTAACCCAGGGTCACCGAAGCGTAGAAGATTACTACAAGGAGATGGAAGTAGCCATGATCCGAGCCAATGTGGAAGAAGAACGAGAAGCCACCATGGCACGTTTTAGCGCTGGCCTCAATCGAGATATCGCAAATATTGTAGAATTACATCATTACATCGATATTATCGAAATGGTTCATATGGCTATAAAGGTAGAAAAACAGCTGAAACGAAAAGCTACGTCTAGAGCAAACCCCAATCAAGCCTCAACATCGAAGTGGGGGCAAGTGGCCAACAAAAGAGACATGCCGAGCCGAGCCAAAGAAATCAGTGGCGTACCCAAGTCTAACAAGCCTATCGGTGAAACAAGCAAAGGCAAAATGGAAGCTCTTCCAAATCGATCCCGAGACATCAAGTGTTTCAAATGTTTGGGACGAGGACATATCGCAAGTCAATGTCCAAACCGAAACACTATGTTTATCCGAGATAATGGTGAGATCGAATCCGAAAGTGAAAAGGAAGATGATGCCAGTGAGACCTCCCAAGATGAGGAAGAAATAGAACAAGCCGAAAGTGGAGAGATCTTGGTGGTAAAAAGGAGCCTTAGTTTAAAAGGTGTCGAAAATGAGCAACAACGTGAAAACATCTTCCATACGCGTTGTCAAATACAAGGGAAGATTTGTTGCGTCATTATAGACGGAGGAAGCTATACTAATGTGGCTAGCACCATATTGGTTGAGAAACTTGGATTGACTACCACCAAACATCCCCATCCATATAAGCTACAATGGCTTAATGACGCGGGAGAACTTAAGGTCACAAAACAAGTTTTGGTTTCCTTTTCAATAGGGAAATATCAAGATGAGGTTTTGTGTGATGTGGTTCCGATGCTAGCGGGACATCTACTGCTTGGACGACCTTGGCAATTTGACAAGCGAGCAATTCATGATGGCTACACTAATCGGTACACTTTTAAGTACTTGGGCCGGAACGTGACACTAGCGCCGTTAACACCCAAGCAAGTTTATGAGGATCAGTTGAAAATGAAGACATCAATGGAAAAATCAAAAGAAAATGAGCGGAAAAATGAGAAAGAAAAAGAAAAGAATTTTAAAAAAAAGAGGGACAAGAAAATAAGTGATAAAACGAGAGAGTGTGAACAAAAAGAAAAGGAAATGAAGGAAGAAAAAGAAAATGGAAAAATGAGTGTTTTTGCAAAAGCAAGAGATATTCGAAAAGCTTTGTGTGTGAGACAACCGATGTATGTCTTACTATACAAGGAATCGTTTTTGAACACTAACGACTTACCCAAGAATCTTCCTTCTTCTGTGTTGTCTTTGATTCAGGAATTCAAGGACATATTTCCAGAGGAGTTACCAAGTGGTTTACCGCCCATTCGAGGCATAGAACACCAAATTGACTTGGTGCCGGGAGCTTCTTTGCCCAATCGACCTGCGTACCGGAGCAATCCCGAAGAAACAAAAGAGCTCCAAAAGCAAATCACTGAATTGCTAGAAAAGGGATATATCCGAGAAAGCCTTAGTCCATGCGCGGTACCGGTGTTACTAGTGCCAAAGAAAGATGGTTCGTGGCGGATGTGTGTAGACTGTCGCGCCATCAACAAGATTACCATCAAATACCGACACCCTATACCCCGACTCGATGACATGCTCGACGAGTTAAGTGGAGCTCGAATCTTCACAAAGATTGATCTCAAAAGTGGCTATCATCAAATTAGGATGCTGGAAGGTGATGAGTGGAAAACGGCTTTCAAAACAAAGTTAGGTTTGTATGAATGGTTGGTAATGCCATTCGGACTTACAAACGCTCCGAGTACTTTTATGAGACTTATGAATCATGTCTTACGAGCTTTTATTGGCAAATCATGTGTTGTTTATTTTGATGACATATTAGTGTACAGCAAATCTTTGGAGGATCACCTCCAACATCTACGTGCGATCTTAGAAACACTGCGAAAAGAGGTATTGTACGCTAATCTCGAGAAATGTTCTTTTTGTACTGACAAGGTTATTTTCTTAGGATACGTCGTGAGTGCAAATGGATTAGAAGTGGACCAAGAGAAGGTTAGAGCCATCCAAGAATGGCCCCGTCCCACAACGGTTAGCCAAGTACGAAGTTTCCATGGGTTGGCTAGTTTTTATCGTCGATTCGTGCCCAACTTCAGCACGATAGCCGCTCCTTTAACGAGCGTGATCAAGAAGAATTCAGCTTTCCATTGGTCCGATGAGCAAGAACGGTCTTTTAAGGCTCTTAAAGAATGTCTTGTTAAAGCTCCATTGTTATCCCTTCCTGACTTTACTAAAACTTTTGAAATTGAATGTGATGCATCAGGAGTAGGGATCGGAGCCGTTCTAACTCAGAATGGAAGACCGGTGGCGTATTTCAGCGAGAAATTGAACGGAGCTACACTCAATTACCCCGTGTATGACAAAGAGATGTACGCTCTAATAAGATCGCTTGAAACGTGGCAACATTACTTGAGGCCGAAAGAGTTTGTTATTCATTCAGATCATGAAGCACTCAAGTATATTAAAGGTCAGCACAAGCTCAACAAACGACATGCAAAATGGATTGAGTATTTAGAATTGTTTCCGTACGTAATTAAGTATAAGAAAGGTAAGGAAAATGTGGTTGCGGATGCATTATCACGAAGGTACACTTTATTAACCTTTCTTGATTCTAAAATACTTGGTTTCCATCATATTAAGGAATTGTATGCTAATGATGCTGATTTTGGCAATGTCTATAATGCTTGTGAGAGTGGTGCTTTTGATAAGTTTTACAGGCATGAAGGATTCCTTTTCAAGGAAAACAAGATTTGTATACCGCAAGGTTCTATACGAGACATGCTTGTGATAGAAGCACATAGTGGTGGCCTTATGGGTCACTTTGGACGAGACAAAACATTGTCCACTCTTCAAGAACATTTTTTCTGGCCAGGAATGAGCAAGGATGTTGAACGAATTTGTGAACGTTGCATTGCTTGCAAACAAGCCAAATCACGGGTCCAGCCTCACGGTTTATATACGCCCCTTCCTATTCCAGACACTCCGTGGGTCGACATTTCCATGGATTTCATCCTTGGACTACCTAGATCTAAAACTGGGAAGGACTCGATTTTTGTTGTAGTTGATCGTTTTTCTAAAATGTCCCATTTTATCCCTTGTTCTAAAACTGACGATGCTGTGCATATTGCCAACTTGTTTTGTTAGGGAAATCATACGATTGCATGGAGTTCCGAAGACGATCGTATCTGATCGGGACGTAAAATTTTTAAGTCACTTTTGGCGAACTCTGTGGGGAAAGTTAGGGACAAAACTACTATTCTCGACCACGTGTCATCCTCAAACGGATGGACAAACCGAAGTAGTGAACCGAGTCCTAACAACTTTGTTGCGAGCATTGGTGCAAAAAAAATCTCAAAACATGGGAAGACTGTCTGCCCCACATCGAATTTGCTTACAACCGAACTGTTCATTCTGCAACTAAATTTTCACCTTTCGAGATTGTTTACGGGTTTAATCCTCTCACTCCTCTTGATTTATTGCCACTGCCTTTAGATAAATTTATCCATTCTGATGCTAAGAAAAAGGCGGACTACATAAAGGAACTGCATCGAAAGGTGCGCGAGAATATTGAGGCAAAAACTAAGCAATACGCCCAACGAGCTAACAAAGGTCGTAGACGCATTCTCTTTGAACCAGGGGACTGGGTTTGGGTTCATATGCGAAAAGAAAGGTTTCCCAAGCAAAGGCGATCTAAACTTCTCCCACGGGGAGACGGTCCATTTCAAGTCATTGAACGCATAAATGACAACTCGTACAAGTTGGACTTGCCAGGTGACTATAATGTGAGCGCGAGTTTTAATGTTTCTGATCTTTCTCCTTTCGATGTAGGTGATGATTCGAGGACGAATCAACTTAAAGAGGGAGGGGATGATACGAGCTCACCTACGATGCCTGTGACGGACGTCAACCATGACCCGATGAAGTTACCTAATGGGCCAATTACACGTTCCCGTACCAAACAATTCAAAGATGCCGCAATGGTTTTGGTGGCACAAATTTGGATTGACGTTAGAAAAGAGCCCAAAAACATGCTAAACTATTACAACTTACTTGAAGTTGAATATTCCAGCTAATCCGAATGCTAGTTTAATTCAACACCATAAATTATGCATGTTGAATTTATTTTCAAAAAAAAAAAATTAAATTTTGCATTTTATTAAAAAAATTGTTGCATTTTATTAACTCATTTTGTCATAGTTAAATGTTAGTGTGTTCCAAATAAAATAATTTACTAATATTGTGGGATAATTTTAATTGTGAATAATTTACTAATATTGTGGGATAATTTTAATTGTGCACTTTTGTTTAATTATAGGGATGATCGGCTTGAGTGTTTAGCTAATGGAGAAATAAATAATTAATGGAGCACATTAAAGTGGATGGACGGCAACAAGGGATAAGTGGAAATGCATGGCTAGCATAAACGGCATAAGCATGATGAAAAGGTTGGTGGAGTGGGACGGCAATATGAAGCATATGGAGGAATTAATGAATTAAGAATTCTTAATTGAAGGATTGGGATTTTATTTAAATTGAAATTGGGTTAGAGAAGAAACAATTAATTTTGGACGGTAAAGCAAATGGAGCATTGGCTGAAATTTTAAAAGTAAATTGGAGCATGAGTTTGTAAGTGGAGCATCAAACATCAAAGCATTATGGAAATGGAGTGGATTAAATATTGGAAGTATAAGTATAAAAAAATGGAAACAAAACATGTGCTAATATTGAAGAATGTTTGTACCATGCGTGGGGACAAAACCATGGTATCCATGTCTTAATTTTTTATTCCAAAAATCAAGCCATGATTTCCTTATAGTGGACGGCTCAAAGTTTTCTAGAAGGGGGAATTTTTTTTCCAATGGCTCAATGTGGACAACAAGATGAGGAGCCCTTTTTCTAAAATAATTTACGGCCATTCGGCTAACTCTTGAAAGGCCTATAAATATTTTTGTATCTTTCATTTTGTAGAAGATAAGAAGTTGAATTTTAATGAAAAGAAGAAATTCTTTTGGTGAGTATTCACTCTCCTTATTCTCGAGGTTTGAATTGACTTATCTAGTTTTCTAGTGGCGTCGTTCTTTCCTTGTTTCGAACTTATCATCCTTTCGGGTGTGGCGTTCATCTACCTATACCGTTGGTTCCTATCTTGCTAGATAGTGGGTCTCGGTTTTATTTCACAACTCATTCCATCAATTTGAAACCTATAAGATTCGGGTCTTTAATTTTTTATTAAAGGTTCTTTCTTGTTTCAAATACGTATCCATTCATCCTATCACCTATCTTTATTTTTTTTTAAGATATTATTTTTTTTAACAAACTTATCCCTTTGTTAGTTAAACGAGAAACTGTCTAATTTACGATCGGGCAACATTTACGATTCGCCTCCTAACCCGGGACGGACCGATATCACTAATGGTTTCACTCAGGGATCTCGACAGCTTCATAGTTAAGGGGGATTCGGGATTTCGGTAAGTAAGGTAAGGAGGTTTGTACTATTCGGCCATAGGCCATATTTAGTGTAATAATGTTGACCGATTTGGATTATGGTCTTTAGGGGCGGAACGACTATAGTAAGCGAAGCTTCCGGGATTCGATTCGTTGGTAAGAATATTTAGTAAGTATAGTTAAATTTGGTATATTTAGATTATGATGTTATCAGTTAACCGTTTGGTTCTGATTAAGATATCATTAATGAACATGGATGTCGGTCAAGAAGGTAAAGGGAAAGTACCTATCCCGAAGTTTAAGAAAAGATCTGTCTCAGCGGTTCGGGATTGGCCACCGAGGTGTGGACCAGCGTCAGAGCAGCAAAATAGGCAGATAGCCGTAGTATCACTTAGTGATAGCGTCGATCTTGAAAGCGTAGTTCTACAAGTGATCAGGTGTGTAGTTAGCCTACTGTTTTCCGGGTTTATGTTTGTATGTGATATCTGTATGTTTGTTATGAATGTGCTAACTAATGCAGTGAAAATTGTGATATGGATACCCTTAAGGGGTACGACGATAATCAGGTTAGTATCAATCTTAATGTGATGTGGTTATTAATATGTATATGTAATGATATGGTTGATGAACATGCTCATGCATTATCATGGCACTATTTTATGTTGCATATGCATGGGTGGGATATGAATATGAAGGACAGGGTGTACTTCGAGTACGTGGTTAGATGAATGGCTCTGTGCCTCACCGTGGTTGATATAAGCTTTGTGCTATATCGTGGTTGATGAGTGACTGTGTGTCCCATCGTGGTTTTGGTGTTAGCTACGGCTACATCATGGTTTGACGTTGACTGAGGTCACGTTGTGGATTATTTGCGATTAAGTTCGCGTGGACGGCAATTGTTGCCTTATTGGAGTAAAAAGGAGAGGGTGATTTAATAATCCCCTGGTGTGTGGTAGGCTGGATACGGGGGTGTGTAGAGGATGGACCCTAGGCTGGGTTGGGTTTCATAATTGCATAACATGTGATTTGAATATATGTGGAAATGGGCCAAGCCCAGTATGATATGTGGATTATTGTGGTAATGGGCCAAGCCCAGTATGTGGAAACACGTGGTTAATATGCTATTATAAGAATGTGATATGGTTATGGGCCAAGCCCAATATGTGAACTCTATTGATGTGAATGTGGGCCAAGCCCAATAAGTGAAATCATGTAAATAATGTTGCATTAATATCTGACATGTGGGTTAATATGTGGTTTATATGTGGGTGGAATCCCGTGGATTAATTACACACTGAGTCCGTGTGACTCACCCAAATATTTTATCAAACATCACAGGTGATATGATGATCGGACCGGGTTGGAGTGGATACGAGGTGGCCCATGCAGAAGATATATTAATTAATTAAGCATTTATAGTTTCAGTATTTTGATTAAGTGTTTATTGTAATAAGGACCATTAAAGTATTTAAGTATTTTTATTAAGTCTCTTTATTATTATGTTCTATTATGGATTGACAATTTAAATCTTAATTGCAAGTGATTTTATTTTTCTTAAATATATATAAAAAAGTTTTAATCCGGGAATTTTGTGACAACTTAATTTATTTCGAAATTTTAAATACACAAGGTTTTCTTTCCTAAAGACAATAAATCTTTATATACATTAGCTACAAGTCAGATTATTTTCAAACATTTTTCCGCAGTGGCATTTCAAATTCGGTCGTAGTGAATGGGCCGGGTTTGGGGTGTTACAGGGTACGAGCCCACTCCCCTTAGGCTCCCTTTTTGATGCCTCTTTAGAACGGCTAGCACTCGTATCCATGAAGAGAGTTCGATCAGTAAGGTACCACAGTGAAATCAGCGATTGTCTAACAAAGAGGTTTGGTTATGGCAGAGTACAACGAAAAGAGACTAATTGTATAGAAACTAGTGAGAAACTCCTTACCTTAATTATTAACGCATCTCGGTTCTATCCTCTTGATTGAGTTCCTAATTAACTCACGAGTTAGAAATAAGGCTCCCCAAAAATAAAGAAGAAACAGCCTTTCGGCCTAAATACTTATATTAAGAACGTCCATCCATTACCCATATTCGGCCAAAACTAACTTACCAACCACTCTCCGAAATTCGAAGGGTTACTGAGCACAGGAGAGAGAGTTGCCTGATCCCCACAACAATCAGCCTTGCTCAAAGAAGAACCGATCCAAGACAGGTTCGGCTATAGGACTTAATCCGAAGTGTACATTCCATGTTAAGAGCAGATAAGAAGGGATTAGTTGAGAACAAAAAGAAAGTGAAATGGCCACCTCGGCTAAGGAAAACGTAAGAGCAAAACAAACAAAAGAAGAAAGAAGATTACCAAGATCGAAGAACCAAGAGATGCTCAACGAGTCCCCTTCTTGCCAACAGTGAAATCGAAATAGCTAACCTAGCACTGTGGAGTATACAGCCTAGGAGGAAAAGATCACAGTTTGAGAGAGTTTTATGTTCGGCTCACAGGGAACTGAGAGAAGAAGAGATGAGAAGTAGCAAAGTTTCGGCTAAGTGGGAAAACAAATGGTAAAAAGAGTGGTTCGGCTATGTGGAGACTAAAATAAAGAAGCAAATAAGAAAAGAAGATGAAGTAGAAGAAGAAGGGTTCGGCTTTTAAGAATTAGAGAAAGAGATGAGATGTAGCAAAGAAAACTCAGATTCAGAGAAGAGGGGAAGTAGACCAATTCGGCAATTAGAGTTTGTCAATAACCAAGAAAAGAAAAGAAAAAGCGTTTAAAGTGAGGTGAAGAAATGAAGATAAAGCCACTCAAATGACTAAGGTTTTGGCAAAGGAAAAGACAACTAAAAGTGAAACACGATTGACAAAAAGAAGAGAATGCTCTCAAATGCACAAATGCTCAGAAAAATGCTCCAAAAATTCGGCACACACTCACATTACCCAAAACCGAAACACTCTCACAAAATGCCCCTTTCTTGACCGAAATTCTCCCCTCAGACCCCTACATTTGGCCAACTCTTCCATCAACTTGAATCCCACGATCCTCTCCTTATTTTACTCCACAATCCACTCCCCATCACCCATTCAAACCAATTTGACTGATTCAAACTCTCCTTAGAAGAGTCCAACGTTAACTCCACCACTTCTCCATCCTGGCACAAAATGAAACTCCCAAAATGCAGCATGCGAGATTCGAACACACTCCCCCTTCGATGCTCCTTTATGACGCCAACCACTAGGCCACCCTGCCACTTGTGACATCCAAAAACAATTAATTATTCTTAAGGCCCGCTTCCACCAGCTCTCCCCCTTAAGTGACCAAAAACCAAACTTTCACCAGGGCCTAGGCTTGACCCCGAACCTTCCCAGGTCCTCTGAACACACCCAAATAACAAGCTTAGCAAGCCAAACATATAGAATAATGCAAAAATGCAAAACCCCTAATTTTAGGATGTTACATTGTCTTTACCTCGTTCAAGGTTGATTCCTTGTTCTTCTCGGTCTATAATAACAAATTTAGCTTATTTAATATTTATACTATTTAATTCAGTCCAAAAATCACATTATGGAAAAATTACATGTTTGCCCCCTAACTTTCACTAAATTACGAATATGCCTCTAGGCTCGAAAATTAAACTTCATCCTATTTCCTTATATTTTATGACATGCTGAACATTTTTCCCTTCTATGGAAACATCAAATTCTCACTCTAACATGTACTTATGAACATTATTACCGATTATGACGTTTTACTCGTTTTCACGTAAAATCGCTTAGCAAAAGTTGTTTAACATAATTTCAGTCTTCATATTCTATCATAAAACATCAAAATAAACACATTTCGCCTTTGGGTATTTTTCAAAATATGAACCCTAGGTTAAATTATTGCTAGAATAAGCTAAACCAAGTTACCGGATTCCAAAAACGTAAAGAACATGAAAAGCGGAGCTTGGATTGACTTACTATGGAGCTTGGAAGCTTGGAAACCCTAGCTATGGAGTCCCCCTTGAAGTTTCGGCCTAAGGAAGAAGATGGACAACCTTTTTCCATCTTTTTCCCATTTAATTTCTTTTATTTGACATTTTACTAAAATGCCCTTCATTAAAATTTTAGTTATTTCTACCTATGCATGTCCATTTTTGTCCATGAAAACATAATGGTCTAATTTCCATTTAAGGACCCCTACTTTAGATATGCACTTCAATTTAATCCTTTAGCATCTAGAACTCACAATTATCAACTTTTACAATTATGCCCTAATAAACAAATGAGACATGAAATTCATAAAATTTTCTATCGATACTCTAACACATGCATCCAATCAATTGGTAAATCATAACAATTAATTGAAATAAACTTTTCTATCTTGTATTCGTGGTTCCGCAACCACTGTCTCGTTTAGGCCCTATTTCGGGATGCTACGTTTCTCCCCCTTTAGGGATTTCGTCCCCGAAAATCTTACCTGTGAAGAGGTTTGGGTCCTGTTTTCGCATAGCCTCTTCGGGCTCCCATGTAGCCTCGTCTACCCCATGTGTATTCCATAATACTTTCACAAGTGCAATACTTTTGTTCCTTAGTTGCTTGAGCTCTCGAGCTAAAATCTTAACTGGTTCCTCTCTATAAGTCATATTCGGCTGAATCTCAACCTTCTTCTGAGAAATCACATGTGACGGATCAGAACAGTAATGACGTAACATGGATACATGGAACACATTATGAATCTTCTCTAACTCAGTTGCCAAAGCTAACTGATATGCTAATGGCCCAACTCTCTCAGTAACCTCAAACAGCCCAATAAATCGTGGACTTAGTTTGCCTTTCTTGCCAAATCTGAGAACTTTCTTCCACGGGGATACTTTTAAAAACACTTTGTCACCAACTTGATACTCAATCTCTTTTCTCTTCAAATCCGCATATGACTTCTGTCTATTTGAAGCTGCTTTCAACCAATCTCTGATGACTTTTACTTTCTCTTCTGTTTATTTGACTAAATCAACCCCATAAATCTGATTTTCCTTAAGCTCTGCCCAATATAAAGGTGTGTAACATTTACGTCCATACAAAGCCTCATAAGGTGCCATCTTCAAACTGACTGATAACTATTATTGTAGGCAAACTCTACTGATGGTTAATACTTTTCCCAACTGCCTTGAAATTATAATACACAGCATCTAAGCATATCTTCAAGCACCTGAATTACTCTCTCTGACTGACCGTCGGTCTGAGGAAGAAAAGCTGTACTAAAACTCAACTTTGTGTCCAAAGCTTCCTGTAACTTCTTCCAAAACCGTGAAGTAAATCTCAGATCTCTGTCTGAAATGACTGATAATGGTACCCCATGTAGTCTGACTATCTCTGAGATATATAACTCAGCCAACTTGTCAAGTGAATAATCCATACGAACTGGGATAAAATGAGCTGACTTCGTTAGCTTATCAATTACAACCCACACTGCATCTTTCTTCCTTGATGTCAACGGCAATCCTATCACAAAATCCATAGTAACTCGGTCCCATTTTCACTCAGGGACTAGCACAGGCTGCAATAAACCTGAAGGTACCTGATGTTTGACCTTTACTTGCTGACATATCAAGCATCTAGAAACAAACTCTGAAATATCTCTTTTCATTCCTACCCACCAGTACATTTTCTTCAAACCATTATACATCTTTGTACTACCTGGGTGAATAGACAAAGAACTACTATGTGCTTCTGTAAGATCTTCTGAATAAGCTCATCATTCTTCGGTACACATACTCTATCTCTGAATAACAAACAACCATCAGAACCTATCTAAAAATCAGACTTTACACCTGACTCGCACTAAGCTCTTTTAGCTTGCAACTCACTGTCATCTTTCTGAGCTTCACAGATTTCTTCAAAAAACATTGTTTTAGCTCTCAACTCAGCTATAACGAAACTGTCATCTGATAAAGCCAAGCTAGTATTCAAAGCTCTCAATGTAAATAAAAATTTTCTACTCAAAGCATCAGCAACAACATTTGCTTTACCCGGGTGATAATCGATCACTAGCTCATAATCTTTAATCAACTCTAACCATCTTCTTTGCCTCAGGTTCAAGTCTTTCTAAGACATCAAGTATTTCAAACTTTTATGATCAGTGAATATTCGGCACTTCTCACCATACAAGTGATTCTCCAAATTTTCAGAGCAAATACAATGGTAGCTAGCTCTAAATCATGCGTCGAATAATTTTTCTCATGTGGTTTTAGCTTTCTAGAGGCATAAGCAATTACTTTACCTTTCTGCATAAGTACACAACGCAACCCATTCAAGGATGCATCACTGTAAATTACAAACTCTTTACCTGGTTCTGGTTGTACTAAGACAGGAGCTTCAGTCAACAATGCCTTTAACTTGTCAAAACTCTGCTAACACTTCTCAGTCCATTCAAACTTGAGATCTTTCTGTAGCAATCTCGTCAATGGGGTAGCTATAATGGAAAATCCCTCTACAAATCGTCTGTAATAACCAGCTAATCCCAGAAAACTTCTAACCTCAAATACATTCTTGGAAGGCTTCCACTCAACAATGGTTGAAATCTTGCTCAGGTCAACTCTAATACCTTCACCTGAGATCATGTGTCCAAGGAATTTGACTTCTCGGAGCCAGAACTTACTTTTTCTAAACTTGGCATACAACTGATTATCTCTCAAAGTCTGTACGACAGTTCTCAAATGCTCTACATGCTCAGTCTCATCATGAAAATAAATCAAGATATCATCAATGAACACAACTACAAACTTATCCAAATAAGGTCTGAAAATTCAGTTTATTAAGTCCATGAAAATGGCAGGAGCATTAGTCAAGCCAAACGGCATCATAAGGAACTCATAATGACCATACCTAGTCCAGAAAGCAGTCTTCGAAACATTTGACTCTTTAACTCGCAACTGGTAGTATCCGGATCTCAAATCTATCTTAGAGAACACAGTGGCTCCCTTCAATTGATTAAACAAATCATCAATTCTAGGCAGTGGATACTTGTTCTTTATTGTTACTTTGTTAAGTTGCCGATAATCTATGCACAATCTCATCGAACCGTCTTTCTTTTTCATAAATAGCACTGGTGCACCCTCAGGGTGAACAACTAGGTCTTGCAAAGCCTTTATTAGTTAATTCCTGTAGCTGAGCTTTCAATTCTTTCAATTCCAATAAGGCCATTCTATATGGAGCAATAGAGATGGGTGTGGTACCTGGAATCAACTCAATACCAAACTCAACTTCTCTAACAGGAGGCAAACCTGGTAATTCTTCCGAAAACACATCTGGATACTCGCATATCTCTGGCACTGACTCAATTTTCGGCTCTGGATCTTTAGTTTTAACACAAAAGCAAGATAAGCTTCATACCCTTTTCTCAAACATTTCTGAGCAAACATAATAGAAATCATAGCAAATGAGCTATCTGACTCATCTGAGTTAACCCGAAGAATTTCACCAGTTTCATATTTCAGCTTGATGAATTTCTTCCCACAATTTACTATCACATCATGTGCAGTCAGCCAATCCATACCAAGAATCACATCAAACTCGTCCAATGGCAATAGCATGAGATCGGCCGGAAAACAATGACCTCTAATCATTAAAGGGCAATTTCTACATACTTTATTTACTAACACATGCTTGCCTAATGGATTCGATACTTTAATCACAAATGCTGTAGATTCTATAAGTATACTTATACTAGGCATCAATTTCAAGAAAACATAGGAATGGGTCGAGCCCGGATCAATCAAAGCAATAACAGTAATATCATGTAGAGAAAATGTACCTGTAATTACATTGGGGGAGAATGCCTCTTCACGAGCTCTGATGGCATATGTCTTAGAAGGTGTTCTAGCTTCTGATCTCGCAGCTGGGTCTTTCATCACACCTTTACTGCTAGCTCCACTTCCGGTATTTCTCGAAGATCTACCTCTATTAGCAGTGTTAGTCTATCTAGCACTCTGAAATTGTTCTTCCTTAGCTTTCCCCGGACAATTTTTAATAAAATGCTCGTGAGAACCACACCTGAAACAAGCTCGACTAGTTCCCCAATACTCACCGAAATGTTGCCTACCACAATGCTGACACTCGGGTTTACTAGACTTCACATTGCCCACACTTGCCACTAAAGTAGCTTGAGTTTTAGAGCCCAAATACGATTTCCCACGGTCTCGATGTGAATACTCAGGTGAAGCTATCCTTCAAGGATTTATCTCTTTGGGTCTTTTTGACTGGGTTTGGAATGACTTGCTCATCGGTCTCTTTCTTGCATCTCAAGCCTCGATAGCAGCTTTCCTTCTTTCTTTGTTTAATTCTTTTTTATCAAATTAAGCATGCAAACAGTAAAATTTCTTAACAAAATTTTTATACGGTACTACTATCATGTTGTAGAAAATAAAATAATAATAAAATAAATTTTCTAACTTCAAATTTGTGGTCTCAAAACCATTGTTCCAATTTCACTAAAAATGGGTTGTTACAAGAAATAAATTAGTGCTACTCGTGAAAGATCCGTGGTGCAGTCATAAAGTGGAAGAAGTGACATGGGAACGAAAAGACACAATGAGATCCCAATATCCTCACCTTTTTCCAGGTAAATTTCGAGGATGAAATTTCTTAAGGGGGAATTATAACGACCCGGTTTCTAGTGATGTTGAAAAAGGTAATTTTTGGGCCCCATTTTTGTAAACTGAGTCTTGGGTTATTATATAGGTGAATTTAATTTTAGATAAGTAATTTAGTCCAATTAGTGATTAATTATGGTTTAAGGACTAAATTCTAAAATCCAATTACTATATTTTTTAATTAGAAAATGGCTTGAGAACTTAAATTGCAATTAACCAAAGATCTAAAATAGCAATTAGACCATGCCAAAATATAAATTAGTCTTAGTGATTATAAAAGATTAATTAAGCAAATATTGATTTAATTAGCATAAAACATTATTAACTAATTAATTATCACCTAATTTATCTATATATATCTAATTGGTGGTGGACAGAGGGAATTATCATCTTCTCCTTTCGGACAAAGAAAGTAAAAGAAGAGGAAATTTTATGGCCTAATCTTTAAGCTTCTAATCAACAAATTGGTTAGTGTAATTAAGTTCTTTTCTTGTCATTTTTTTTTGTTTTTGAGGTCATTGGAGCTTGATTTAGCTAGACCATGTACCAGTTTGTAGAATTTTTGAAGTTTTTAAAGATGCCATCGCTGGGAATTGAAAGTTTTAGGTGTTAAATTGATAGATTTTAAGCTTAGATGTGAAAAAGGACTAAATTGTAAAACTAAATTGATAATTTCGTGCATTAAGGACCAAAGTGAATAAAATTTAAAATTGACTATAGAAATAAGAATTAGGAGGTTTCTAATGAAATCAGATTTCAATTCGTAGTTTTAAATTGAAAGTTAGGTTAGTCTTGGTTTTAGGGACTAAATTGAATAATGGAAAAACTTGTATAACGTGATAATAAATTGTGAATTGGTTGATAATTGATAATGATGTATGTTTTATGTTAATCCGTAGCTAACTTCAGCAAATCCATCGAGAAGGAAAGGAAAATCCAAAGCCGTCGATGAATAGCTCTAAATTTTCGATTTGTATTTCTATGTTTCGGAAACACTTAATTTTCTGCGTTCATTTGTCATTTTGCATTATATGAAATTCTAGGTGAGTTATAAATGATTGATTAAATAGAATTGATGTGTTTGAGATTGATTTCTGAGATAATGACTAAATTAACTCCCTTTAGCCTCTTCCTCTTGCAATTATTGTAGATCACCCACGACCTAGCATCCGTTCCTGCTGTAACAACACGTTTTTAGTGAATTCGAAACAGTGGTGTTGGGACCACAAATTCGGCAAGTAAATATTTATTTTATTATTATTTTAGTGTCTACGAAATATTAATAAGGTCATATAAAAATTTCGTTATGAAATTTTAACGTTTTCATGCTTAGTTATGTAAAAATGACTAAATCGTAAAAGGTTGAAAAGTAGAGTTCTATTAGTTAAAGGTGTCAATTAGTTATGAAATTAAATTGTTAAGGGATTTATATGGTAATTAGACCATTATTATAAATAGTGGACAGAGATGGACACTTACTAAGTGAATTTTTATGTTATATCTAAGGTTAATAAAGTAATTTAATAAATAAACTAAAATAAAATATGTAAAATACAAGGTATCATCTTCTTCAAGTTAACTTTTCCACTAAAAAATTGAAGAGATAAAGGTCATAGCTACGATTCTTGGTTCGACAACTTCTAATGCTTGCATGTAAGTGAATTTTGTCCCGTCTTTAATGATTTCTATGTTTACAGTCGTTATAGCTTAATCTAGCTAGCCCAGGGACTAATTTACAAAATGGTTAAAGGTTTAGGGTTTTTCCATGAACATGTTTCTATGGTTTTTGAAGTTTAGTGAAAGATTTTGAGTCCTTGTTGTTAAATAAACAAGTTGTGTAAAGTGATTTTTGATGAAATTATCATTTATGGGCTTATTTGTAAAAGTAGTAAATATCATGGTAAAAATTGTGAAATGATGGTTTGAATGGATTGATATGAGTTTCTAGGTAAATTGGCTAGCATGAAATGTGGAGTGAAATTGCATAAATTTCCATTTACGAGCTTAAGGACTAAATTGTAAAGAAGTTGAAATATTATGGGCAAAATTGTAAATTTGCAAAAGTATGAATTTGGACAAAATTGAATAGTTTGAATATTAAATGGATTTAATTTGCTTATTTAGATCAAGATAAACCACATACAGATCTAGATCGAGGAATAGCTAAAGCCTTAGATTTGTTGACCTTGTTTCAACATCTTTATTATCGAGGAAAGTTCGTATGTTTAAATAACATTGAAATGTTATTTTGATATTTATGAATTGTGCTATATATCATGTAATGAAATGATGAGAATCCAATGATGTTTCAACGATTATCGAACCTGTAACACCCCATACCTGAGTCCGAGGCTAAGACCGGATACGAGACATTACTATGCTTGAACTTGCTTAAACTTGTATTTACGGGCTATAAAATTTCGTTCCAAATTAAAAACTTCTCTTTCTTAAACAACTCATACATCTCATAGGCCTACGAGGCCTTAAACACATATCTGGAAACTTTCGGAATTCAATCAAAAACTTTTCCTTAAAACAGGGGTCACATGCCCATGTGGCTTGGTACACACCCGTGTACCCCTAAGACACGCCCATGTCTTCCAACCGTGGTCGAAACTGACTATATTCACACGGCCTTGACACGTCCGTGGACTTAGACCGTGGTCAACACTGACTATATTCACACGGCCAGGGGCACACTCCCATGTTTTGACCGTGTGTCACACACGGCCTAAACAGACGGCCGTGGGATTAGCCCGTAGTCTAATCTAACTTAAAGTACTAAGGTGCAGGGGACGAACGACCTAGACACACGCCCGTGTGTCTATCCGTGTGGGCACTTGAAGGCTATTTACCAAGCCAATTGCCACCCTAAAATCAAGATCAATCTCATATTCAATCCAACAACTCAAATTACTACATTTTTCATGAACAATACTACATGCTTCATTGATATCGATAAACATACATACTTAGTCAATCTTGGCCAATCACTTAGCCATATACAAAAGAATAATAAACTTGATAGCCCATACTTTTGCCCTTTTTAATATTTTTAGACATATTCTCAAAATGAAATGTTCCTATACATGCCATACTTAATATAAACATCTTGGCTATACCAAAATAGCAATTGATAGTGTGCTCCGAGCTCCGATGATGATGATCCACGAGATTAGCTTGGCGGGACTACATGGAAAGAAAGAATAAAAGACGTAAGCATTTAGCTATGTAAGTTTGCATAAAATTCACATAACATCATACTTGTTTAACATAACCCATTTGGCATAAACATTGGCATCATAATTTTAGCTATTTAAGATTACTTACTCTTACTGATTTTTACATATCTTATGATATTTACTAGTCTTATGCTCGTGAGGTAAACGAGGTACCTGTATCACTTGATCACATAGATCAGCATACTTTACTAAAATAATCATAATCTCTAATTCATCATTCATAACATGAATAATATTCATTTCCAACTTGATAACAACTTTGCTTACTTAATTTTCTTGCTATCTCATTTAAGCTTTACTCATTTGCCCGATGAATTTTTATGAATAACCAAGGATACTAAATCTCATCCCACATGTAACTCGATGCCAAAGCCATATCCTAGATATGGTCTTACGTGGGATCTCTCATCTTGGTATCGAAGCCATGTCTTGACATGGACTTACTCAAAGTCTTCCTTGTGTGTTCCCTTAGGGACTTACCATTGCCATGTCTTGACATGGTCTTATTTGGTATCTTTACACATGATCTGGTCAATGCCGAGCCTTGGCTAGGACTTACTTGAAATCTTCCTTGTTACTCACCAATGCCATGCCTTGGCTTGGACTTACATGGGATTTCTATCTCATGATAGCTTTTCAATGCCAAGACTTGTCTTGGACTTACATGACATCTTTGCTTGGAAACTCACCAATGCCATGCCTTGGCTTGGGCTTACATGGGTCTTCATCTCATAATAACTCTTCAAAGCCAAGACTCGTTGCAACAGCCCGATTTTGGGCTTAGTCGGAACAGTGGTTTCGGGACCACAAATCCGATGTTGAGAAATTTATTTTATTTTATTTATATTTTTATGGTCTACAATTTCACGGAATGATTTCGTGAAAATCTCATTCGAAAATTTTGACGTTTGGGCACTTAACTTAGTCAAAAGGACTGAATTGTAAAAGTGCAAAAGTTGAGTTCTACATGTTAGAGGTGTCCAATTGTTACAAAATTTTAAATTGGAGGTCATTAAATGATAATTAGACCATTGGTTAAGTTGGTGGACAAAAATGGACATGGATAGGTATGGTTCAAAAGATATTTTTTAAGGGGTGTTACATTTAGTGGTATCAGAGCTATGGTTTAGTCGGTTCTCGAACTACTATAGTGAGTGTGAGAGTCTAGCTGTACATGCCATAATAAATTGTGATAGTGTGACAACTCCCGACCCTGATGTAAAATGTTTTATTAGACAGATGCGCACTTCAACCTAGCTAAATTTGATAGTGCAAATAGTGTGCTTATGATGAGTTGAGACTCGTAAAAAGTAAGAATAATATTTTATGATGTTTATGTGATGATGAATAAATTGTTCATAGGAATTTCTCTTGAAATATGAAAGATGAGATGAAAGGAAAGTTTATACTATGATAAGTGTTCATGTTTGATTGGCATTTGTATGATGCTATGAGTATAACTTGTGAAATTAATTGAATGTTATGAGTAATTTTACTCGAGATTTATGAATGAAAATATAAGTGCACTTGTTTGTATAAGATGATAGGAAGGTTGTGTAAAATGAGTATGCATGTTAAGTTACTTGAAACAAAATATATATATTGATGAGTGTTAAGTTATATGCATGAGTATATAAGAGGCAAGTCAGAGGCGTTACAACCTCACCCCCTTCCAATAAGGTATGTTATAAAGAAATTTCATGAAATTCAGACCAAATGGGTTTACAAGTGGAAGACAAGAGAGTTGAATTGTAGATTAATTGACAACGTGATCAGAGTTGAGAATGGTTTAATAAATGAACACAGTTGCAGAAAAGATGTCCAATTAATATGAAGATCATTCAGATTCCGAAATGTTATAGTTAAAGAAAGGTCAGGCTTAGCTAATTAACTCATCCATGTATGAGGCCTAAAGTATGTGATTGCTGGAATTTATTCTGAATTTATTTCTGTTTGCAATTGGAATAATATCATATTATTAATGACAGAATTAGATAGTGCAATCATGATCGAGATGTATTAATGACTGAATGCAGTGTTTATGGTTGAGAAATTACAGCAATCTCTTCCGACTATTATATGTTTCCATTTACTCTCAAAGGTATATATATCTGCAAGATTTCGAATGAAATTCCTATAGTATGAGAATGTCAGCTAAATTTACAGGTAGATGAAAGCATTGTAGTCTATTTGAGCCGTGATCAAAATTGCTCTATCTTTTCTGGTTTTCTGCATCATGCACAGATAGAAAGTTGACGGTAAGGTTCATATGATGTTAGCGTCCCGTTTTACTAGCTATTGCTCAATGAAAATAAAGGAAGATTGTGTGGCTTTTGTTAAGATTATTTTCAATACTTATGAGTATTTTCTATGTAGCTCCATGTTCTGTGATTTTGTTATTTCTGTTTCCTTAATAAATTATTGTTCAAAGTATCAGCCATGAGGTATCAGTAGGAAATGTTCTATTGATGAAAATAGTTTATTCTTATTATTAAAATGCTTATGATGATTATAAGTTTTGACTTGATGGCAAGAGTACTTTGATACAGTTAACAGAGGTATAAAGATTGTGCATTTGTATTGGTTGCTATGGAAATTTATGTTTAAATTTCTCCGATGATCAAAATGTTTTATTTTCAGCCGACACATTATCGACTAAAATAATTGAGAAGTTAGTCTTATTATGGCACTATGATTTTTAAGCTGTATGAGTATTGTGGCATCAGTATAGTTAACCGCTTCGACGAGTAACAGTTAAAGTAAATTCTATTATAAGTTTAATCTTTCTCTAGATTTGAGAAGAAATTGAAGTTGGCAAAGTGTGAATGATAGGAAGTTCAACTTAGACCTGTGTATTGGTTTTCACTTTTCAAATGATCTTGATACATATATCAGCGTGTTAAAGACAGAATGTTATGATGTCTAGCACAGTAATAATTATCTGTTTATTTGAGAAGTACAGAGATGGATGATACTCCGAGGCAGTTACACTAGTAAGAGTATGAATTGTTACGTACCAGACTTTGAACCTAATGTCTAACTTTTAATAGATTAGAGTTGATTTTCAAGTATCTCAAAAGCTATTATAGTCAGTATTGACATCTGTGTGAAAATGTGATGGTTTTCCGAGGAAATGTGAACTGAGGCTATTACTATCATAAAAAAAAGTAAAAAAAAAAGTAAATGTTATCTGAGTTATTATTGGCTGCTTGAAGAAGTCTGTGCACTTTTCTCACAAACGAGTCTTTCTATTGATGAGTTATCAGAGTTATTTATTCTGAGGCTATCAGATTATACAAAGTGCAAATTTTCATTGTTCGTGATTGGAAACCAAAATTTGTATTGTGACTACAGAAGAAAGCTATAGTAAGTCTTGAGTATGAGATTGTTAAATATTATTGGATGTCACCTTTGTACTGATAGTTATATTGAGGAAGTGATCCAGATTCTCAGAAAGGTATGTGTGTTATCGTGTCTTAAATAGTGAAAGCAATTGAGGAAAAGGAACTCATGGGTAAAACTGAGCTAAAAGACTAGAAAAAAGTGGAAGTGAAGATTGATTTTAGAGATCAAATATAGGTTATCAAAAATTGTATATAGAACCAAAAGGTAAGAGTATTGAACTTAGATGAGTGTCAAGTGCTTCTGAAAGTATTTCATTAACATAGAATTTTCCATCGGATAAGTAAAGACATGTGAGTTGTGGTTCATCGAAGAGTATGAGATTATTGATAGAATAAGGCCACTTACTTATTAGTGGGATTTTCAATCAGAACTTAAGAAGATCAGTAATATGATTTTATGTTCATGATAAGAGAGTACAGTTCCGAATCTTAGTTTAAGAAGTAAGATGTTGAAGATGCCGAGACTATATGAGAAGTTTAAAGTGACTTGTGAAATTAGACATAAATCCATTAACTGGTGAGATTTTCGGGGACGAAAATCCCTAAAGGGGAGAATTGTAACAGCTCGAATTTGGGCTTAGTCGGAACAGTGGTTTCAGGACCACAAATTCGATGTTGAGAAATTTATTTTATTTATTTATATTTTTATGGTCTACAATTTCACGGAATGATTTCGTGAAAATCTCATTCGAAAATTTTGACATTTGGGCACTCAATTTAGTCAAAAGGACTAAATTGTAAAAGTGCAAAAGTTGAGTTCTACATGTTAGAGGTGTTCAATTGTTATGAAATTTTAAATTGGAGGTCCTTAAATGATAATTAGACCATTGGTTAAGTTGGTGGACAAAAATGGATATGGATGGGTATGTTTCAAAAGATTTTTTTAAGGGGTGTTACACTCGTCTTGGACTTACATGGTAACTTTGCTTGATTGCCGATGCCATGCCTTGGCTTGGTCTTATACGGACTTTCTTATCTCATGTGGTAGATCGAGTATCCTAAGTAATTCAACTTCAATCGGGACTTCTCATGCTTAATCTCATTGATTTTTTATTTAACATAGCATTAAGCATTTCCATGGTAATAATGTACATTATACTAAGCAATTCAATGAGAGTAATCATAAAGCTTAGAAATCATACAAACTTACCTCAGTATACAAAATGTATGTAGATGTGCAATTTAGTCCTCAACTTTGTTCTTGCCTCGATTTCGATCCGGGCTTTGTTTTTCTTGATCTATAATAATAATTTAGATCATTTAATACTCACATTGACTAAATTGACTCTAACTCATACTTTGGCAAAATTACTATTTTGCCCTAAACTTTCTCATAATTACATTTTTGCCCCTAGGCTCGTAAAATGATTTCATTCAACATTCTTAAACGTCATGCTTAGTCGATTCATTTTCTACTATAACAATCATCAATTCTCACTATTTCTAGTATGTATGACCAATTTCATAACTATTACAAATTAGTCCATACTATCATTTTCACTTTTGCCCCAAGGCTCGTAAGTGATTTCCATTAAACTTTCTAACTCTTCATGCTCAGCCGATTCATTGTCTTAACTATAGAAATAACCAATTCTTACTATTTCTACCATGTATGACAAATTCATAACTATTACAAACTAGTCCTTACTAGCATTTTTCATGAAATTCATTTAGAAAAAGATGTTTATCTAACATCAAACTCTCATAATCTTCCATAAAACATCATTTTACAAACATGTCATACATGGGTAGATTTTTGAACATACATCTTAGCTCAACTTATAGCTAAAAAATAGCTAATTCACGTTACGAGGACTCCAAAAACACGAAGAATATTAAAATGGGGCTAAGATGAACTTACTAGCAAGCTTGAAAAATTGAAGAACCCTAGCTATGGCTTCCTTCAAATTTTCAGCATTTGAGGAAGAAGATGAGAATGATTTTTGTCATCTTTTTCCTAATTTAGTCATTTAATAGATAAATGACCAAAATGCCCTTCTCAATAAACTTTTACAATTTCTAACTCATGTCCAATTTTGTTCAAAAATTATAATTTGGGAAAATTGCTGTTTAAGGACTTCTAATTAATATTCTAAAGCTATTTAATACAAAAAGCTTCTAGAAACTCATATTTTGCAACTTTTGCAATTTAGTCCTAATGGACCCTTTAATGGAAATTTCCATAAAATTTCTACATGAAACTTTCACATCATCATGCAAACATCTCAAATACCTTAAAACCTCATTTTACTAACTCAGATTTGTGGTCTCGCACCACTATTCTGGCTAGGCCCTAAATCGAGCTGTTACATCAGTTATTCCGGGTATTTCATCGGGCAAAAGAGCCAAGTATGAAAGAGGTAACAAGAAAGCTAAGTGAGGAAAGATAGTAGTAAGCTAAGTCATTTTGTAACACCCCAAACCCGGTCAAAACACCACGCTGAATCTGGTATGTTACGAGGAAAAACGTATTTGAGAGGTTAAGTTTCTCGTTTAAAAGTTCGATAAAACTCCTTGAGAAAAATTTTGAACTTGTAGAAAACCTTGGGCAGGATTGTTGAAAACTTCATGTGACATTTTGAAAACATTTTAAGAAGTTCGAAAAGTTTATTTCATTTGGAATTTCGAGTTGTCTCTTATTGTTACTTAAAACATTTTGATTTAGTAGAAAATCGAGTTTTGATTTGAAAATCATTTGAGTTTTTTTTTTTTTGTAATATCAAACCATAGTATGATACCCGATGGTATGGTTTAAAACACATTGCGCTATAATTTTGAAATCATTGTCTTTCCAAGTTTTAAGCGTATTTTAGTTCAAATTATTTGTTAAGGCATAATAAAATTCTACTTTAAGCATAAACATAGGAAAAACATAATTTAAAGGCCGTTTACAATCCAAAATAAAACCAAATAGTAAAAAGTACGCTGAAGTACCCAAATTTTATAAAAGCTGAGCAAGTCTTTATTTAATCATGGCATGAGCACCTCGAGTCCATCCCGGCTCCATGTCCGCGTCTATGTGTCACCTGAAATGTCAAAGGAGAGGGTGAGTCGCAAGACTCAGTGTATAAATCTCCCTCCCGATAACAACATGCTAACACCCATCAAGTCATAACAACATGGTCAATGCACCCCGATCCTAACCATCCGTATCGCCTTTTCTACCCCGTGGTACCAAACCACTGGTGGTGCCAAACCACTGGTGACCCAAAGTCACGATATCCATAAGTGTGGTGCCAAACCACTGGTGACCCAAAGTCACGAATAATCCAATGATGGGGCCAACCCATCGTGTGATATCCAATCACTAGCGACAATCCCGTATCTCATAAGTGGGGCCAACCCACGGTGGTATTAACCACAGGGACGAGTCGCAATGAGGTGCCCAACCTCTGGTGTCCCAAAGACACATGTGATACCAAATCACTGCTGACCGCAGTCACAATCCGATGATGGGGCCAACCCATCATGTGATACCCAATCACTGGCGTCAATCCCGTATAATCAACCGTGGGGCCAACCCACCGTGGTACTAAGCCACTGGGACGAGACGCTGAGGTGCCAAACCTCTGGTGACCCAAAGTCACAATAATCAATCTGTGGTACCAAACCACTGGAGGTGCCAAACCTCTGGTGTCCCAAAGACACAGTGTCCCAAAGACACGGATATCATCATCCCCCTCCACTCATATCACCCATACATGTCATACTAATGCGTATCATGTAAGTCATGCACTCATGCCAATATGTTTAACATCATATCACATACATCCATAATCATGGTATCATATAGATCATCAGTAAGCTCACAATAACACTGACTTACCCGAGTCCGAGATCACACCCAATAGGGTATCATATCAATCCTTCAAACTGTCTTGACTTATTAATCAAACAGATTATTAACACATATTACTAGATATAAAGTGTGTTAGTTACACACCTGATAAACAAAAGCCTTAAACCCCTCGAACTGATCTAAGCCCCCCTTGATTATCTTGCTCCTATAATCGGCCAGATAATAGCATTAGACAACTTATCTCATTCGGCCAAGACCATAAACCAAAGGGGTCAATATCAAACCCTTACCTTTATACTTGATTTGGTTTCCTACCAAATCTCGAATCAAGCAGTGATTCTCCTTCCAACAATCGGCACCCTATAAAGACAAATAGTTAATCTCTAATCACCTTTGACTTAACCGAAATCAAAAGATTGAACTAACAATAATATACCAATCACTTACCCTTCACTTACTAATCGGTTAATAGAGTAGAAAACTCTTCTTGATTACTTTTCAATATCCAAGGACCCTATAAGAGATGATTAAACAAATGGTTAACCCTCTTCCACCAACCAAAATCGGCACCAAGCCAAACCAAAATCGACATAACACTAGAGTGGAAAGAGAAATGGCCATTCGACCAAAAACTTACCAACCTCCAAACGATTGAAGCAAGAACCCCAACACTCTATTGATGTTCGGCCAAAATGAAAACAAATAGAGGAGAATAGAGATTCGGCTAAAATTAAAAATTAAAGCAAAGAATATGTGCTCACGAAGAAAGAGAGAATCGGCCAAGGTTCTGTGAAGAAGAGAGAAAATGGAAAAGAGATAGGTGCTTTTCGGTTTTGGAGAAAAGAAATGAATAGATGAATGAAGATTTCGGTTTAGGGAC